>VSMD01099622.1:0-352613 GCA_008750895.1 Mirza zaza
TTTTTTTTGAGACAGAGTCTCACTTTATTGCCCAGGCTAGAGTGAGTGCCATGGCGTCAGCCTAGCTCACAGCAACCTCAAACTCCTGGGCTCAAGCAATCCTGCTGCCTCAGCCTCCCAAGTAGCTGGGACTACAGGCATGTGCCACCATGCCCGGCTAATTTTTTCTGTATATATTAGTTGGCCAATTAATTTCTTTCTATTTATAGTAGAGATGGGGTCTCGCTCTTGCTCAGGCTGGTCTCGAACTCCTGAGCTCAAAAGATCCGCCCACCTCGGCCTCCCAGAGAGCTAGGATTACAGGTTTGAGCCACCGCGCCCGACTGATAACTCAAGTCTTATGTGGTTATTTCACTGCCTGTATAGTGCAGGTGGTGTCACCAGTTTCCTTTGAAGATAGGGAAGGGGGTGGTGGAGGAGTTTATAAAGAGGTGTTTTATAAACCAAGTTAGTGTGTCTTATACAAACTCCATCGTTTTCTCTAAAAATGTTATTTGTTCCACTTCCTTATTTTCTTGTCTGTTTTCAGTTGAACTTTCTGTGATCTGTTTGATTCACATGTGTCTAGCTTCTAACTTCCTCTTGGATTGCATATTCTTAACTTCTCAATGGACGGTATGGGGCAAAGGAAAACTGTTTCTCCATTGCCACCCTAAATACTATCTTGCACTTTTGCAGCATTTCACGCATTTCAGGACATTTTTCTCTTCCATTGTATTGTTTTAGTTGTTGTCTCCTAGCCTAATCTGCAGAGACTTGAGTCATTTCCTTCCTGTTTTCAATATAATTAGGCTACCTTGAAATGTTCTTTGAACTTGAGCAGCTTGTGCTCAAAATTTGTGCTGCTTTTTCTGCAAAGCCCTTAGTGAAAGAATTACCTGTAGGGTTAGGGACCCCTTTGAATGCTAAAGCCATCTCCTCAGAAAATGCACATGTACTTACTCTTTCACCCTCAATTTATATCAGATTTCTCAGAGGGAGTCACAGATATCTTTTGCAGTCTGTTTGCAGTGTTCATGGATCCCTGGAATAAAGCATCTAGATAAACTTGAAGGGCTTCACCCAACCTCATTCATACAAACTCAATATTTATTTTACTATGTCGTTAACTTTCTAATATTTTTTCCATGTGATTCTGATCCATGATGTTAAAGTAATTAATTGAGAACCTCTCTTAATATGTGTTAATTCCTTGCTGTCTTATTCCTGTTTAATTTCCTCCAAGAATACCGTGAATCCTCTCAAAACTGTCTTTCTTTGTCATTAGTGGTAGAACCATACTGTAGAAACCAATGCTGTTATGTATCAGTGTAGGCACTCTTCATCTTGATGTTTCCTTTCCAATCTTTGCTTTTTAGAATGGTATAGTAGTACTGAAGAGAGTTATGGTTTATTCAGTTATTTCATTTCTGTTTTATTTCATGGCAAACATTTAACCACTGTCACATCTTCTTAAATATTTTATGTGCTTCTTTAAAAAAACAAATCTAGCCCATTTTAAATACATCATACTCGGAGTTCAGCTATCTGAAAACTCCACTGAGATTTCCACTATAGTGGTACAGTGTTCCCATGAAACATTCAATGTTTTGAGTATTTCCAATCAAACACTTTTTCCAGTGATTGTGAATTTCAGTAGGCTCTTGAAAATATCTGAATACTTAGAAAATAATTTAGAAAAGATATGACAGCTGACATTACTGAGCACTTACTATATGAAAGGTACTTTACTTTTTATAGTCTCACGATGTTGTTATTCCCATCACCCACAAAAGTGGCAGAGTTGGGGTGCAAACCTTGGACTGCTGTCTCCAGAGCCAACGCTCTTAACCACCATGCTCTCTGGCTCCCAGAATTTGTCTTTCATTGAAATTCCATAACTTTTCATTTTATGGTTTGAAAGAGTTTGAATAAACTGTTTAAAATGGTAAAGATGGTGTACATGCATTTTAGAGATTTTCGTGGACATTGAAGAATTTTAAAATGTAAATCAGGCAGCCTGAGTAGCACCTTTTGTCACTCCATTGTGAGTCTGAAATGTAGATTTTTCTCTGTTTCGGGTTTCTAAGTGCTCAGTTTACTTACCCCTATCCATCCTGTTTACCAAATATGAATTATTCCTTATTTCAAAGGATATCTAATGAAGTTCTGTGACTTCAAAGGAAAAAAGTATTATATAATACATGCACTAAAAATATTACTCATTTTTATATTACATCTTTGCCTCTGTGAAGCCATTGTTATTATAGCTTCTTTTCTTTCAAATCAGTCACAGGACTGGACTCAATAGTTTATCTGAAACAACTGATGGATACCATAGAACATTTCCTAGAAGAGGCCAGCTTTCCCTGTCCTCAGAGCCATAAGCAGCTGAGCAGTTTTTTAGTTCTGTCACTTGAAGCGTTCTGCTCAGCGTATAGGCGTGTTGATTTGTAGCAGTGGATTTTGGCAGCAGTCTTTTCACCATTTACTTCAGATAAAGCTATGTGGTTAATTCACTGTCAAAATTTATCTTGCTGTTTGTGGAAATGGATTCGAAATGATTCATCTGTGCCCTCTCAATTTGCTTCTCTTACATTGAATGAGAAAGCATGTGTCTGAGATGGTAGAGCCACATTAGGGCTACGAATTGTGGCCCTGAAGCAGAAAGAAGGTAACTGCTTATTCGCAGCTTCAGCTCATGTTTTTAGTCTCAGTTAACATCGTACTTAATCAGCCAAGGTAGGTAGTATCATCAGACAAGATCTCAGCTTGATATGTTGACGAGCATACTAAAACAACAAAAATGTCTTGTTTTTCTGAAAAATCAAACCTCAGTTGTCTTTGGCCATCTGGCAGTGTAACAACCAACCGGTATCCTTGCCACTGAGATTTCATTCTCTTTCCAGATCCTTCCTGGGCATCAGTAAATAGGGGAACTTTTATATGTGATGAGTGCTGCAGTGTCCATCGGAGTCTGGGACGCCATATCTCCCAAGTAAGGCATCTTAAACACACACCATGGCCTCCCACACTGCTTCAGGTAAAGGACAAGAATTCTTCTCACCGTTTATAATTTATGTTTTAGCAACTAAAGTTTCTCCGGCTATACTTCTTAAATCTTACAAAATTGTTTGAATCATGATTGAATGAAGGTGCTGTGCCCTTCAATGCTATGTACAAGTGTTATCTGTATTGAATTAATCATTTAAGGTTTTTGTTCCCCCTCATAACATAAATCTTGTCCCAAAAGCTCAACTTTATATAGATAGATAGATAGTCATTCAAATGTCTTAGTAATGTTGTACTGCCAACTTTCTGGACTGTCACCAGCCATTGTTTTTAAATAGTCCATCATGTCCATGTACCATGATAACTGTTTCCAAAAGCTACTGACTGAGAAACTTTCCATTAATGTACTTATTCCTGATTACCTGCTAATACTTTCAGAAAATATTTTTCTGCTTTGATAGAAGCATGGACTGGGATTCCTTAGAAATTTCTGAAACATCTTAAGTTTTCTTAAAGCTCCTGCTGCTAGTCAGAAAGACCAAATCAAGTTAATGTGTTTTGATTGCATGCCTAACACTCTGTATAACAGAGTTAAATGGGCTCTCTGTTTTATTTTGGGTCCAATGTCAAGTTACCTGTACTTCTATTTTGGGGTACGTATTCTTCAGATTCTCTTGGAATTCAGGATTAAGCATGCATTTTGCCTTCATTTGTCTTGAGTGCATACTTCACTAAATCTGTGGCAGCTGCACAACATGTCCCTTAAACTTGTTAGCATGAACCAAGGGACCAAAACAAGTGGGTTTGGATCACTGATGTGAAAATATCTCCACTAATGTAAAAAACAGATGGGGCTGTTTCAGGAGTCGTGCTTTGAAATGAAATTAGGAGATATGATTTATTAATAACTTTTGCTTAGACAGTTCTAACAGCTCATTTTCATGTGAAAGTAGGTGTTTACTGCTTTCAGGTCTGTCTGCGTTTACATAGCCAGATCACATTATAGAATCTGAATAGAGTCCAGAAATGAGTAGTTTAAAGTGCCAGGGTTAACTCTTAAAGCAACAATTCCCAAATTCCAAAGTGTGGTACATGAACCACCAGTGGTACTCCAGACAGATGTAGGTAATACTCAGATATTTATTTTAATGGTTACATTATTTTAATGTGTATAAGAAAACTACAGCATATCAAATCATAACTGTTAATAAAAGTTTTAAAAAGCCAGTGGATTTAAAGAAAAATATCAAGTTGAATAGATAATATAAGGGTTGTTAGGATTCTTGAAAATAGTATTTGTTCAGGCTTGGGAAACAACTGCCCTCAAGTGTCAAAGTACTTTTCTTTAATAATCTATAAGAACAATGCAGTCAAACCCATTTAGGCATTTAGCTATCCTGCTGGTCAAAGCCTGAATCCTGTATACAGGTTCATCTTTTTCTGAAATCAGAAAATAATGTTATTGAGTGATATCTTAAGCATCTTAGTGTTTGTAATGGGCTTTGTTTTCCTGGTTAGGTTACTGATTCCCATTGAATATTTGTGGAAAGAAATTAAAATATGTTTTCCCACTGCTTGGTTTTAGATGGTTGAAACATTGTATAATAACGGTGCTAATTCTATATGGGAGCATTCTTTGCTGGACCCTGCCTCTATTATGAGCGGAAGACGTAAAGCTAATCCACAGGATAAAGTACAGTGAGTGGAATGTTTATAAATACTTTTATTTCTTCATAACAAGTGGGGCCCAGTGACAGGAGTGCAGCTATTTTTGATCAGCCTCCTCAAGGGCAGCACAGGAGGTGGTTACCCTGATTGTGCATTGGGCTCTTTGCTGTCAGAGATGTAGAATGAGGCGCGGCGGGCCCATCTGTTTTGCTCGGTTACCCAGCAGGAGTAAATGGTTTCTCCAGTTGGAAACCAAGGCTTGGAGGCTGTACATGTAATCAGATTTAAACTTAGTTACTCAAACAAGAGGCTGTCAGACCAGAAATCTGGGTTCTGGGCCACCAGTCTGCCAGATGCCTCACCTATGAGATGGGACTAAATCCCACTTCCTCCCAGGTTGTTAGGACAATTCAGAAAATTACACAGAGAAGAAAGATACTATAAAAAGTAGATATTCTACAGTCACAGCCATTATAACGCCTAATGTATGTTTTCAGACTTGAGGTCTTTAAATACTACTAAAACTGACTTGAGCGTTGTTCATTTTATTCTTCAGTAGGGGATGTGGGTCACTTCCTCTTTTTTTCACAGTACAAAGAATGGGGAATGTCGCATCTGAACTGCAAGTGAACTGTTTTGTTTTTGTTTTCAAACCAGTCCCAATAAAGCAGAATTCATCAGAGCCAAGTATCAGATGTTAGCGTTCGTCCATCGCTTGCCCTGCCGGGATGATGATAGTGTGACTGCCAAAGATCTTAGTAAGGTGGGTCACACCTTTTAAAACCCCTCAAAGAGCTAACCGAGACAGCATGTTGTTTTACTTGAAAAAAATATAAAAGTAGAAAAGAAAAACAAAAGCTCGTTTCTGTATATTAAATAATTAATAACAGCTTTTTTTGCTGTTGGTTTTCTCTTTATTCTTAATGCGAATGGCAGCTGTTCATATCAGTAGGGGTATAAGGACAAAAAGGAAAAATAAGTATCTAGAAAACTATTTACATTTTTCAAATATGGTTTTTAAATTGTATTTCAGTCATCTCAGAATTTGTTTCTAAAAGGGAATAAAAAGTTTGTTTCTAATAAGGACTAGAAAAAGTACCAAAGGAAGAGGGCTAACTTCTTTTTCAGGTTTCCAGGCTGCAGACTGAGTTGAATCTTCAGAAAGCAATGTGTGACTTAAAGCTATAGTGCACAGAATGGTTTATCATACTTGTAATATGAGTAGATGGATTTCTTTGTGGACCTTTACGTGTTTTTGAGAGATGCCATAAGAAATGAGGATATAATTTCAAAGCACTGCTTTTGACAAATGCTCACTCACATAGAGGATGGGCACTCACAATTCAGAATTTTAAATTTTACATAGAAATGTATATAATTGTTGCTTCCATTAATTAATAAGACTTGGTATGGGGCCGGGTATGGTGGCTCACGCCTATAATCCTAGCACTTTGGTAGGCCGAGGTGGGAGGATCACTTGAGCTAAAGAGTTGGAGACCAGCCTGGGCAAGAGCGAGACTCCGTTTCTATTAAGAAAATAAAAATAAAATAAAAATTTAAATTTAAAAAAAAAAAAGAAGAAAACTTGGTATGTAGTAGGTTTTTTTAACCAAAATTTTTTAAAAATAGCCAGACACAGTGGCACACATCTATAGTCCCATCTACTTGGGAGGCTGAGGTGGGAGGATCACTTGAGCCCAGGAGTCCAGCATAGGCAACATAGTGAAACCCCATCTCTTTTTTTTTTTTTTGTCAAAGACTGTAAGAAAGGGAGTCCCCGGGTCTGTTCCGTCCAAACACTGTTGAAGCAAGAGACAGATCCACAAGACCACCGAATGTGCTGCCAAAACCCCATCTCTTAAGGAAAAAAAAAAGCTATATGAAAAAATTAATCAAAATAAGACTTAAATGAGCAGAGTGGTGCAGCAGAAGCATGCTGGGCCCATAAAATAAGACTTAAATGTAGATGTTAGAGTCGATTTTTCCATTCCTGTAATAAGGGTTATTGCATCTTGGGCAATTCTAGATTAGACTTGAAGGAAGGCAGCTCATCTTCTAAATGTATAAGAGCTTTTCCACAGTAGTACAGAATTTGGTATGTCACAGGCCTAGTCCCCTGAAAGTATCATGTACAGGCCAACAACAGTATGGTGGTGAGAATATGGTATAAGGCAGAATGTTATAGCTTACACAGTGTAGAATTTGAAATCCCAAAGCCCTAGGTTCAGTTACAGCAACTAACAATAATATTCTTTGTTATATATATATCATTGAATCCTTACAGTAACCCTGTGAATGGGTAGCATTATTATCACTGTTTTTTTTTTTATTTATTTATTTTTTCTTTTTTAATAAGAAATGTCCATGTTAAATTATCACTGTTTTCAAGATGAGGAAACTGAGCTCAGTTCAGATTGCTTCAAGAACTTTCTCAAGGTCACACAGCTTCAGGGGGGTATGGTTGGAAATTCAAGTCCATCAGGCTTCAGAGCCATGTGCAACCACCTCATACAGTACTGCCTGTCACTCAAGTTCTGGTTGTGCCACTTACTTGGACAAGTCGTGCATTGGGGCAGGTCAGCCTTTACAGCCCTAGTTTCCTTATCAGTAAAATGGGCCTGACCCCGCCTTGCAGCCCAAGTGCGGTTGTGACCAGCAAAGGAGAGACTGCTCCATCCACCTTACTGAGCCAAATAAAAATTATGTGTTGCCAATGTAAAATGGTCTGCCAGCTGCCCTAATACTTCTTTGTTTATACTTCTAACAAATACTCCTTTTTTGTTTGTTTTTTTCAGCAACTCCATTCAAGTGTGAGAACGGGGAATCTTGAAACCTGTTTGAGACTATTATCTTTAGGAGCACAAGCCAACTTCTTTCATCCTGTAAGAAAACATGAATAGATTCAGTTATTAAAGTGAAACTAAGTGAGTTGTGTTCATGTAGGCTTTAATTTATTTAATTTGCTTTTTTTGTCTACTTTTTATTAATGATTCTCAGGAGAAAGGAAATACCCCACTCCATGTTGCCTCCAAAGCAGGACAGATTTTACAGGCTGAATTATTGGCAGTATACGGAGCAGACCCAGGCACACAAGATTCCAGTGGAAAAACTCCTGTTGATTATGCAAGGTAAGAGTCCTACGTTCTTGCTACCTGTCTCTGTTTGGAATTTTTTATGTTGGGTATAATTCTTTTTTTTTTTTTTTTTTCTGAGTCAGTTTTACTTTGTTGCCCAGGCTAGAGTGAGTGCCGTGGCGTCAGCCTAGCTCACAGCAACCTCAAACTCCTGGGCTCGAGCAATCCTTCTGCCTCAGCCTCCCAAGTAGCTGGGACTACAGGCTTGCACCACCATGCCTGGCTATTTTTTTCTATATATTAGTTGGCCAATTAATTTCTCTCTATTTATAGTAGAAACGGGGTCTCACTCTTGCTCAGGCTGGTTTCGAACTCCTGACTTGAGCAGTCTGCCCACCTTGGCCTCCCAGAGTGCTAGGATTACAGGCGTGAGCCTGGCCTGGGTATAATTCATTGTTACATAGCTAAATTGTATATGATTAACATTTAATCTGGCCAGGCACAGTGGCTCACACCTGTAATCCCAACACTTTGGGAGGCTGAGGTGGGAGGATCACTTGAGCTCAGGAATTCGAGACCAGCCTGAGCAAGAGTGAGACCCTGTCTCAAAAAAAAAACATTTAACCTCTTTAAAAGTAAGCTCAGCCTGACAAAATCAGAAAAGGTAGAATCTCAAACTAGTGTACTTAGTTAGCTTCTAATTTTTTTACTTGATCCTTTATGTCAGAGTCCAAATCAAATATCAAGAATTACAGGCTGGGTGTGGTGGCTCATGCCTCTAATCCTAGCACTCTGGGAGGCCGAGGCGGGTGGATCGCTCAAGATCAGGAGTTCGAAACCAGCCTGAGCAAGAGCGAGACCCTGTCTCTACTAAAAATAGAAAGAAATTAATTGACCAACTAAAAATATATATACAAAAAATTAGCCGGGCATGGTGGCGCATGCCTGTAGTCCCAGCTACTCGGGAGGCTGAGGCAGAAGGATTGTTTGAGGCCAGGAGTTTGAGGTTGCTGTAAGCTAGGCTGACACCACAGCACTCTAGCCTGGGCAACAGAGTGAGACTCTGTCTCAGAAAAAAAAAAGAATTACAGAACCCACTCTTCAGTTTTTTAATACTCTTAGTCTTTGCTTGAACCTAAAAGCAAATCTATGAATAGACATGTGATTAAAAAGTATAGTGAAATATTAATTGTAAGTTTTAGGTAGTGGACATCTGGGTGCTCACTGTAAAATCTTTAAAATTGTCTTTATTGAAAATTTTCACTATGAAATACTGGAAAAATAAGTAAATCCGTAAGTTGGTGTTGAATATCATTTAAATGACTGAAGATCAGTCACCTTTCCTTCTTTTTCTAAATTACTTTTATTAACTGTGAAGTACTGCTCCACAGAGGATAAAATGGGTCAAATGACGAAACTTTGTTGTTTGGAAAAGATGCTTCATAAATGCCTGAAAGAGTTAAATGAGGCAAGGCCGGGCGTGGTGGCTCACGCCTGTAATCCTAGCACTCTGGGAGGCCGAGGCGGGTGGATTGCTCGAGGTCAGGAGTTCAAAATCAGCCTGAGCAAGAGCGAGACCCCGTCTCTAGTATAAATAGAAAGTAATTAATTGACTAATATGTATAGAAAAAATTAGCCGGGCACGGTCGCGCATGCCTGTAGTCACAGCTACTTGGGAGGCTGAGGCAGCAGGATTGCTTGAGCCCAGGAGTTTGAGGTTGCTGTGAGCTAGGCCGACGCCAGAGCACTCACTCTAGCCTGAGCAACAAAGCGAGACTCTGTCTCAAAGAAAAAAAAAAAGAGTTAAATGAGGCAAGATTATATGTAATGCATTCTTAAAAAGCATAGATAGGGTTTCTTCATTGTGACCCAAATCATTAAGAAATTTCTTTAGTTGGTGTTTGATGAGTGAGTTGAATTTGAACGTGTGGAGGAGGAGCAAAAGCTCTGTAGGTGCGAGGAAAGGCACAGTCAAGTTCTGGAGGCAGGGATGGACAGGGCATACTCAGCACAGCAGGAGTCCTGACTGGAGAGAGCAGAGTGTGTCAGGAATAACAACAGGAATGCTGTATTTCATGAGATCTAAGCCTATGTCAACTGTATAGGGCAACATGATTTCACGTAGCACTAAAAAAGAAAAAAAAATTCAACCAATTAAATTATGATGTATTGTCAATTTTAGGATATTTCCCAACTTTGCAGATGTTAAAAAATGAAGGAAAAAAAGATGTGCATCTTAAAAACCAAAGCTATGTAGTGGGTTGGAGGGTATTATGTAGTGACTTGACCAATGGGCAGAGAAACTGGCTGAAATGAGGATTTGATCTTGGAAGGGGAAGAGAACCCTCAGTCAGTGATGCTTACCGTCACTTACCTTGGAATTTCTCATTTGTACCTTGCATGTAATAATCTCTCCATGTAATAATTTATTTATATGCCTTTTACTAAAAGGATTCAGAGCAGCTTAAATATTTATTTGATGAATGAAGAAAGGCAAACTTAATATTCTCTGTTAGGGAAATTGAAGGAAAAAAAGAGGTAAAAGTAGCTGCAGGTGTGAGCTGTTCATTAGGCTGGTCTGTCCCTGATTTGAGGCCTTGATTTGAGAGAGTTACCATACTCTCTCATCCAGAGTCAGACTGGCTGTACCAGAATCATCCAGAGGAGGGACCTTCTTCAAAATATTGATGCCTGGGCCCATCCCATCCTTACTGATTCAGAATTTCCAAGGGTGGGCCTGGACATTGTTTATTAATTTTATTTTCTCACCTCATTCAGTGAGGTTGTGCTTTATCCCTCTCATAACTCTTTGAATTCCTCATTAAGTATTCTATTTTGTGCATTTGTAACAGAAAAGGAGTAGCTCAGATGGTGAAAAAAGTTTATGAAGGTGGGTGGGACTCAAAGTTGACTTCAATCTACCTTACACAAAAAGGCTGATTATTCTAAAAAATCATGTTTGATAAACTGCTCAGGTGTCTTGGGAGACGTCTTTGTACCTTTCTGTCCTGAAGCCAGTGAGTGGCGAGCACTATGAATGGTGCTTTGTTTTCTCTTGGCAGGCAAGGAGGGCACCATGAGCTGGCAGAACGCCTCGTGGAAATACAGTACGAACTGACGGACAGACTAGCCTTCTATCTCTGTGGCAGGAAACCAGGTGAGTGAAGGGACAACAACTGCTCCACACCTCCAGTCAGGAAGGTTCTGGCAAAACAAGTTGGGACCCTATTTTTTTTATGACCTCCTCTGCTTTAACATATCCTTAAGGAAGTTGTGAATATAGGTTCTTATTTGAAATGATAACTGCAGAATTTTCAGCTGTATGTAAAGGATAGCAAGTTGGGCAAATCTCCTTGAATTTTTAGTTTTTAAAAGTTTATTTCAGCTCTAGAGCAGTGGCTGTTTCAAGAGTCAGAGAACATAATTAAACCAAAATTGACTGTGTACCAGAGTCCTTGGACATCGTAAGACTAGGAGTGGAAGAGCAAAGGAATAACCTATGTAGTTATTTGATGAGTCCAACTATCTGAGAAATGGAAAAAAGTCCAAAAGTGAACTTTGCCATCAGCCAACTTGGTTATTTGTCAGCAAACCATGGTCTGTGGGCCAAATCTCGACTATTACCTGTTTTATTAAATAAAGTTTTATTGCAGGAGAGCTATGCCCACTCCTTTACATCTTACGTATGGCTGCTTTCCCACAACGATGGCAGAGTTGAATAGGTTAAGTAGTTGCGACAAAGGCCATGTGGCCACATAGCCTAAAATATTTACTATTCGGCCCTCCACAGAAAAGTTTTGCCAACCCTGGATGTGTAATATCTACAAGCATGTATGCAGTGGTTCTCAATACTGATTGTATGATTGAGTTCAGAGCCCCTGTTGTTCCAGTTGTGGGTGAGATGGAGCAGGCACTCCCCACCCTGTGTCTCCTGCTAAATAGAACTGAAAACCCTAGACCAAGTGCTCAGAGTAGCTTTTCTAAGGATGCCGAAATGTAAATCCTTGCTGGTGGATTAGGGAACTCAAAACACCATCAGGCTGGTGGGGAGTGTCCTGTTTATCTTATTTCTGATATGGCTTCAATGACAGATAGCCTGAAACCTGGAACTGCATGACATAGGCACAAAGAAGTCCCTTTTGGTCTGAGGAGCAGGAAATGGGACTTCTGCAGGACAGAGAGTAAGGGGATTCCCCAGGGGTTTGTCCCTCTTCCTTCTTCCTTTTTCTGATCTCTCCCATTCCCGAGGCGAGCCTATGGCTGCAATAGCAGCAGTAGCAGTGGCAGCAAAGGTACTTAAATCTCCAACCAAGGGCATGAGAGGGATCCTGATTGCTTTTCTTTTTCTATCTATTCTCTCCCAACCTGCGGGAGGCAGAACCTACCTGGTCAGTTGCCTGCTAAAAGAAAAATAGTAACATTCTCCATAGAGCTTAAAGAACCAGATACAACGTAACATTCAAAATGCCCAGAATACTATCCATGATTTGACACATGAAGAACCGGGAAAATCTCACAGATTTGCAAGGGGAAAGCCGACCCCAAGGTGACACAAATGTTTGAATTATCAGAGATTTTTTTTTTTTTGAGACAGAGTCTCACTTTGTTGCCCAGACTATAGCGAGTGCCGTGGCGTCAGCCTAGCTCACAGCAACCTCAAACTCCTGGGCTCAAGCAATCCTTCTGCCTCAGCCTCCCGAGTAGCTGGGACTACAGGCATGCGCCACCATGCCTGGCTAATTTTTTCCTTTTTTTTTTTTTTTTTTTTGAAACAGAGTCTCACTTTGTTGCCCAGGCTAGAGTGAGTGCCATGGCGTCAGCCTAGCTCACAGCAACCCCAAACTCCTGGGCTCAAGCAATCCTGCTGCCTCAGCCTCCCAAGTAGCCAGGACTACAGGCATGTGCCACCATGCCTGGCTAAATTTTTTTATATTTATTAGTTGGCCAATTAATTTCCTTCTATTTATAGTAGAGATGGGGTCTCGCTCTTGCTCAGGCTGGTCTCGAACTCCTGAGCTCAAACGATCTGCCCACCTCGGCCTCCCAGAGAGCTAGGATTACAGGCTTGAGCCACCGCGCCCGGCCTAATTTTTTCTATATATATTAGTTGGCCAATTAATTTGTTTCTATTTATAGTAGAGACGGGGTCTCACTCTTGCTCAGGCTGGTTTCGAACTCCTGACCTCAAGCAATCCGCCTGCCTCCGCCTCCCAGAGTGCTAGGATTATAGGGGTGAGCCACCGTACCCAGCCGAATTATCAGAGATTTTAAAGCAGTTAGTAAGACCGTGCTCATAGAAGTAAGAGTGAACATTCTTGAAACAAATAGAAATATAGAAAGTCCCAGGAGAGAAATAATAATAGAAGATGCAGAAAAGAACCAAATAGGAATGTTAGAATTGAAAAATATAGTAACCAAAATTTTAAAACTTACTGGATGGGCTTAATAGCAGAATAGAGATGACAAAGAAAAGTCAGTGAATTGGAAACAGAAGCTCGGCTTCATGGCTCCTTCCTATAGTCCTAGCACTATGGGAAGCTGAGGCAGGAGGATCACTTGAGCTCAGGAGTTCAAGACCAGCCATAGCAACTGGCAAGACCCCATCTCTACAAAATATAGAAAAATTAGCCAGGCCTGGTGGCTTGCACCTGCAGTCCCAGCTACTCGGGAGGCTGAGGCAGGAGGATCACTTGAGCCCAGGAGTGTGAGGTTACAGTGAGCTTTGATGACACTATTGTACTCTAGCCCAGGTGACAGAGGCCCTGTCTATAACTGACTAAATAAATAAATAATAAATTTCAAATCAAAGATGAATTAGAATAGCTAAGACAATTTTGCAAAAGAATAATAATGTGGGAAGAAGCACACCACTTAATTTTAAGACTGTAGAACTTGAGGCAGTGTGATATTGATGAAAAGATTGACACATAGATTAATGAAACTGTATAGAAAATCCAGAAATAGACCCACACAAATATGTTCAATTGGTTTTTGACCAAGGCGCAAAGGTAATATTTTTATTTCGGCATATTATGGGGGTACAGATTTTAAGGCTTCAATAAATGCCCTTTTCCCCCCTCCCTCCACAAGTCTGAGTTTCCAGCATGACCATCCCCCAGATGGTGCACATCTCACTCATTATGTATATATATACCCGCCCCCCTCCCACCTGCCCAATACCCTATTACTGTAGTACCTATGTGTCCACTTAGGTGCTGCTCAGTTAATATCAGTTTGCTGGTGAGTATATGTGGTGCTTGTTTTTCCATTCTTGGGATACTTCACTTAGTAGTATGGGTTCATTATGTTAGACATCTATGTGCAGACATCCACGTGTAGAAAAATGAACTTCAACCTAAGTCTCACACCCTATCCAAGAAATTAATTCAAAATGGATCATAGATCTATATGTAAAACCTAAAACTATAAAACTTCTAGAAGAAAACATAAGATAAACTCTTTGTGATCTTGGATTAAAGTTCTTAAATATAACACCAAAAGCACAATCCATAAAAGAAAATGTTGATAATTTGTACTTCATCAAAATTGAAATCTTTTGTTTTAAGAAAACTAATCTTTTGTTTTAAGAAAATGAAAAGACAAAACACAGACTGGGAGAAGATACAGGTATTTGGAAATCACATATCCAGCAAATGACTGCATCCAGAAGATTTAAAGATTTTTTTAAAACTCAACAGTAAGAAAACCCAGTAAAAACTGGGCAAAGACAATATATGGATAGCCAAAACAATAAGCACATGGAAGACAAGTCCAGCATCATGAGCCATTATCACAACGAGATACCACTACATAGCTATTAAAATGACTAAAATTTAAAAAACAAAACAAAAACTGACAGTGCAAGTGCTGGAAAAGACACAGAGCAACTGTAACTCTCATACATTGCTGTTTGGAATATAAAATGGTAGAGCTACTCTGAAAAAAAGTCTAGCAGTTTCTTCCTAGTTAAACATACGGTTACATCTAACCCAGCAGTCCCACTCCTAGGTATTTACCGAAGGAAATATAAACATAGGTTTATGCAAAAACCCGTATATGAGTGCTGTTAGTGACTTTATTCATTAGAACATGGATCATTGTCCTCCAGAAGCTAGGTTAGGACTGGGTCAGTAACCTTTGTAGGAGATGGAATCCCTGTCTTTAAAGTCCTTTGATCTTCAAAGGCCACCTGCCCCAGCCCTGGCTGAGTTATACTAATAGATTAATAGAAATGAGCCAGTGAGCCACCAGAGCTCAGTGAAGCTCTACCATCCCACACGGTGAGCTGACAGAAGCCTGCTCTGAGCGAACTCAGCTCTTTGAACACTTTCCATGGCTGAAGATCATCAGCTATCCTGAGGCCACACTAATCCTAAGGATTGGGGTGAGCATAGGTTTCTGTTTAACAGTGTCTGGACCTTTATACCAAAAGAAAACAAGATGTGACTCTTGCTATTGGCCAGGTCTTCAGGAATTTGTAGCCAGTCTGGCAACTTCTGTTTTCCCACGTGACTCATAACTATGCAAAAATACTAATTGCAAAACTTAAATTGAGAAAGCAATGATGGTGTTCCTTTATAGATCTTATCAATATTTATAAAACTTTGACTTGGTTTCTGTTTCAGATCACAAAAATGGACAGCACTTTATAATACCTCAAATGGCAGACAGGTAAGGCCATTAAAATACCAATTTTATCTGTCACTAATAACTTGGTTGTATTTAGTGTTTACATATTATATTTTATGTTTAACAAAACCCATACATTTTTCTCTTTTATGGCTATACTATTTGGAAATAAGACGGCTGTAAGTAAACCATCATATAAAACTTAAGTTTGAAAGAGCACAAGTAACAAGTTTACTAATAAGAAAATTGGAATCAGTAATATTGTCATTGTTTTACGCAGTTGTGACCATATATTATATCTGTATACTTACAGAATATTTCTGTATTATAAGAGATTATATTCTTTGTCTATGGCAGGGTTGGCAAACTTTTTTGTCAAGAGCCAGACATTAAATATCTTAGGCGTTGTGGGCTTTACGGCCTCTGTTGAAACTACTTAACTCTGCCATGGTAGACAGAAGCATATGTGGATACTATGTAAATGAATGGGCATGTCTGTTCCAATAAAATTTTATTTCTGGACACTGAAATCCAAATTTCATATAATTTTCACATTATGAAATATTATTTTTCTGCCATTTTAAAGTGTAAATCATGGGCTGAACAAAAAAAGGCCATAATTTGCCTGACCCCTGCTCTCTCTAAGATTAGACAAGTTCATTGCTGCAGGAAATGAACCTTAAGCCCTTGTTTTATCAGTTACCTTTGCATAAATCATGTCCAGAGTTTATGAAATGGTTAGCTGGTATCGTAGATGTGATCTTATAATTGCAGTTTTTAGCATCTTCCTTTTTTGTGTTTTCTTCTATAGTGCCTTTTTTTTAACACTTGTAAAATTATGACTTCTCACATAAGGGCTGTGAGATTAACCTAGTCATAGCTTTTGTCATTTAGTTGGTAGGTAATTTTTATTTTCCTCTTTACCACGTTATATGATTATGTTATTTCTAGAAGGAGTAACTTTCGCTAAATTGTTGTGTTTAAAGTTTCCTCACTGACTCTATTAGACTGTAGAATGATTGGCTTCGACAATGTCCACAAACTGTAATTAATATTTTTATCCCTTGCTATCTTAATCTTCTACAGAGCTTGTGAACATGGTTTTATTTATTTGCTTATTAGTTTTGTACATTTTCTTAGCAGCCTGGATTTGTCTGAGTTGGCAAAAGCTGCTAAGAAGAAACTTCAATCTGTGAGTATCTCTCTACTGGTGAACTCCAGTATGGGGAGCACTGTGTATCCTACTGATACTCGTTCTCAGTGCAAGTTACCTGTTGTGTCAGATGACATTATTTCATACCTTTAGATGTTGTTAAATTAGAAGCAGACCATTGAATATATAGCAATGAAGACCAAAGGCACTGTTAAGTTTAGTACATCCACCTTTGGGAGGCCAAAGCAGGAGGATCACTTGAGACCAGGAGTTCACGACTAGCCTGGACAATAGCGAGACCCCCATCTCTACAGAAATGAAAATTTAAAAATTAACCGAGCATGGTAGCACGTACCCGTAGTGCCAGTTACTCAGGAGGCTAAGGCAGGGGGATCCCTTGAGCCCAGGAGTTCAAGTCTGCAGTGAGCTCTGATCACACCACTGAACTCCAGCCTGGGCAACAGAGCAAGACACTATCTCTTTTTTTTTTTTTTTAAAGTTTAGTATATCCAATTTGGCTCTGCTTCAAATAATCCCATTTTTCTCTGCCATGTTAAAAGCAAAGACTGTGCCTTTCACGTTAGGAAGTTGTTTCTCTCAGTGTGATGCATAAGTGGGGCACACTTCATTGGAGTTACTTCCTATGGCCACAGAGGATGCTAGAGAGTGATAAAAGCTGATTTTGGAATGGTAGTGAATCCTATAGATTCCTTCACTGCTATTTGGGATCCAGCCACAGTTGTAATTCTCTTGCCCATCCCTTGCCATTCGTTAGACATTTTTAAGTTAATGCTTTTAAAACTGGTGGTCCTGGCCCACATGTGTGCTCAGAGTTTGCCCACTCTGCAGGCCAGGGCCTCCCTTTAGTCTACATCTTTCTTTCCAGCCTGCCCACCTTAACTGTGGTCAGGGGCCCGGGAAATCTGCTTCTCTGGGGACAATTTCTCTTTGTCTATTCACTCAAATGACACCTCATCGGAGCACTTCCCAGCCATTTTAACCACCAGCTTACACTCCTCAGCTATTCTCCTTGCTCTCTGGATCAGAATCAAGACTCTTAACTTTTCGTAACCTTTAAGGGCGTCATTCAACTCTCACCTTTCAGAGCTTGCCCTACTTCCCATCTGGTTCCGTGTGTGTGTGTGTGTGTGTGTGTGTGTGTGTCTGTCTGTCTGTCTGTCTGTCTTTATCTTTATGGATTAACACTCTCTGAGGCCACGAGCTGCCACATTCAAGTCTTCTTCCAGGATCCCTCTTTTGCCTGCAGCATTTGCCTTTCCCAGCATCCATCCCTCTGACCATTCAAGGAGCTGAGCTCTGACCACCTTCACAATGTAGGTAGTAGCTTTCCCGACGCTTGACTCTGAAATTGCAGCTTCCCTAAGTTACGACTTTCTCCTCATCCCCTCTTCACAGAAGACCCTTTACTAGAACTCCATACATGCTATTGAGTATTAAGTATTACATCAAATGGATTTATCCATACTAGTATTTAACTGTATTATGAAATAAATGTGTTTTATGCAATTTGTTTGGTGTCTCTGTGTTCTGTACCTACAGTTTTGTGTGTCTGTGCGTTTTATTGCCTTTCTTAAATTAAGGAATTCATGCAGTAAGGTGATTAAGATAAGCTTTGGAGTCAGATAGCACTAACTATTGTATGATTTTCTTTTAATCACTCTTAATCTATAAGTAAATTTTTATTACCAATAATTCAAAGCTAGATAAAAACCCAGGTTCCGATTGCCTGTCCTACATTTGCTAGGCTAGAAGCTGCATGAAAACTGAGATTGTGTCTGTAATATCTCCAGCATGTGGCAGGCATTAAATAAATGTCTGCGACAAAGTACAGCACAGCTCTCAAGAACCTGGGCTCTGGATCAGACTGGTCGGTACACATCCCGGCCCTGCCAAGCTCCTTGGCCTCCCTGTGCCTTGGTGTCTTCTCCTAGAAAAGGGATCGAGGTAGAGCAGGGTCTACAGATCAGACCAGTCCGGCTCAGTAGGGATGAGCTGCCACTGTAACATGTTGGCCCCCACCCTGTGGCCTCACGGTTGGCTGTTCTTATCATTGCCTGCCTACATTCTTATCAGTGCCGCATCTTCTGTCTCCTTCTCCCCGCCTCCCCTCATGAAAAACTGAGAGAAATATGACAAAAGCTAATGTATTCATTGAATTAACAAATGTTAACATTTTGAGAGACTTAAACTTGGATCTCAGGTCTGTCACTTAACTAGCTTTGTGACTTCAGGCAGGCTACTAACTCTATGCCTCAGTTTCCTTGTCTGTAAAATGGGACTGTAGTAATTCCTGTCTTCATAGAGGTGTTATAAGAAATATGATAACATTAGCACTATTAGCACAATGCCTGGGATATAAGCCCTTAGTCAGCGTTGGCCATTATTATAGTTGTTGTTAGTAATAATAACATTAGCATGTAGTCCCTTAGGGGAAAAACCTGGATATTTATGAAGCAAGTTGAGGCTCCCAGTCCATCATCTTATCTGGCAGCAGGCTCTTAGGGTTTATTTTTATTTTTAAATGGAATGTGACCACACTAGAGAAAATTTGGAAAATAAATAAGGGGAACCATGCCACATCACTATACTCTTAATGTAGTCAGGCTCAGTATTTTGCTACATTTCTTTCAGTTCTTATTTCATATGCATGTATTTTTTTTTTTTTTGAAACTGAACATCATAATTGTAGCATTTTATATCCTGCTTTTTCCATCCAACAATATATTGTACGTATTTCAACGTGTTCCTGTGAGGCCTGGGTAGCCAGCGTTTTTAATTGCTGCATAAAATACCTTCTGTCAGTCTGTGAGTGGCTGTTTCCTGAGCCCTTCCTGAGTGTGAGGCACTGTTCGTGGCCTTAAGGAACAGGTAGGGAATACACCAAATTCTGCATCTGCCCTCATAGAGCAGGGAAGCAGTTGAAAAGTCACAACTGTCAGAGTGTCAGGGTGAGTTTCATGAGGCAAAGAGGGCAGAGGGAGCCAGAGCCGCCCTGGCAGGGGCTTCACCCCATCCAGGCTGGGAGGACTTTGTCCTCCCCGTGCCCGGCCATGGCCAGGCAGGCACTTGAGCATGTGCTGGGATTATTTTGTGAGCTGACGCCACACAGTGTACTGATGAGTCAGGCCGCGCTTTCTTAGGGAAGCTCTGTTCTCCTGGAGGTTGAAGGCCTGCTACTGAGAAAGATAGCAAAGAAACGCAACTGAGGTCTGGGTTGTATGTTTGTACAACAGCACATTTTATCCTCTCAAAATGGCATGTTTTCATTTCTTTATCCCGCCCAGGGTTTAGAATCCCTTACATGTTGGGAAATGGGCCAGCGCTGTCCAGGGTGATACCAAAAGAAGAGTAGAGAGTTGGAACCTGCTTTTGAGATGATGCACTTTAGATACCTCTTACCTCCTCAGTAGGCTCTGGCTGCGAGTCATAAAGTAGTGAGGCTGCTATGGGCGGCAGATATTTCTAGAGGCTCTATATGATTTTTGAAATGTTCTGTCTGTTTATCAGCGAGTACTTCCTAAGCACTGGTTTTGGATAGACATTGAAGATAAGAGGGTGACTAAGTCGCAGCCCCCTCTCGTCCTCCTGGTGTTAATCGTTGTCCCTTGTGTTCCTGATATTTTTTACTTTCAGCTAAGTAATCATTTGTTTGAAGAACTTGCCATGGATGTGTACGATGAAGTTGACAGGCGAGAGACTGATGCAGGTGACTTAACGTGGCTTTATCTAATAAGCTTCTGTTATCAGTGGGCAGTGTCAAGCTGCCAGCCTCAGTGTCTTACTAGCCCAATTTCTCCTGTCCTGATAACGCGTGTGTCCACATGTACCTTTGCGTGTGCTGGCTTCAGAGTGTGCTTCCCCAAGTCTCCCTAGTAACGTGTGAGCCGTGCCTCCCTGAGGAGCAGCGGCACACCAGTGTGATGAGATTCTGTCTCTGGCTTTTTCCTCTGGCTAGTCTGGCTTGCCACGCAAAACCACAGCACCCTGGTCACCGAGACAACTGTCGTCCCCTTTCTTCCGGTCAATCCTGAGTACTCATCAACACGAAACCAGGCAAGTGGCTCAGTTTGAAAATAACTAGTATTATAGTGGTGTTGGGAGAATGGCTGATGTCATGGTATTTCATTTTCCCAGGATGAGTATTTTATGGTTTTTGATTGATTAAAATTTAACATCTTGGGGCCAGATGCAGTGGCTCCTGCCTATAATCGTAGCACTTTGGGGAGGCTGAGGCAGGAGGATTGCTTGAGGCCAGGAGTTTGAGACCAGCCTGAGCTGAAAAATCAGCCCAGTGAGGTGGCTATGCCGGTAGTTGCAGCTATTTGAAAGGCCGAGGCGGCCGGGCGCAGTGGCTCACGCCTGTAATCCTAGCACTTTGGGAGGCTGAGCCGGGCGAATTGCTCCAGGTCAGGAGTTCGAAACCAGCCTGAGCAAGAGCGAGACCTGTCTCTACTATAAATAGAAAGAAATTAATTGGCCAACTAATATATACAGAAAAAATTAGCCAGGCATGGTGGCGCATGCCTGTAGTCCCAGCTACTTGGGAGACTGAGGCAGCAGGATTGCTTGAGTCCAGGAGTTCGAGGTTGCTGTGAGCTAGGCTGATGCCACGACACTCACTCTATCCTGGGCAACAAAGTGAGACTCTGTCTCAAAAAAAAAAAAAAAAAATTACAGGCCGAGGCAAGAGGATCACTTGAGCCTGGGTGTTTGAGGTTGCAGTGAGCTATGATGACACCACTGCACTCTAAACCAGACAACAGAATAAGACCCTGTTGGAGGAGGGTTAATATCTTTTATACACACACACACAACTCACAAAATGATAAGAAAAGCAATAGATATAAATAGATGACTGGGAAAGAATATAAAACAATTCACAGAAGAAATATAAATGATTTACAAGTGTGAAGAAATGTTTAACCTTATTAGTAATCAAAGCAACCTAAAAGCATTAGTGAAAGTTTCTTCAATCATGTTGATAAAATATGTAGTAAAGGATATTCCAAGCTGGTAAAGATGTAGGAAGCTGGGTTTTCTCATGGTACAGATAAGACAAATTAAAGTTACCGTAGACTTCAGAAAAGCCATTTGTTTACCAGTTTCAGAACCTCAAAATTAAGTACATCCCTTTACACAGGAGTTTCTCATTTGGGAATATGCTCTAATAAAAATAGATTTCTACACAGTAATTTTCATCAAAGCACTGTATATAATCACAGAACTTTAAAAATAGGCTAAGCACCCATCAAGAGGAGAACTGTGGAGTAAACTAGGAAGGTGTTTTAGTCTTTATGATTAATGGCTATATATAAGGATATAGCCACATCTAGAGTGTAACTTCTTCTTGAAATTTAAAAATTTCCCTCCAAATTAATTTTCATTACTGAATTTACTTCAGCACTGAATCCATAGAGATGAAAAACATTAAGGTGAAGTATTTTGTTTTTGCTCACAAAAATAAGTATGTATTGTAAGAACTTGAATGTTATGAAGTTCTCTTATATAAATGATTTTAAACTGTTCATATGGAAAACATTGCAGTTTGATTCAATTATGGCTGTGATTGACTATACTTTGATCATGTTGGAAGGTCTTTGGAGAGGTCTAACTAGTTTTGTGTGGCTGTTTATGTTTGTGTTTTTACATTGAGGAATATTTCCAATTATTTTCTCACCTTCAGGGCAGGCAGAAATTAGCTCGGTTCAATGCCCATGAGTTTGCCACACTCGTCATCGACATTCTCAGTGATGCCAAGAGGAGGCAGCAAGGCAGCCCTCTCTCTAGTTCTAAAGGTAACTGCTTAAACCTCTACATGTTTGCTTTTTTGGCCTTATAAACTTGCCACAAGTGTTAAATTTACAGTTATAAACTAATTAAAGCAGTCAACAGCACAGCAGCTTAAAGTCCTGTAAATTTTATTGGTGGTACATTGTGTACAAAGTTTGCTTGTTTGAACCCTGGTAAATTAACAATATTCCAGGTTTATTTTCTGTGTGATTTTTTTTTCCTTTTGAGTCACTTACCTTCCCTATAAGATTGCATCCCAGAAATCTTAATTAACCCAGAAGTCTGACTTAGATCTTATTAAAGAGTGTAAGAAAATGAACTCTTGATTGAAATGGCATCTTCCCTACTGTTGCTGTACACTTCAAATGTCTACAGTGAGAATTATTGTGATTTAAAATTATAAACAGGCCAGGCATGGTGGCTCATGCCTGTAATCCTAGCACTCTGGGAGGCTGAGGCGGGTGGATCGCTCAAGGTCAGGAGTTCGCAACCAGCCTGAGCGAGAGCAAGATCCCATCTCTACTAAAAATAGAAAGAAATTAATTGGCCAACTAAAAATATATAGAGAAAAAATTAGCTGAGCATGGTGGCACATGTCTGTAGTTCCAGCTACTCGGGAGGCTGAGGCAGGAGGATTGCTTGAGCCCAGGAGTTTGAAGTTGCTGTGAGCTAGGCCAACACCACGGCACTCTAGCTTGGGCAACAGAGTGAGACTCTGTCTCAAAAATAAATAAATAAATAAAATAAAAAAATAAAATTATAAACAGAGCACTCGGGACCTGTCTCAGAGGTGCCCTGTTGAGTCTACGTCAGTACTCAGGGTCCTATCTGCACGCTTAAGAATGTACTTCTTCTCCACCCCTGTTACTATATCCCTATGTTTTTTTTCTAGTTATAGAAGCCATACTTTTTTATTGAAAAGCATTTAAACAAAATAAATATGTACCATAAAAATTAAGCTTTCAGTCAGTATCACGTTCCCCAAAGACAGTAGTCATTGACCAACAGCAGTTTGTTCTTTCCTCTTGCCTGTTCAGGAGTCTGATTTTTATCAGTTCAACCAGAAATAAGGAAGTTCTGAAAAGGTTTATTAAATTTTGTGAAGGCTCAGTGACAAGAGTCTTTGCATAAATTTGAATTCTCTAAATGTACCTATTCTTTGATTTGATAGTTCCATTCCTAGGGGTTAACTGAAGGGAAATAATCAAAGATGTTATATGCATGTTATGTATAACAGCAAAAAACATTAGAAACAACTAAATAATAGAGGAATAATTCGTCACATATTTAAATGGTACGCATCTTTTTCAGAGAATACGTAATGATATGGGATAAAGTAATAATTTTTTTTAAACGTTTATTATAAAATCCCAGTTTTGTAAGGAAAACATATATATATACACACATATACACTTGTGTACAAGTGATCGTGCCACATATATGTATAAATACAAAATTGATCCTCATCAGCACGTTCCATATTTGCAGATTCATCTACTTGCTAAAATTTATTGTAATCCCAAAATTAATACTAAAAGTACTTCCAAGGTCATTCTTAGTCTTGTGCAGAATGGCAAAAAATTTGAGTCACCCAAAACACACGTTTCTAGGTGAGATTAAACAAGGTGATTCTCTGCCCCCTTATTTCAGTACTCATTCTATAAAAAAGTGTCCTTTTCCTGGTCTGTTTAGTGCCATGTTTTTCACATTTTTGTGCTTTCTATTGGTGATTTAACTGTTTAAAAACAGCCCAAGTGTAGGGCTGAAGTGCTATCTAGTGTTCTGAGTGCAAGAAGGCTATGACAGGTCCTGTGCAGAAAATGTACGTTCGATAAGCATTGTTCAGGCAAGATTTATAGTGCTGTTGACCATGAGTTCAATGTTAACAAATCCACAATATATACTAAATAATGTGTCTTTCAACAGAAACACACATAAAACAAGGTTACATATTGATTGATTGGTGAAAATCTGACCAGAGGCTCTCAGGAACCTAACCCTATATTTCCCTAGGAGCACTGATATGGTGCTAACTAAGTCTTCACAGCAACAACTTTTTAGAACATAACTACTAAGAATAACAAGAATTGACTGTGTGTGTGTATATGTGCTTTAAAAAAGACTGGAAAGAAACAGATCAACATATAACAATGGCTGTGATTACTCTATCTTCCTTGTTCATTAGTTTCCAAGTTTTCTATATTGAATCTTCATTACTTCTGTAATCATTATATTTATGTTTTTAAATATTAATTTTAAAAATTAAAATAGGACCTAATCCTTTTAAGTAACCATATTTCATCACCCAGATATCATCCATCAAGATATCTAGGAAACAATTTTAGAAATCAGAGGTTAGCTTGAGTTTCCTGAAAGAAATTGGAGAGACTTAGGTAGTTTGTGAAATCTTTTATTCAAAATGTGTTAGAGCTTGTAGAATCCTCCCTTTTCCCCTATGGAATAGACACTCCTAATGACATAAATGTGTATCCTTTGGATTTATTCTGCTCTCCTCTCTTTCTGTCTCTCACTCTGTCTCTAGGATTTAGGTGACTAAATGCCAGAGTTCCTATTCTTTGAACACCTAGTTTCTAGGATCCGGTTTTAACAATTTGCTTTCTGTTTTGACTTGACATTACCTTATAAGCAAGTCGCAAGTTACAGTATTAATCAAATTACAGTTTATCTTATTAGTTATAGCTTTATCTTGGTAATCTTAGCTGTTCTTTCTCTATAGAAACTGGGAGCCTGCCTCCTTAATGTGAACAGCTCTTTCCTAAGCCATCTCCTTAATTTGTCCATATTTGGCAGATAGATGACAGAAATGCTAGAATCTGTCTATGCCACTGTCTGATGGAAAACTTCTGTTATCCCTGTATTGGTGTGAAAATAACATTGCTGTTTCCATCATCTTCTTTCAGTAAACCAAAAAATCCTTCCAATCATTTTTTGGAAGAAAAAAAGATGTTTTAAGCCTGAAGTAAAGTTATTTGCTTCTGTTGACAGACAACGTGGAGCTCATACTGAAAACAGTCAGTCACCAGCACAGTATTGAGAGTCAAGACAATGACCAGCCAGACTATGACAGTGTGGCCTCAGACGAAGACACGGACTTGGAAACCACTGCAAGCAAAGCAAACCGGCAGAAGGTGAGAGGACACACTTCACAAAGAAGGGCAAATGTGTTTCTTTTAAAAATCTTTCTCCTGCACAATTGCCTTGTTTGTCAGTCACATGAGGGCTAGCCCTACAAAAGGTGCTGTGGAGGTAAGGTTGGGTTTATTACTAGCTCGGGCCAAGCAGGGGTGAAACGAGGTAAATGGTTTTAAAATAGGGGATCCTTTGTCCCTGAGTCACAGCCCCGCTGTAGTCGTGACTTTATAAAACTTGTGAGGAGTGACTGGTATGGTCTATTCAGTCAACAAATGTTTACTGAGTGCCTTCTCTGGATAATACTCTCCTGAACAAGGCTTAGTCCCTTAGTCCTTTTCTCGTGGGGAGTCACCGCCCAGCAGAGAGACACTTGCAAGAGAAAGGCACAAAGTGATACATGTCATGCGAAGCCCAACCAGAAGCTGAGAGAGAGAGAGGAGGGAGGACTTGTTGCTGAATCAGGACAGGCTTTGCAAATGGGATGGCCCTTGGGGTGTGCCATAAAGGACACATGGGAGGCAGCATGTGGAGCAAGCAGGGAAGGACAGCGTAGGCATAGAGTGAAACCTGCGCGTCTGGGGGCAAAGCTGGGCATATGAGGGACATAGGGACTCCCTAAAAGGGGTGGGACTCAGAGCTTCAGTAGAGGAACATGACACCAGACTAAAGAGCCTGGGCCTTGCGGGCCACGCAGAGCCCAGGAAGCTTTAGGCAGGGCAGGAGGGCAAAGGCCAGAGCTATATCTGCAGAGGACTGTTCTGGTGGGTCAGAGAGTGGGAACCCATTTAGGGTCCTCCTGTGGAAGCCCAAACAGGAGCTGACACAGGCCACCTCAGGGCCTGGGCTAGGAAGGGCCAGGTGAGAGAAAGATCTTGGCACAAGAGTGTGAGCCCAGGGAGAGGGTGGCAGGCCCTGGGCGATCCATACTCTTCTGGTCCCTGGGACTAGCCCACAGAGGGGCTTAGCACGCATATGAGAATAGAGGAATGAGAAGGTAGAACAGAAAAATCTTGGCAGTAAGTTGGAGGGTTGAAGTGGGGAGATAGACTTCTAGAAGATGTGTCCAGAGTTTTCTGGCTCGCATGACTGTAAAAATGGTGGTGCCATTGGCAGATGCAGGGGACACCCCTGCCAAGACTCCCTGGAAGCTGCCCTATTCCCTAAGTGAAAGCCAAGGTCATTCCTGTGACAGCCTGGCCTCCTCTGCCCTCCACCCTGCACACCTGCTCCCTCTAAATGAGCTCTGCCACTGCTGGAATGTTCTTCCTCCACACCTGTCTGACTGATCCCCTCACCTCCCAGGCTCTTGCTCACCTCTCACTCACTCACAGCTCACCCCAGCTCCCAATTAACATGCAGCCCACCTTCACCCCTGCTTCGGCCCCTCAGTCCCCTACCCTGCTCCATCTTATCTTTTTCTACAGCACTAATTACCTTCGATCATACTGTGTATTTATTTTTATTTTTTCCTTCTCTCATACTGCTGGGATGTAAACACCATGGAAGCAGAAATTTTTGTCTCTTTTCTGATATATCCCAAGCATATAGAACATTGCCTAATCCTCAATAAAAATGTTGAAATGAACGAATTAATGAAAGAATGAATAAAAAAGAAAAATAAGCGAGAGAAAGGTTTTTAAGATAGGACAGACCTCCTTAGACAGTCATTGTCACCGTAGATTTGTAGCCCTACCGCCTGTTCCACTAGAAAATATTGCCTTTTAAATTGTTGAAGTATTACTTAGTGGCCCTACTTCTATGTTTAGTTTTACATTACTCTCAGAGGCCTTGATTTGGTTTAACTTTGCAATTCAGCTGGCATGGTCAGAATTTGAAATTCTTTAGCTGTTAGTCTTTAATGTTATCGTCATCTCAGATTGTGAACATTTTCCCCAATTTATTTTTAGAGCCTAGATTCAGATTTATCAGATGGACCAGTCACTGTACAGGAATTTTTGGAGGTCAAAAACGCTCTAGTGGCTTCTGAGGCCAAGATACAACAGCTAATGAAGGTGAATAACAACTTGAGTGACGAGCTGAGAATTATGCAGAAAAAGGTAACATGTTAATAAATGCCAGGAGGGTTGACTCTTTAATCCCATAGTATGAGGAAGAACCCCAGGCACCATGCTTGTGGTCAGAGGGAAGAAAAAAAGTTACTCTAACAGACCTAGGAGTCTTTGGGCCAAGCTGTCTTTTTGGAAGCAGAGTGTGTTTGGATATTTGAAATAAAATAGCTTTGATTAGAAATATATCCAGAGTAAGTTCCCCAAGTAGGAGAAATATGACAACCTATTTGTTAAGTGTTGTATCAGTTATAATAACCCTTGCACTTTTCTGTGCTTCCTGGGAACCTGGATGTGATTCTTCCTATTGCTAGTTCTAAAGGATAATCGCACCATAGAGAAAGAGCAGACTAAAGCCCTGGACAGGTATACCTGTCTATCAGCATTCAAGCCCCAACCTACACCAGGCAAGGCGCTCCCTGTTCACTCCGACTCTGAGTTATTACCCACCTCTGCCTAGGTAGCCCTATCCCACATTCCTGCCTTACTTTTCACTGATTCTTGCCACTTACCTGTGATATCTTCAGAACCTAGAGCAGGACCTGCCTCAGAGAGTAAGTTCTCAGTAAATAAGGGAAAACATTTAGTTTGTACTAGCAAGAACTGCGCACTAGTAAGTAACAATCTCATTTGTTCAGCATTTTCTCATGACCTTTTGGAGAAGCAGAACCATATGAATACATTAATCCCTAAAAGGAGAATAGCAGCAAGATATACGCCAAAGTGGGGGATTACATGTGTACCTCTTTATGAGAAGTCTAAGAAAAAGAAGTTGAAAAATTCCATATTTTGCCCTTGGCTTTGTGGGTATTGCTCACGTCATTCAGTTCTTTTCAGAAATGAGATCTTGTACACCCCCCTTAAACAAAAGCAAAGTGAACTATGTGATCTGTGTCTTTATGCTGTCATTTGAAGAGTAGCATTTCCAGATCATTTTCAAGACCTGAGGACATGGTGCATTTCATTTGTGGCTTGATCCTTTTTAATGCTGCTTCCTAAAGAAAGGTCAAAGAACTAAAAAGGGGCACATGCTCCTCTACTTCCTAGGGAAGTAAGTTGCTGTGCACCTTCGCCTGGGGTTTGGTCTAGGATTCTTTTGGAGTTGAGCTCTAGATCTTTTTTGAGATCCTTTGAAATAAATGGCTCCAATACCTGTAGTTGAAGGGGACAAGAAAACCTGAAGATCAGTCAGCTTTAAACAGACAGACACTTGGTCTGTGCCTCCCAGTCCTGTCTAGAGCCCCTTCCTCATAATATACAGGACTCGCACTTCCTCTGCTTTTTCTGAAATATATTTTGTTTAGTGGATTTGTACTACTTTGTCCCATTACTTGGACCGATAATTTTATTGAGATGACTTTTTCTGAAACATGCTGATTTTTGCCATTGTATACCAATCTGCTACACATCACGTTTTTTAATTCTATAATGCTCCTTTCAATATTTATAGAACTTACCAGAGAAAGCAAATGTCTTGAGCTTCTTTAAGAAATGCAGAGTCAGGCCGGCGTGGTGGCTCACGCCTGTAATCCTAGCTCTCTGGGAGGCCGAGGTGGGCGGATCGTTGGAGCTCAGGAGTTCGAGACCAGCCTGAGCAAGAGCGAGACCCCATCTCTACTATAAATAGAAATTAATTGGCCAACTAATATATATAGAAAAAATTAGCCAGGCATGGTGGTGCATGCCTGTAGTCCCAGCTACTTGGGAGGCTGAGGCAGGAGGATTGCTTGAGCCCAGGAGTTTGAGCTTGCTGTGAGCTAGGCTGACGCCATGGCACTCACTCTAGCCTGGGCAATAAAGTGAGACTCTGTCTCAAAAAAAAAAAGAAATGCAGAGTCAGCCGGGTGTGGTGGCTCATGCCTATAATCCTAGCTCTCTGGGAGGCCGAGGTGGGAGGATTGCTCAAGGTTAAGAGTTCGAAACCAGCCTGAGCAAGAGCGAGACCCCGTCTCTACTAAAAATAGAAAAAAATTAATTGACCAACTAAAAATATATAGAAAAAATTAGCTGAGCATGGTGGTACATGCCTGTAGTCCCAGCACTCGGGAGGCTGAGGCAGAAGGATGGCTTGAGCCCAGGAGTTTGAGGTTGCTGTGAGCTAGGCTGATGCCACAGCATTCACTCTAGTCCGGGCAACAGTGTGAGACTCTGTCTCAAAAAAATAAAAAAGAAAGAAATGTAGAGTGAAATTGCCTTTGCTCGTTGATTATCCCTTAATTCTTAGAAATACTTGTGATTTTGGAAATTATTGAGTTATCTGTAACGTTTTATTTCCTGTTGAACTCCTTCCAAACACAAAAAAGTGTAGCCTGGTTCTTATTAAGATAAATATCATTAAAATTTATCTGAGGACATCTCCCTAAATACAAAGTACTAACATTTTTAAAAATTGAAAACAGGAACTTGTGCTCATGAAAACACATTCAGACAAAATCCAGGCTGGATGTTTTAGAGGCATGAGAAGTATTAGGATAGAGTTTCAGATTTCAAGGACTTAACTGAGAAACTATAGCAGAAGCTTTTTCCATAGACAGATAAACATGTGACCCAATGCACCAGTGCCCTGTTGAGGGACGTGTATCAGTCATGCTCCTCATTCTTGGGACTCTAAGCCATGAGTTCCCTACAAAATAGTTTTGACAGGCCCCTCACGCCTGTCTGTATCCTGGAATGTAGGAATTTGCAGTGGCTGCTTTGCACTTTGCAGCTGTTCTTTCTCTGGAAAGAGAGTTGCAGATACGAGGTATGCCCCAACAGCCTTGGTGGTGTAGAAGCAATCTGTCATTCCATAATGGCTCTCTCTTCACGGAAACCAGGAATGAGTGGCCTTTCTGAGGAAGAGGCAGTAAGTCACACTTTCACTGAGGTTTGGCGCTGTTCTTGTAAAGTATGTGGAACTTGTTTACTTAGCAGAGATGTATTGGTTTTATCTCAAAGTTAGGTAAAAAATTTTTTTTCTATATGGAAAATTGACAAAGTAGCATGATTTGTATCTGATCTTTCACGTTTAACAGTTGCTTGGAAAAGATGCTAATTAATGAAGAGGAGCAACTACTATTGGTGTATTTTTCACAGATCGGTGCTTTCTAAATGAAAGTAACTCCCAACATTGAATGGGTTTGCTATTGAGCAAGTAATGATCTTCTGGTGCAGACAGTTGCTTGTGGACATAAACCTTGGCACTGGTGGGGAATTTGGTCAGATTTTACAATCTCTGTCAAAGAGTAGCCAGCTGAACTCACATCACACCCAGCTTGTAAAATGTCACAGAAGATGAAGGAGCACCCGAGGGGAAGGACGCTGTGCAGAATGGACGCAGCTAATTGTGTTTAAAATGCCAGATGCTAAGGAGTAACACGGTTCCTTGCTGATCCCTTAACTCTTTCATCAAACACCATGAAGCTGCCTGCATGTGAGGAATGGAAAGAGCATTCAGGGCCTCCGAGTGACAGTCTGTAACTAAAATGGGTGGTGCCAGACAGAGTAGCGTGTCCAAAGCTGACACCACCATGGTCGTGTTTTTTGGGTGACAAAGCCAAAGGAGAGAAAGGCCAAATATTCCAGCCCTGGCTGAAAGATGATCGATCACCAAAGGGAAGCCAGCATGCCACGTGGAGCATTCTCATGAAGATGTTATCATAGTTCCATAGGTTTCCCGTTTTCTTCGTGTTATGTTAACATAGCAAACTTCCATGATTCGGTTCCCTCTATTTTTAAAAAAAAAGTGCTGAATTGTTTGGAATATCAAGAGTATTATGTAATAAAAACCTGTTAATCATAATTTTTTCTTGTTGGCTTTTTGGAAAGCAATAGCTGATCTGATTTTTCATAAGCTGAACTTCACTGTCTTTCTTGCTTTGCAAAGCAACTCTAGTCATCTTTGTGCTGCTTCCATGGTGTCTGCTGTCATTTTTGGCATTTGCAAATTGCTCAGGGCTCATTTGAAAAAGCAAGTTCCCTAAGTGATGTTTTAATGATCTCAAGCTCTTGCTTGAGACTTAGAATAATCCAGAGTACAGCTTCCCTGCAAACATTTCCCAGCCCCGCCATGGCAAATGTTTTAAGTGGTTAGACATTTAGTTTTTTAAAAGTGCAAACTGCAACTTTCCACATTCAGAAATTAAACTATTTGCTTACGTGATAAGGTGCGTTGATTGTGTTTCACTCATTCCAGAAGAAAGAGTTCTTGTTTGTAGTTGCTTTTTACTTTCAACCTAGCTAGCCATTATTATCTTTATTGTTTAAAGCTGGTAGTCGTATTCATTGACTTGGTGTTTGCTTTTTCTGCTTGCTATAAGAAAACACAGTCCCACTGCCAAACATTTCTTTCAGCTTCAAACACTCCAGAGTGAAAATTCGAACCTCAGGAAACAGGCCACAACCAATATATATCAGGTGCAAACTGGTTCTGAGTACCCAGACCCTTCCAACCACTCTTCCTTAAAGCGACGTCCGTCTGCCCGGGGCAGTAGGCCCATGTCCATGTACGAGACGGGATCAGGTCAGAAAGCATATCTCCCAATGGGAGAAGCGAGCCGTCCCGAAGAGAGCAGGACGAGACTCCAACCCTTCCCCGCACACGTAAGTAACACCACTGGCGCTTTCCCTGTTCGCTCTCTGTGTAGTCTGACTCCTCTGTCCCCTCTTGGGAACCTCCAGATCCCCACGCCTCTGCTTTGCCAAATTGGGCTAAGAGAGTTGCCATTGTGTTTGCTATATCAACATGTCTACAGATGCTTGCGATATTCCCACAAGCACACAGGGCCATGGACTGAAAGTTTTTCAGCCAAGTTGAGGATTCTGGCTCTTGTTGACCCCCACTCCCCTTTTTCTCCCCCGTATCCATTATATATTTCCCAACCAGCCAGTATTGGAATTTTTTTTTGGTAAAATTTCACTCCTTCCTCCCTCACTACCCAAAACAGTAACAAATTATAAAAGTCACTAGCAGAAAGAAGTGTCATCTTCTTCGAGGTGACAAGGATGTGGCCCTTTATGAACTGGAGCCCTTAGAATCCAAGATGCCTTTTCAGCTCCTCCCTCTGGAACAGGTGGCCTTGCATCTGTGGCTCCACCGGCATCTGTGCCTCCACAGGCAAGTCTGGAAGGCTCCAGGCCTCTGTAGCCTGTCCACGTGCACTCAGTGTGTCTGCTGAGTTAGCTTCTGCATCCTCCTCCTCCCCTTCATGGAGGAAGTGTGGCTTTGTCATCTCATGGAAAGGAAATGTCATACTCTCCATCCGTCTTACAAGTGTTGAATTCCAATGATTATATTCTGTCACAGGGTTCTAACAATCTTATTTTGCAATGGCATAAATATTGTGTTGCGGGGTTCTCAAATACTGTGTTTCTTCTGGATCAATGTATTATAAAAGTCTATGTTTTGACAAAATGTTAGATTTTTTAAACTTTTTCATGTGGTGTTTTTCCAGAGAATACTATTTGAGGGTCAAAAGATATTATTACTTTAGTCAAATTTTATGGGCATTTCAAAAAATTTTCAAGGTGAATGTAAAGTAAAGGGTATGGTCTAGTAAATTAAACCCTACTTTAATTTTGTCAAACTTTAATGTAGTCAAATTACAGTGCTGTTATATTATATAATAATTGGGAATCCATTATCTCAACTTCTTTTTAAGTTTGGGTTTAACATTCTAAGGCAATTGATTTGATACATTTGGTGTAATGAGAATGCCATGGAACTCAATTAAGAATCTTATTTTTATATAACTGAAAACAGAATTTAAGACAAGCAACCTTTGTTAGTTTTTACAGTATACTTTTTTATTTTAGAAAAATTTAGCATGTAAGGATGTCATACTATTGCAAAAGCTATATAATTATACTAAAAATTAGATTAATAATGTATACCAACTTACAATCGTTTGTATAGTTTCTCATTTCATATTGTCAGTCCTGATTAAAAAACAAATGTTCACTTTAGACTATCCATTAAAAAAACTATTGGTAAATTTGACAAATTATGCTAGGTATTGTATTTTCCCGTATGGAAAAGTAGCCTTATTAAACTCAGAGCAATTTCTGGGAGGTATTTCACTAAGGGTTTAAACATCTCTGGGGATCTGTCACCAGCCGTCACTAAGATTTTTGCACACATCTCACGTCCTAAGTTATTTTCTAGGATTCTTTTACCAAAGTCAGGTGAGATGACAGGGGTTTTTTGTTTGTTTTGTATTTTCCCGAGTGTGTTTCTCTTTCCCCTTCTAGATCGGGAGGAATGCACTTGTGACCTCCTCTTCGTCACTGCCTTCCTTCCCCTCCACACTTTCCTGGTCGAGGGACGAAAGCACCCGAAGGGTTAAGTACACTCTGAATGGTCTGCTCTCTGGAGGAGGGGCAGTGCTCCTGGGTGCTTTGGGCTTGGGTCCTCCTGTCCCTTGCTAACTGCCCTTCGTCCTGCATGAGGCAGCGCTTCCCTCCTGGTTCCTCACAGCACGTGGGGTGCACATGTACGCACACCTGTGGAGAGATGGCCTCCCTTTTTGTCTAACTCCACATTGCTCATTTTCACATCATGTTTAACAAAGCTCACTCATCACCCTATATCACTTATTCTGAGCATACTGTCTTTTTAAACAATCAGAAAATTAGCTGGCTGCTGGTTAAATATTGTAATATGGTAAAAATCTGGTAAATTTGTGAGGAGTTACAGTTATCTGATTAAAACTGCTATATTTGAACTAGCTAAAGCACTAAAATGTCATGCCTTTATTTATTTATTTATTTTGAGACAATGTCTCACTCTATTGCCCAGTTGGAGTGCAGTGGTACAGTCCTAGCTCACTGTAACCTTGAATTCCTGGGCTCAAGTGATCTCCCGCCTCAGCCTCCTGAGTAGCTAGGATTATAGGCTCATACCGTGTTTCCCTGAAAATAAGACAGGGTCTTATGTTTATTTTTCCTCAAGAAGACACCCTAGGCTTATTTTCAGGGGATGCTTTAATTTTTTTACGTACAGTACAACAGTCCACATTTATTCAAATATAGTTAAGTCGTCGTCTTCTGGAACATCATCAGAACTCTCCAAACCCCGAATTCCATCCTGAATTTCTTGCGACTCTATTTCCTTTAGAACCTTTGGCCCCAATCTCTCATGTCGAGCAATAGAGCTCTCATGGGGCAGATGAGAAGGGCTGCTCGTCGTCTTTACTGCTCCACGATGAAATGCATGGGTTGTGCAGATACCCTGCGTAGCCACGCCCATCACTAGGTCTTATTTTCGGGGTAGGGCTTCTATTGTGCAAATGCTTGGAAATCCTGCTAGGGCTTATTTTATGAGTAGGTCTTATTTTCAGGGAAACACAGTACCACTATGCCCAGCTAGTTTAAAAAAAATTTTTTTTTTGTAGAGGTGGGTTCTCACTATGTTGCCTAGGCTGGGCTTGAACTCCTGGCCTCAAGCCATCCTCCTGCCTCAGTGTCCCACAGTGCTGAGATTATAGATGTGAGCCACCATACCCAGCCTTTATTTAAACCTGTGACACATTTTATATCAGCACCACACTTGACAAATGAAGGTTTTACAGTCCCTACATCCCGAATCAGAATTGCGAACACCTAGCGGCATTGGAGGCATGCAGGCAGCTATTCACAGAAAGCTGTGCACTTGTGTTGGGTGGTCAAACCCAGCCTGCTGATGTGTAACTTACCTTCTCCATAGCAATGCATGATTCAGGTAAACTCCTTTTATTGTAGCCAGGCAATAAGTATTAAGCACCTTCTCCATACCTAGCCTTTCGGTAAATCAGTTAAACGGTCCTAAGGAATTAGATGGCATAGGCCCTGTTCCAAAGTCATCATCAATAAATAATTTCATGCACAAAGAGTACACGGCTGCAACCTGGGAAAGTCATGGAAAGAGCACAGGGTTTGAAAACCCGTGTTCTGATTCTGGCTCAATTCACTTTTTTTTGATGGAAGGATAGCATAAGGAAGGTGGCTGTGGGTGAAGGACCACCTTTACAGACAAGGTGGGATTTGCACTGGGCCTTCGCCCATTCCCTCTACACCTAGGTATGATTTAGGAATGATGAAGAATCCTTCTTCCCCACCGCCAGTAGCATATGGCTCACAAAAGTCCTTTCAGGATTCTTTTTTTTGCTTTGAAGAGATGGTGTCTCGCTATGTCGTCCAGGCTAGAGTACACTGGCTATTCACAGGCACAATCATAGCTCACTGCAGCCTTGTACTCCTGGCCTCAAGCAATCTCCTCACCTCAGCCTCCTGAGTACCTGGGACTAAAGGCATGGACCACTGTGCCTGGCCCTTTCTCGGATTGTTTTCCTAAACTTTTGAAGTAGTCTGTTAAAAAGAATTCTTGATAAGCAGTTCTGAAATTGAACTGTAATGTTTTCATTACAATAATTCCAATTAAACATTTAAACAGTAATGAAATATCTCATTTGAAATTATGTTAGTAAGAGTCAAATAAACTTCTTTTGTCCACTGTGAAACTTGTTTGTTTTTTTTTTTAATTTTTTTTTTGGTAGCTCTGAAAATCATTTCCAAGACTGCTTTCTGAGACCAAGTTTTATACAAAATTAACAGTTGAGTCACTTAAACTGAAATCCTGATTGTTCCTGACAGCTTCATCGTGGGTTTAGATTTTTATGGCGTGTCTGTATTAAGAGAAAGCTGCAAACCTATTAAATAAACTGAACCAGCACCAGCTATAAGGTAACTTTTCTATTAACAGCTTTGAGAGAGCAGCACTTTAACCAGTAGCTCTTGGCTCTGCATGTTTACAATAATTTTCATAAAATTAAATGCTGACTACATTGGGATCCTGTACATATGCTTTTGTTGACAACGATGAAGGACTTAAAGTGTAAGTAACTGATTTCCTGGGTGGTTGCTACAGTATGTTGTTTTCTGTACCTGAGAAACATTTCCTGAGTGCTTTTATTAGGTATATGAGTCATTGCTGTTCTAAAATGTTTGTATGAAACTTTGTACATTTGATTATTGTGAGTAATGCATTTGATTTGTAATTATCAAATTTATATCAAGAAAGGCAAAAAGGATACATTATAAAAGTGTTGAATTTGGGGAGTTTAATTCTATTATAGATTTTTTTCCACTGGAAGCAGCTCTGGACAAATTTTCTAGTATAATTATTTAAATGCAAGTTTTTACCCATTCGTGTATGTATATACACACACAAACTCACATATCTGTGTGTGGGCATATATAAAAAACACTAAAGGAAAATAAATGTAACAGTTAGTCAGACATTCCCTGTGAAAGGTAAGAAGAGTTTTGGGGTTTTTTGTTTTGTTTTGTTTTTCGAGATCATCTCTGGAAGACCCTGGTTTCTGTTACTGTGCTGAAACAGTGCATGCCTTTGGTCTTCCTTCGAGACTTGTAGTAGCCACTGACTCACTAATTTGTTCATCAAGCAAGGCAGCAAGTGAAGTAGTACCACTTACTGGTAGGAGATAAAAACAAAGGGATCTTAAAAGTTGTAGTAGATTTTACAGAACTTAGCTTTACAGACTCACCATGTGGCTCCAAGCCAATACTTAGTCATTTGCCAAATGAATTGAGTAGGTAAAGTATGACGAGTTCATGTTGAATTTTAGGAGTCCAAAGCAAGTGTCTTCTATGAGAGTGGTTAGAGACTAAATAGAGCATTTGGGGAAATGTGACAGACCTTAGCAGAGAAAAGAGAGCATTTGCCCTGGGGGAGGAAAAGAGAGGCCATGAGGGACAGGAGATGAAATGTGGCATGAACAGGAAAGGCTCCCCCTTGGGGCTGGCTGCCTTGCCTGTACCAATGAGTATTATTGTTAATGAGCAAGTAATTAGACCTATGTGGGCTTTCTTTAAACTGACCTGCTCAAAATTAGCCTTTCTTTCAGTGAGGCTATAGGTCTCCGTATGTTTAAACAGCCTCTTAGGTTACATCTATATCCTTAGCAACACTTTATTGCAGCATCGGTAAAATTCCTTAGTCACGTGTTTTGATTAACTTGAATTAAATTCAAGGTATACAGCTAGGACTAGCTTATACTCGTATTTTACAAGGTAATCTTGGATCAGCTTGTACGGATTTCTGTTCTGGATAAAGAAATTCTCAAACATTATGGATAAAATAAATACTGAGGGAAAATAATTTTTACTAAACACTCCAGAAAATAGTCCTCTTCGAAGGAATATAGTCCCTGTCAAATTTTGTCACCCTGGGAGGCTGTATTTAGCAGCACTGCCATTCAAAAGAGATTCCTCTTTTGAATCTATGTGCCATTCTTGAATCTGTATGGTTGCCCTGAATCTTTACATTTTAAGGGATATTTTTGGAAACATAAAAGTGATTTGAAACCAAGTGTCATACTGGGTTAATCCACTTTGGTTCACAAATAACATGTGGCTACAAATCACTAATGCCGGTTTTCCCAGGTGGCTCATAAAAGTCATCTCTAGGGGCAGTTCTTGGACAGCCGTGTTTTGAGTAGTGGCAGTTGTCAGAGCCCACACAGGATACTGCAGGAGACAGGAGACCTGGGTGCTTGGTCTTGTTTTTCTGTGGACTTTGTGGCCTTTGGTGGGTCACCCAGAGTTTTTGGCCCCCCATTTTCTCATCTGGTGTTAAACTAGATAATCTTCAGGTGGCTTCCAGTGCTGAAGATCTGTAGTCATATAAGTGCTGGCATGTTTGTTTGTAACTGAGTCTCTTTACATTATAATCTCCGTATTCCTTTGAGAACGAAATGAGGGTGTGTGCCTTCTTGCATGTGTGTATTAGTTTGTACCAAGGATCTGTTTATGGAGTAACTACTGAGCTAAGAAGAAAATGGTGCAGAGAAGGAAAGAAACCATGTCTGGATCCATTGCTCATCGTTTACTAAATTTTCCCTAAAGAGTTGACTCCTGTCCCAAATGAGATCTGGGGCTTGAAGGCCAGTAGCCTGACAGGTAATGATTCCCGGGGAATACTCCCAAGAAGTGTCTCGTGTTCTAAACTCATGGGAGTCCCGTTTCCTTTCCTGTAGGCATCCAGGCTGGAGAAGCAGAACAGCACACCTGAGAGTGACTACGACAACACTCCCAACGACATGGAGCCAGATGACACAGGGTACGTCTGCAGGAGGAGTGTGCGGGGGATGGGCTCTCAAACGCCAGAAACCTGGCAGGCCTTGGGCAGCAAAAGCAGTTCACCACCCACACCCCTTTTCTCTATTTTCAAACCCATAAGCTTTTTGTTTTTTTAAACATAGCCATGAGTGTACCCATAAGGTCTTAAAACGGTCAGAGACTGGCTCTTGATCTATACATTCATAGTTTACATGTCTTCTCATCTCACATTATTGCCAAAGCCTTTTTTCCTTTTATCAGCATGTTAAATGTTTCTTTAGATGTCTTCAATGTGCTTAAAATCCATACTTCATTGTTAAGTCGACATTAGGTTACATTCTGCATTTGTACCCCAAGGAATTGGCTTGACCAATGATGGTTTTATAACTGTAGAGCCTGCCCACTCCAGTTATTCCCCTCTCTTTCCCCTCCCTCACTCTGTCTCACGGGAGTCATAACTTCCAGGCCTATGGTAGAGTAAAACAGCCTCTGCGTGAACCATAGCTGCCAGTTGATGAAACAACAGCCTTACATGAGTCTCCCTCAAGACAGGATAAAGGAAACCACAAAACAGCCTGCTCGTGCCTGCAGCCAGTGCATACAAAGTGGCTCGTAGAAACAGAGAAGTGGCCGGTAAGCGCCTGTTGCATTCAGCCACATCTTTAATGTTCACAGGTCCAGCCGAAAGGGAAGGCAAAGAAGTATGGTGTGGCCAGGTGATAGCTCAGTGCCAGATACCGCAGAACCCCATGTGGCCCCAAGCCCCACTCTCCCTAGCACTGAAGATGTCATCCGGAAGACCGAACAGATCACCAAAAACATACAGGAGCTCTTAAGAGCAGCCCAGGAAAATAAACATGACAGGTGAGGGGGGACTGAAGACCCACTTGGAGAGAGCGTGTGTGCGTGCTCTGAGAGGAATGCAGCTCACGTTCCAAATGGCAGTTGTTGCCAACGTGCCGACTTTAAGGTCCTTGGAAACATCAGGTTTACAGAACAGGCTTGAGAACAAATGAATCCATTTTGGTTTGGTTTGTCTTGTATACATGGTACTGTCATTTCTTTTTGTTCATCTTGTTACGAAGCTTTCTGGAAGTAAATGCCTCTAGAAATAGGACTGCAGTGTATTTCGGGTAGTGACAGGCCTGGTTCTAGGACAGGGGAAGGGAGCTGCCTCCCAACCTGCTTCCGGCCACTGCTGCTCCCTGGCTTCCCCTCTTCCAGGGACAAGGTTGCCCACACCAAAGGTATCCTGAAAGGAACCTGATTTATCTGTCCTCCCTCCTGTGGGTATGTGTGTATTGACATGTGTGTAAACTTCTAAGAAACAAGCGGTTTAAAGACAAAAGTTGACGTAATCATCACCCAGATAATTCTCTTCCCATGAAAGGAGAGTCTGGTTGGCTTGAACAGAAGCACACTGTGTAGTTATCTCTTACCCTAAGAAGGGACTGGTTCTTGTTCCATCCTGTCTTTTTTCCCCCTGAGAGTGTGTTCCATCCTATCTCCTCCCCCACCCCCCCAGAGTGAGCATTCTCTTAGAACTCCTGGTAAGAACACACTGCTCTGGGTGACATCCTTGTTTCCCACAACTGGCTGGATCTAGACACACTCTTAAAACATTTATTATCATCCCACTGAGGTTAAGGAAACAACAGAGTTTGGTCAAACCCAGGAACAATCTCATTCTTTTCACTAGGTCAGCAAAATCTAGGACTTCAGAGAAGAACTTCTCTTTGTTCCTTGCTCGAGCAGAAGGTATTCAAGGGACGTGTACTATTCATTCTTTCTTCTCTCTCTTCTCTTCTTGCACATAAAGATGCATTCATGCCTTTGTGTTCCCTCCCCTTTCCCTGCCCTCTTTCTTTTTTATACAGCTCAAATTTCTCCCAGTGTCACCATTTTGCCTTAGGGAAGAGAAGACTAATCCTCATTTATTGAAAGGCAAGAGCTAGTCTTCATGGCTGGACTGCTGGCAGCTCCTCAGAGTAGAAGAGGAACCTGCGTAATTTTTGAACCTTCCCAAAACCATATAGCGATTTGTTTTCTCCTTTCCCAGGCACCCTCTTTATTCTGAGCCTCCGGGCCTCACGTGTTGTCAGCACAGTATCCCTTAGCTCAGGCTGGTAGGCTGGGCAGTGAGTGACTTCATATCTTATTTTATGTAATAAGATTTTATGTAACAGCTTTCCGAAGTACAGTTTTTGACAGTGTTAAAAGTAATCTCGATACAAGAATAACTCTTGAGCACTCTTCCCCGTTTATCAATGTGCTTCACTTTTCACTTCTCTAGTTCAGAAGTGCTGTGCTTGTATTTCAAACTAAAAAATGTGCTTACCTTGTATTGCACTCTTTGATAGTTGTCAAAAATATAAATATTTGTCCTGAGGCATTTCTGGCTTCAAAGATTGTAATATGGTGCTTGGTGCAATTTGGGAAGTTTCTGTTCTTTCTTTTTTTTTTTTTAAGATGTACAAATCCATTCAACACATTTTGTGATCTGATTTCTTTTTTTTAAGACCATGAGAGAATGATGCAGAGATTTTCATCATTAGCTCATTTGTTTGGTTTAAAACCAGAATTGGCCTAGGGTATTTATATTTTATAAAATGTTCAATGTTCTATTAAAATCTCTGCTTACTTAGATATCCAAGATGCTTTCATTTATAACCTTGTGTTGTACTAATTAAACCCATGCCTTTTTCTCATTTTTCTCCTCTTGTTCATCTGAGCAATATGCCCGCAGCCCCCGAGTTTCCTGCAGCCTGGGCCAAAACCGGGGCTTCCAGTTGTGCTCCCCACCTCCTCGCTCGCTCGCTCGCTCTCTCTCACACACACACACACACACACACTTTAGGAATTATACACAAAAGCCTTTTTGAGGAAAGATACCAATTTTTTAAATTTTGAGACAGGTTCTCTCTCTGTTGCCCAGGCTAGAGTGCAGTAGTGTCATTTTAGCTCACAGCAACCTCAAACTCCTGAGCTCAAGCAGTCCTTCTGCCTCAGCCTTCTGAGTAGCAGGAACTACAGATGCACACCACTACGCCCGGCTAATTTTCCTACATTTTTGTAGAGATGGGTGTCTCACTCTGTTGCTCAGGCTGGTCTCAAACTCCTGGCCTCAAGCATCCTCCCACCTCAGCCTCCCCAAGTGCTGGGATTACAGGCGTGAGCCACCGTGCCTGGCCAGGAAAGATAACAGTTTGAAGTTGTGAACTTGAACTCCCTTTGATAAAGAAGGACTTCCTCATTAATCTGCATGTGCTTTGTTTTGTGGTTTATTAAGGACTTCCCAAAACAAAGAGTGAACTTTGAGAGACAGCCTTAGAAAAATCCCCTCTCTATGTAGCAGGGGAATGGGTAAATTCTATTTCTCAAAACGAAACCATAACCAACAAAACATAAAACTCTCAGGTATGGTTCTTAGTTACTGTGATGTTAATGGACACGAGTTCAAGAAACCCCACCTGGAAACAAAGCCCAGGCTTGGTGGCAACGTGGTGTCTAGGAACTGTCACTTAATACTGTCATCAGTTTGTGTTTTCCTCTCTGCATCTTGTAACACGTACTGTCTGGGGTACAGACCTAACATTTGTGAGGTGCAGGAAACTAGCTCCATGTGTTGCTTGTTGCAGTACTTTAAGCATAAGAATCCTAGATGAACCAAAGCCTTAATTGTCCCAGAGTGAGATCACGCTCAGCAGTGGGCAGAGGCTCTCGGTGAAGAACTGTGAATGTGTTGCATGTTCGGTATCAGGAGGCAGGCGGGGGCGGGGCGCTGGGTGCAAGCTCAGCCCTCTTCTTATCTGCATCTGTTCCCCTTGAGGAGGAATTCCAGTTTCCTCATTTGAGCAGTGGATGTGCGAACAGTCCCAACCTCAGAGGGCTGTTGGGAATATTACATGACTCTGCACAGCTGGTGCTCCCTAAGCTGTAGCTATTGTGGTGGCATTTACAGGGCCACTAGAAGACCAGGCAGCCTGGAAGAAAGGTTGAGGACAGGCACATTTTGTGCACTTTGTTGTCGCAGAGCTCCTCAACAGAAGAGAATGTGCTAACCACACTGATAGCGTTTGATACAAACAAGCACGAGGTGACTTAGTAAATAAGGGTCTGTATAAAGCAGACCTCACTGCTTTCTCTTTACACTGAGTCAAGAATTCTGACTCCCAAACAACTCACATGCCTTCAAATGGAAGGAATTTAGAAGCATCCATTGGTTAACTGACACATGGGTATTGAGGTGTAGTCTCCAATTACAATTTTAAGAAATTTTTTTCAGTCCTTTATTTTTTACTTCTATGGCCTTTGCATAGAAATGCTTTTTCTTTCTAGAAATTAGGAAGATGAAACACATGAGAATCTGTAAATGACCAACTTGAGGCAGTGTGAATATCTTTATATACATGAATATCTTTGTGGCTTCACCTGGCTATATAGTAGTGTGTGTTGCCACATTTCACACCTAGAGACTGCTTTTATCACATTGAACTTTCAAGAAAGGATGGGGACCCTGCTTTGTAACTGTGCACCTTCTGGTGGTGTAAGATACACAGTGGGCTAGCCACAGCCTCACCCCTTCATTAAGGGTATGTAAATAGAATGTTCTAGAACCTGAGTATTCTTTGCCTCTGAGTCATTTCTACTGTCTTTGAATAATCTCTTTAATATTCTTGCAGTTATAGTCCCTGCTCAGAGAGGATACATGTAGCTGTTACAGAGATGGCAGCACTGTTCCCCAAGGTAAGTCACTTTCTACTCACTTCCTTTAGATCCTTCTAAATGAACTGCAAGAAATTTCTTTATGATGTATGTATTTATCAACTCTTTTGTAGCACATAGAATTTGTAAATACGCAATCATTAGAGCTTTGAAATATTTTTGTTCTACATGAATACTGATTTTAATAAGACAAGGATGTATAAGTCAAGGGCTAAAAGGCAAAACATTAATAGGATAAAATTTTTTCTGGAATATTTCATCCATGTGTCTTAATATTTTTCACAAACTACCTCAAATTACCACATGCAACTAAAATTACCCTGCATGCACATCTCTTAAACTGTGGACTGCAGAGCTCGGTGAGTACAGAGCACCCTTATTGAGAAAGTGCATGGCAAAACTGCCCCTCACTCCTTGCAGCACCTTGAGTTGTTTCCAGAAGAATGCTTGTCCCTTGCTCTCAGATGTCCACCCTGCAGCTCATGGTGAACAGCTGTGTTTTTCTGTTTAGAAACCCAAGTCTGACATGGTGAGGACTTCCCTTCGCTTGCTGACATCCAGTGCCTACCGACTCCAGTCAGAGTGCAAGAAGACCCTCCCAGGGGACTCTGGCTTGCCCACGGATGTCCAGCTGGTCACACAGCAGGTGATCCAGTGTGCCTACGACATCGCCAAGGCTGCTAAGCAGCTGGTCACCATCACCACCAAAGAGAACAATAACTGACAGCGAAGCACCATCACTTCCATTTTCTAGGCTTTTTAAAGTCCGGTTTCAAATTTAGACATGGAACTCTTCAGATTTTTACAAAAACATTTAATGACGGTTTAAAACTTCTTAAGAGAAACCTCAGTATTATTTTTGCATGTTTTCTAACAAATTTTCAACTGTTAATTTAACCCACTTGCCTTATTTTGTGCCTGGTTTGCCAGTTTAGTCGATGTTCTGTTGTGTTGTCAGCGACTGTCGAGTTAATGATCGTGTACATCCAGAAGAATAGTTTCATTGTTTAAAGTTTGTTAAAGCTTTTCCATCCCTTAAAACCACCTGCCTGTGGCTAAAACTCTAAATGAGATTTTTAGTAAAACATTCTCTTGAGAGAGTTGGGCAAAAAAAAAAATTGTCACCATTACCTGTTCCCTGCCAGTCATCATGCAATAAGTGAATTTTCCAGCCTGCTGCGAAATCTCTAAGTTTGGGGTATCTCCAAGCATGTATGTAGAGAAAGGACTTTGCCACTTTCTAAAAGTAGTGTAATAGTCTCTCTCAAAAGGCAACAATGAATTGATCCATTTCTTCTTACTGTTCTGTCATGTTAAATGTTCTGTTATTTAATTTTTTTTATCTCGATCTTGTATCTCTTTATATGTTACTATCATCCTGAAAACTCCATGGAGTCAGATAAGGCATTCACCTTCCATGGTGTGCCTCATTAGACCATGTGCAGGCTACGAACACCGCCCACGTTTTCACCCATTGTCAAGTGCTCTGCCTTACCCCATAAGCCAGATGGCTTAATTCAAAATGTGCAGCGTAAAGAAGCATCATTACTAACAAGTCATGGCTGAGTTTGTACCACCTGTTCGGATGTCACTGCCACGAACTGTGAGGAAAAGAGGTAACTTCCCCAACACTGTGTCATACCTTCCATCCAAATCTCAGTTCCTCTTGGAATTCCCCCTTGTGGCTTTCTCTCATGAGTTGCTTCACGTGTTTCGTCTCTTTAAGGACTTCTTACAAGGTAAAATGTATGCAGTCATCTGAGTCAGTTTCTCCTTTCCCTTGCTGGTACTCAGAAATCGGGCATCAACTTTCAAGAATTCCTTAGACAGTGTGCTCCAGCTGGCTGCCAGCTCTCCCAGAGCTATGAAAGAGCAAAGACTTAAGTGCTGGAACATGCTGAGATTGTTTCAGTTACGAAAAAGCCCTTTCTTGTTCTTAATGTGAGAGCATCTTCTCGTTCCTGCTTTTATTGCTGCAGTGTGGGTGTGGGGTGGACCCTGACCTGACAGAGCAGGTGCACAGCAGTGGGATGGAGGAGACATCTGGGAAACCTATGGCCCACCCAGTAGGGACAGCAGCTCCCTAGTGCCACCATGTTGCCATGTGGAGAAGTGGGCCTAGGGTTGTCAGAGCTTTGATTTTTTCAAGAGACACCAGAAATCCAGAAAATATATATATATATATATATATATATGCCATCTCTCCATTTATAAGTGTTGGCAACCACTTCTAACCTTTTTAGACAACATGTGCAGGTGGCAGCACCCATGCTGCCAGCTCACAGCCTCTGCCCCAGGACCCTGTAGACTGTGCAGCGTGAGGGCCGGCTTCGCCGCACACACCTAGATTAACCTTTGAGCCTTACCTGGAATGAAGCTGCCCTACCCCGTGTGAAGTCGCTGCCACTCCTCTTCTTACCCCTAGGTTCTGTCCCATAGTGCTCGTTCACTCATGTGAACATGTCAGACTAATCCAAGTACAAGTTGCCTCAACATGTGCTAAGTCTCTGTTTTCACAGAAGTGACTCATACACACCTTTGTAGCATGACCGGATGCCGTCCTGAAAGTAGCATCACAGTGGTGTTTGGTTTGCTAAGTCCCGGCCTGTGGGTGCTTCCGTCGGGCTTTGCTCTGCTGCGAGGAGCATGGGAAAAGGGTCCACATCTCCAAAAGACTCGTCCACTTGTTTGTCACACAGCCTAAGTGCCGTGTTGCTCGTGGATGTTCAGGGGATGCCTTCTGGAAGGGGACTTCCTACTTCAAGTTCAGATGCCATCTGATAACCTTTTCTGCACGTTTCATGTACTGCTGGGGCTCCCCAAGGCCCTCGGGAAAGGCTCTGTGGCAGTGTGGAGCCAGTGCTCTTGGCCTCCTGCGGGGACAGGCTTTTGTAGGGGCTTCTGGGAAATGATTTGTCTGCAGCAGGTGAAGTTATGTCTTCCCTTGAGCACTTGAGGACCTGCAAAAGAGGATGTTGTCTTTATGCCCCTAGAGAAAGTCAAGGAACATGGAGACCACAAAGTGTTTCCAGTTATATTAATACGACAGAAGAGTTTGCTTGGTTAACCCACAGTGCCAAAACTCCTAAAGAAGTCCCCAGGTGGAGTGACATGTGGCAGTCAGAGGGCTGCAGGTGGTCCCTTACCTGCCCTACACATTTCCTTAGCCTCAGCTGAGATCTGGTGTCAGAGTTCTCTGCTCCTGTTGGCAAATCGCACCTTGTCTGAACGATTGTTCTGGCCACTTTTGCACATGGATTCCGTAGCCTTGCACTCCTGACGTCTGCATTCTGTAATGTTCTTACCCCTCGTTCTCCATTATGCTTCCCTGCTCCTGTGCTGATGGGACAGAGTTGCACTTTATGAAACTGGCACTTGGCTGACAGAAGAAAACAGCTCTACCCGTAAGCTCCTTTCACAAAAATCATCTTCTGCCTCGGGATGCAAATAGTTCTTATTTGCCAAAGAACAATGAATTGGGCCCAAAGATCAAATACAGCATTTCATCAAATTGGAACTATAAAGGCACAACTCAGGAGCTGTCGTATGATTCCTCAAGTGACTTCAGTTGCAGACCCAGGAATGGAACTAGCATGATTTTGGCCTCAGCAGCACCCATGAGGTCTCCAATAGTGCAATTTCCTCCTTCTCCTCGTCCTAAAGGTAACACTTGTTCTTACAGAAGAAAATGCTGCATAGGAGAAATGAAATGCCTTTTATTCCAATGTATTTGATCCCTGTCACTCATTCTGTACTTATCTTTCATTTTTATTGTACATTCTATTCCTGTAATTATTGTGCCCCTTAAGTGTTGTAAAATTGTTTTGTAATTCGTGCCTGCTAGTTATGCAATAAACAGGCTCTCCAAGTGCTTTTGTGGTAATGCTGTGCTTTCCATCAATTAGTCAGTGTTTCCAGACACTGGGTGAAAGTTCTGAGAAAGTTCTCACGTACAGCCATCGTTAGTGAGAGACCATTTGATATGTCTCCTCCCTGGGGGCTCCGGCAGTTTTACAGTAGTTAGTCATGACCTTTTTCTTCCTCTGTGCTCAGCAAATAGATTTCTTAAGAGAAATCCTACATCAGGATGTTAGTTCCATGTATCTTGATGTATTTATCCCTAAGTTTATTTATTTACTTATTTTTTGAGACAGGGTCTGTTGCCCGGGCTAGAGTGCAATGATGTGATCATAGCTCACAGCCACCTCAAACTCCTGGGCTCAGCGATCCTCCCACCTCACCCTCCCGAGTAGCTGGGACTACAGGCTCGTGCCACCATGCCCAGCTAATTTTTTTTACTTTTTGTAGAGATGGCTACTCTTCAAACTCCTGGCCTCAAGCAATCCTCCTGCCTCGGCCTCCCAAAGTACTAGGATTACAGGCATGAGCGGCCGCACCCAGCCCTAAGTTTAATTTTTTTAATTCAGTAAAAGCTAGCCTAGTGCAGATACCCTCCCTTCTTCCTAACAGGTGATGGGGTTATGGAATTAGTCCAGTCTCTTAAGGCCACTGGTCTTTTTTTGCTTTCAGAGAAAGGCCCACAGTGCAGGTTCATAGGAGGAACTGGTATAGATTTACACTGGGGGTCATCCGGGCCACCCAGCAGTTGTGCTGTGGAGAGATGACTTTTTGCGACTCTTCTTGCACATGAAAGGAGGGGTGGGGTAGGACCTGACCATCACAGGTACCTGTCCCAAGTGAGAAGTCAGAGAGATGCAGCATCCTTGCCTTGTGATCCAGCTTGTCTAGGAGGCTGTGAGGGCCGACAACCAGCAGGTCGGCCGCAGCTGCTGACACCCAGAATGACCTCCTGGGGCAGGGGTGCTCAAAAGAGCCAGCCACAGACCCCCAGAGCCCTGAAGGGCCTGCTGAGACACAGCTCCCGGGCCCAGCCCCCACAGTCCAGTTCCGCAGCTCTGGGGCAGGGCCTGGCAGTTGGCATTTCCTAATGGTTTCGGGTGCCACTGAGCTGCGAGGCTGGGACCACACTCAGAAGCGCTGCTGTAGGCCGTTGCCAGGACCTCCTGACCAAGTAGCTCCTTGCCTTCTGCTCTTAAGCATGTTTTAGATGACAGCAATTATAATTGAAGCTAACATTCACCCGGTGCTGAGTTCTCGGCATGTATTAGCTCATTTCATCCTCGCTACAACACTATGAGACTGTTTATTTCCATTTTACAGATGAGGAAGTTTGCATGTGAGGAGATAAAGTCCCACATCTGGGGAAAAAGGCAAAGCGTGTTAGGTACTATTATTCCAGTTTGTGTGATATTATTCCTTGTAACCAGCCCAGGCGCGTCGTCATGACTCCAGCAGCGTGCGTGACTGAGGAGTCTCAGAGAACATGGCCTCCGTGTGGGGCTGAAGCCGCGGGGCTGGCGCACCGCTGTGGCTCCGGCCCTCGCCCCTCGAGTCTAGGTAACTAGGGGGCAGGGGGTGACCCAACCACGTGAATAGATGGCGTGCAGCCTCGTTAGCCGGTGCCCCCATGGCCTGGGGTCCCTCCTGCACCTGGACCTCCCCAGCATTTGGGGAGGGCCTGACGAAGTGGCCTGGGCTCCTCTGGTCACTGGCTCACATCACTGTGACAGCAGCGTCCTCCCTCCATGAGGTCGCACACCTCAGGCTGCCTCCGTGACCATCTGAGGAAGGACTCACGGCCAGCAGGCCAGGCAGCCGAGGGTGTCCAGGAGCGGGGGCCTGTGGCCCACAGACTCCAGCGGTCCCTGCCTCTGCCAGCCGGCCACAGAGCCAGAGCCTCCTTCAGCCCAGCCCATGTCACAGGTACGTGTGTCAACTCCCCCCAGAGAGGTCCCAACTGGAAGGACCGCTGGAGATGCAGCATCAACTCATGGTCGTGGCCCACACCTGGCCTTACTGGGCTCACAGCTTCCCAGCCGCAGGTCTCTTCCTAGGTCCCCAAACTGTTGAAAGCTCTAGCAACCTCCCACCCCCGTTTCTCCCACACAGGTGGCTTCTCTCCGCCGACCTTCCCTCCCAGAGCCAGGTCATCACCACTCTGCTGGCCGTGGGCTCTTTCCTTGGCTTAGTCCCGTGAGCTCATCTCTCACCCAGAACACCTTTCAGACCACAAAAGTTTTGAAATCCAACTTGGTCTTGCAGTTTGTACCCACTGGGCCTGAGGTTGACACTGTGGCCCTCCCCAGAACCACATTTTGCTGTCTGCCCCCCTCTTCCAGCCGCCCCTTCCCGGGACCTCACTCTCTCACTACTTCACCACCCCAACTTGCTGCGTTTAGACCAAAGGGGCTGAGTTAATGCCAGCACTGCGTGTAGCCACTGGGCTGGGTAGAAATTTTCCAGTTGATTATCCAAGCAATCTCATAGGGTAGGAATTGAAACTACCCCCATTTTGCAGATGAGGAAACTGAGGTCCTTAGAGCTCAGTTAGTGGGGAGCAAGTCAGAGCACGGGGCCTGCGCTCTTAATCACAGAGCTGTGCAGGCACAGGTGGACGTCCAGGCCGAGGACAGCGGACCTTCTGGGACCAGAAGTCAGTGGGAATGGCCACAACCTTGGCAGAGGTACAGTGGGGGAGAGGTGTGGAGCAGAGTCTGGTCCCCTTCCTCTCCGCGGTCCTCTTCCCTTGGCAGGGCAGGGCGGGGATCAGAGCAGGGAGGCTCCAGGAGGTGTCATTTGCTGTGAGGTCCTCTACGCCCTGGGAGAAGCTTAAAGGAATAGAGCTAGAGTAGCCAGGTTTGTGCTTTGTCTTCCAATTCCTTAGTTTTGCCACAAGCACTTCTTGTCTTTTCTGTTTGTTCCAGACTGAGGTATTCGGTGACTGCTGCTGGGTAAGACTCTGATCTTCGTGTGGAGGGCGTGGCCCGGCTCCACTGTGGGGTGGCTGGAGCACCTCACGGACCCACAAGTAGATCCACTTTCCCCAAGCCAGCTGTCCTGGAAGCAGGGGGCTCCTTTCAGGGCCGTCCACCCCCTCCCCAGAGTAGGGGAGAGCCCCACAACAAAGGGTGGGGAGCTACTGGCTCAGTGACCAGATCTAGAGGAGCACATGGCGAGTCTGACCTGCTTCCAGCTGAAAGGATGGTGGAGACAGGGTCGAGTCCACCACAGGTAGGCTGTTTCCTTGTTTCTTTGTGGGGGGAGCATCCTCGTGGCAAGAGTGACAGGTCCTTCTGAGTTTTGTGCTTTCTGTACTATATCTTGGCACATCTTCATCTCCCTTCTCTACATTTCACAGTGGAGAGCTGGGCCCAAGAGGGTCACCCAGCTGCTAAGTGGTGGGCACAAGACTGGAACCTGGGCCAGCTTGGGCCACAGGCTCTTCTTCACCCCACGCTTCTCCTTGGCTTGAGCGCGCACACTCTTTCTCTCTCTCTTCCTCCCTCTCTCTCTCTCTCTCATTGTGAGCTTTAGAGACAGAATTGTGTCTGACCTGTCTGTGTGGAATCATAAAGTGGCCACAACAGAACAGCGCCTTTCTCTTAGAAGTCCCCGTGGGCCCCTCCTTCCCCTAGACTTTAGTGACCATCACGTCCTTGTGTTTAGTCGAACCAAACCCTTTGTGCTCATCCCTAATAACAGCTTAGCTTTGCCAGTTTTGAACGTGGAAATGGAACCCTAGTGACGTATTCTTTCCCTCACTGTAGTGAGATTCAACTGGGGCAACATGTGTCGCTATTAATAGTTCACGCTCAAGGTGTAGCATTCACTGAATGAATACACCGCACTTCAACCAGTATTTTATTGATGGACATTTGAGTTATTTTTAGTTTTGGCTTCTATGTGGAAATTAAGTCTTTCGATGCATGTATATTTCTGTAGGACATACACCTCGGAGTGGAGCTCCAGGGTAACAGTATGTGTGCCTCTCCAAACCTGTGACACTGTCCACACCATTTTCCAAAGTGCTGGAGCAGTAGAATATGAGATTTCCCATTGTTCTACGTCTTCGTCAGCACTGGTGTAATCAGTTTTAATTTTGCCAATCTAGTGAATTTGTTGTGGCATCTCATTGCAGTTTTTTTTTTTTTGAGACAGAGTCTCGCTCTGTTGCCTGGGCTAGAGTGAGTGCCGTGGTGTCAGCCTAGCTCACAGCAACCTCAAACTCCTGGGCTCAAGTGATCCTCCTGCCTCAGCCTCCTGAGTAGCTGGGACTACAGGCATGTGCCACCATGCCCGGCTAATTATTTTTTATATATTTTCAGTTGGCCAATTAATTTCTATTTTTAGTAGAGACAAGATCATTGCAGTTTTAATTTGCATTTCTCTGATAATATTTGCCTGCTTTTCCATGGTTATTAGCCATTTAGATTTCCCCTTCTGTGAAGTACCTGTGGGAGTACACACTCATTTTCTATTAGATTCTTTATTATTCTTCTTAGGAGTTTTTAAATGCTGTGAACATTCTTGCTCTTATGCTGATCTGTGTTGCAAATATCCTTTTCATTTGGTGGCAAGTCTTTTCCCTCTCTTAGGTATCTTCTAAAGATAAGCTTTTTTAGTGTAGTCAAATTTACCAATCTTTTCCTTTATGGCTGGTGCTGTGTCTTAAGAAACCTCCCCTACACTAGATTATTTTTTATTTTGAAATAATCATACAGAGAAGTCCCTGTGCTCCTAACTCAGGTTCTCCCAATGGTGACATCTTACATGATTGTAGTTCAACATCAGGATTGACATTGACATTGGTACAGTCTCAGTCCTTATTCAGATAACACTGATCGTATTAACATATGCACTTGTGTGTGTGGTTCTATGCTATATTACCGTGTGTGGGTTCCTGTGACCTGCTCTATCACCACAGAGAGCTCCTTCGTGCCACCCCCTTAGAGACACACCCTGTCCCTGCAACCACAAATCTGTTCTCCATCTCTATCATTCTGTCAAGAACGTTGCTTAAGTGGGCTGGCATGGTGGTTCACGCCTATAATCCTAGCACTCCAGAAGGCTGAGGTGAGTGGATCGCTCAAGGTCAGGAGTTCAAGACCAGCCTCAGCAAGAGCAAGATCCCATCTCTACTAAAAATAAAAAGAAATTAATTGGCCAACTAAAAATATATAGAAAAAAAATTAGCCGGGCATGGTGGCACATGCCTGTAGTCCCAGCTACTCGGGAGGCTGAGGCAGCAGGATCGCTTGAGCCCAGGAGTTGGAGGTTGCTGTGAGCTAGGCTGACGCCACGGCACTCCAGCTCGGGCAACAGAGTGAGACTCTGTCTCAAAAAAAAAAAAAAAAAAAGTTGCTTAAATGGCCCATACGGCGTCGCCTTTCGAGATTGGCATGTTTTGCACCCAGCATGATATCTGTCCAAGTTGTTCGTGGACAGAGGCCTGGAGGGGGACCCCAAAGGCCATCGTAGAACTGGACCCTGACTGGAAACCTCCACAGCCATATTTGGGAATGGGTCCTTAATATTTTCTGCTGTGAGATGAAAAACATCTCCTTAAGGATTACAGGCTGGGTTGCTTAGTTTGATTTATCTTATAACTTTGTGAGTTATTTCTAGTATTTGCCCCCTTTTTCATTTTATTTTTTAAATAACATTTCTCTTCCTTTCAAATGTTATGTGTTCTTTGTGGAAAATACAGAAAAGTACCTTAAATGAAAAATACCCATGCTCCCATCTGTTGAAAATAACCAAAGGTAACATTTTGTTTCCTTAAACTTTGAATTATGTAAATACTGCTTTTGAACTTAACACAGCAGGAACATGTCTTCAGAACTGTTTTTAAGCTTTCCACTCCATTTTAATGCACTACATAATATCCCAAACTCAAACAGCTTCCTGGTGTTAGACATATAGGTTATGAGTTTTTGCCACCATAACTAATGCTGTGAGCACCATCTCTGTACCAGTCTGACAGTTCTGTTTTCTGGGCCAGGTGCACTGGTAGTTGCCGTGGCCTCTGTAGAATTTCAGGAGGGTTTCTGCGGGACCAGTCGGTACAGGGCCTTGTCGGCCAGGGAAGGATTAGGATCTTGGTCCTAAGTGCAATGAGAGGCCATTGAAGAAGGTGGAAGAATTTCCTTTCAGGCGCATGTTCATAAAAGATTTGACTGTAGGGTGAAGAAAAAAATGGGCTGGATTGGTGACTTCTGGCAGAAGTCAGAAGTAGCCATGGAAGATGGTCACAAGGGAGCAAAGCAGACGACTTTGGAGATTTTAGGTCAGCAACAGGACTTGGTGCTCTGGGCCTATGGCATGTGCAGCTGGCAGGATGGATGGTGACTCCATTCACTTATCGGACAACACTGGAGAAAAGCCAAGTTGATTTGGGGGTTTTTTATGGGAGTTTGGGGAAGAGCAGATTAGTCTGGGCTGTGCCAAGTTTGAGGCACCTTTGAGACACAGTGGAGATGTCATGGTGGTAGGAATATACAAATCTGGGCTGGAGATCCAGGAGTCACTGACCTGGCGATGGAACTGGAGCCACAGGCTGGCTCACAGCACCTAGGAGAGCCTATGTGGTGAGGAGGTCTGGGCCTAAAAGGCTGGCCGCCCTCCTTGGTTATGAATGGCAGAGGCCACAGCTACTGCCAAAGTGCCCAAAGAACCCCATTTTTATCAGCAACCCTTATAAATCAAATGTGTGACTTGGAAGCCAGAGTTGGTGGCACAGGTAGGTCCTTAGGTCCAGATGCTCAGTTGTCTCAGGAACCATGAGTCAGCAGCATGAACTTCAGTGCCACATGGCTTGGGCCATCCCACACCGGAGGACCTCCCCACACCCTTCTAGAATAAATGTTTCTATATAGAAAAGGAGGGTTGGTTTAGGGGAAGAGGAACAGTAGGGATCTGCAGTCTTTTAGACTGGCTAAGCGAATGAGAAAACAGTGCTAAAGCAGCATCAAGCCAGGATCTGGACATAAAACCAGACTTTCCATTGTGATCCCTGATCACTGTGATGCTGAAAGAGGCCACTTCTAGCCATCTTGCTAGAGGTCATCTGGAACGTGAGCACTAGAAGTTATGTACAAGGTGGTTTCTAGAAGCAAATTTTATTAGGAGAAACTGGAAACCAAACAAATGAGAATGAATAAATGATAGTATATTTATACAATTAAGTATGTGTAGCAGTGAAAATAAGCTACATGTTGAAAAAAATCACATGCATGTGTCCTTGAGGGAGATGTTGTTCTCCGGGTGAGCATATTAACAACATTAAGTCATAAGGTAAATGCCCCTCTAAAATGAAGACATGACAATTTCAAGTAAACGCCCTTAAAATCACACTCCATGTGGCTTCATGGCTGAATTTAGTCAAAGTCATCAAGAACTGTTACTGTAATGCCTTTAAAAACATTGGCATTATCTGTTAAGTGATGCTCTATATTTTATGAACACTGAAAACACATAAAAACCCAGATGGTGAAAAAATATTCATAAAAGAAATATGGGTGTACTGACTATTTTACATAAATGGTATCTTCAGCCCCTGAGTTACACTGGCTTTGTGTCTGCCAGCGATGTCTGTGTGTCTGGTTCCTGAGTCTGACCCCTGTCACTGTTGTTCAGCTGTGACCTCCCCAGACCTAACCCTGTACCTTCCCCAGAGAAAGCATGTGCTCAAAGAGGAGCTGAAAAAGAAACAAGTCACCGTTTGTATATCAGCGTAAGAACGATTTCACAGCAGCAGCTCAGAACCATCTGTACTAAAGGAATTGACCTTTTAGAAGAATCTGCCAAAAAATAATCTAGAAATCATTCATTTTAAATGAGTATAAAAGTGTGCTTAGAAACAATAAAACCGATATATGTATCTATAACCACAACACAAAGTACATGTGCGATAAGAGGCATATGGGCTATAATAGAACGAGCAAGATGGTAGAAGCTCTAAATTTAAAAAATATTGTGGCCCAGTTTAGAGCAGAAATATTCATTCAATATATTAGGGTATAGAGACCCAGTGTGACATAATTTTAATGCTAATGAGATTATCACCAAGCTTCAAAAACAAAACATTAAAATATTTCAGAAATGTTAAAATCCTTACTTCCCAGGCATTCTGTCTGCATGGATTCTGTACTGGTGCACAGTGAGTGTAATTGCTCATAATTTCCAGTGGTTCCAATGGAGATAAGAGGAGAGAAAGCAGCACTTGACCAAGAAAAATGAATATACCTATAAAATGTGACCAGTCACAGAAAATATCCAAACCTACAGGAGATGTGGATTAAATCAGTAAAAATCTATCACTGACAACTCACTTTACAGTAATAAATAAGAGCAACAGTAACAAAGCCTGGAAGCAAGGTTATCAAACCAGAACTTTATTTCACAATTAATAAACATCTGAAACGATACAAACATGCATAATCAAAGTGGTGCTCAGGGGACCCTAGCCAAAGAATTTCAAGACAAGAAAATGAAAAACAGATTAAGGACACGGTTTGCAGCTCAATGTGTTTCCTTAGCACAATGAAAAGTGAAAGGTAATGCAGCCCTTAGACTCAGGATTTTTTAATAAACTCTGGTTTTTAATAACCATGGAAGAACCCCCTATAATTAGCTGTAATTTACTGAGATACAGAGTCCTAAACACAATGTAATGGAAACTGAAACCTCAGAGGAATAGTACAAATAGAAAAAATGATTATTGCTGCAAGGAACTTCTAGCTATTTGTAGAGATTAATCTAGAACTATATCACACTGATATGACTATGGGATAGAATTTTTTGGCCCAGTCTGTGGCTCTGAGTCTGATCTAGTTTCTTTAGGTTAAGTGCCTCACTCTCTTGGCACATAAATCCCAGAAGTCTGCTCGCAGCCAAGAACTTCCCAAGACACTAGAGGCCCCAAGTGTTACACACCCTTGCCTTTAGAAGGCTAGCCAACCAGGTGACCTTTTGAGGCTCAGTAACATATATGTTGGGATCACTCACCCACTCACAATGCTCTATGGAAAGCCTACTAAAATGCTCCCCGAAGGAGGAAAGACTCATTTCTGGCCACATTTCTGAAAATCCTCCACAGACCACATCAGACTATTTCAGGATTCTAAATTATTCTTAGTTCATTTCTTCCAGAATACAAAAGATAGGATCCTTCTGGGACCAGGAAATTAATAAACCCTGAAATAAATGACACCAAGACCTACAAGTTTGGTCTCAATAGAATAAATATCAGTTTTAAAGACTGAAAAATGTCCCTCGTAGCTCTAGCTTGAGTCTTTACTTGGAGGTTGATAATTAAGGGTGAGACAATAGGAAACCAGGTACCCTATGATGGGATACTACTTGTGGCTCTCAACGTTGATCTAGAAGTTTACATTATTTATAAATATATTACAAGACTACTTGACAGCACTGTAAACGTGCTTATAAAAGACCCTTCCTTCCTTCCTGGATGAGAAAGCCAGAAACGGCTTCTCACAGGGTACTGCGTATCCACCACACCTTCATATCTGGTCACACCCTCAATACCTTTAATCACGCACCTGAACAGGCATCGCTGAACTGAGAGTACCCTGAACACGGACGACCACTAGAACATTGTCCAACTGTCCAGCAGCTGTGTATCAAATGCCTCAGCATCCTGTGCTTAGCGTACCAATGCAGTCAGTTCCAAGCAATTTTGGGATGTCCGTAAGGCTGAGAAAAGAAAGAAAACATAAGACCGATCAGACAGCAGTCTCTGGAGCACTGAGAATTAATCTCATTTCAAGGAAGAGCTAAAAAGCACAATATAAATGGCTGTTTTCATTTATAGTTGAAAAAACTTTGACCCTAAGCCGTAAGTGAGGTACTTAATAACTTTTTTTTTAAGTACCAGCCCCCCCAAAAAAAAGACTTTAAATAAATAAATAAATAATAAAGTACCAGCCCAAAGAAACATTTTCACATATACTCTGTAAAAGCCTGATCTTGAGACACTCACTGATCCATGGCCAAGCGAGTTTAGAAAATGCTGTTCCCTGCACCCGAGAAACACAGTGTCAGGATGCTGCATCCCACAGCAGATGTAGTACCTGCTCTAACTCGGTTTCCCAGTTATCTGACCACAGAGGACACATGCTCCTTCTCTCTTTCTGCAGCACATGTCCTGGGGAACGCACTTTAGAGCACAAGTGGCCCTGGGTAAAGGAGGGCAGAGGTGACAAGCCCATATGCCCTCAGTCAGCGCCTGGGTGCTGCAGCCACAGCTCTCGTGGGGAAGAGGTGGCGGCCTTTGCTTCTCTGTGCACCCCTGCACAGGGGGTCACTCAAGTACTCTTGAGAGACAGAGAAAGAAAGATACACACACAGAAGAAAATGGGTCAGACACGGGAGAGGAGGAAAGGAGGGAAACAGGTCTCCTGTCCGCCTGGCTGTACTCTCTGAACAGCTGGGGCCTGGACCCACTGCTCTGTCACCTCTCAACCGCTGTGGCCACAACTCCCCTTAACTTGCTCTGTCCCCAAACAGGGTGGACATGCCACTAATTAGCAGGCAGGAGCCAGAGCAAGATCACCCCCAAGGCTGTTTGAGGCCCAACCAAGGAGTGAAAGAGACTATGTCAAGGTTCTCTACGAGCTGGGAAAGAGATGCAAGAGAAGAGAAGCAGGAACGACTGGAAAGCTGGAGAGCAGAGCTGAGCACAGAGTGACGAACAGGCCCAGAGGAACAGGGCCAGGCTGAGTTTGGCTCAGCTGAGGTGGCCTGTCCCCTGGCAGGCCCCCTACCTTAGGCCGGTAGCCCTGCTCAGCCATCGTCTTTGCCTCCTGCTGCAGCAGGGCGTTGGTGAGCTGCTCTGCCTGTCTGGCTTCCTCCTCTTCCTCCTCCTCCTGCTGGTCTGCTTCCCACGCCTGCAGCTGGCGCTCTGCAACCTGGGCACCAAGAGCAAAGTTACCATGAGACAAGGCGCACGGGGCAGAGCCCTGCCTCTGATCAGGAGAGGAGGCCTGTGGTCCTACCCTGGCTGGAGACTAGAGCCAAGCAACAGCGATGGCAATGCCAATGGGAAAGGCTGTATGTACCGTACCACGCACCTTGTCAAAAGCTCTGGATGTGGCCGTGTGTTTGGAAGATGATTTTGTGTTATGTATTAGGTGCTGAATGGAACAAATAGAGAATTGTGGCCCAGTAAGCCAACTGCCAACAGATGCGGCAGTAATGCCTGCCTGGTGCCCTCAAGGCAGGTGACCTGGAATAGAGCTGGGCCACAACAGGATCAGGACTTCAGCTGGAAATAGGAGGCACTGGCTCTCAAACACCAGCGAACTCTGGGAGGTGGTCGGGGCCTCTGCATCCCATCCTATGATGATGCAAGAGCCACAGCAGGGCCTGCTGCCTCCAGGCCCGGGTCCCCTGCTGAGGCTGCCTCCCACCCCTGGGCACAGCCCCACCTGAGCTTCCAGCTCCTGTTTCCTGGCAGATTTCAGTTCTTCACTCTCCTCTTTCTCTCGGCGAGCTGACTCTCTTGCCTCCTCAAGACTTCGGATGAGCTGCTCCCTGTGTTTTAGGGATTCCTCTTGTGCCCGTCGGTTTTGTTCAATCTTTTCTTGTATTTGTTGTTGTCTCCCTATCAGAACCTATCCTCAGCAGAAAGGAGGAGGAGAATTTTAGTCTGACTCTAACAGATACCCATTCTATAAGCCTTGGGCAGGCTGCAGCTGCACCAAGACCCAGCGCGGTCCTCGGGCCTAAGTGTGCCAGACAGAGGCAGGCCCCAACTACAGGACTTGGTCCTGTTGATGTCGGCCATGTTTGCCAGTATACAAGAGGCGTTTCCCACCTCCCTGCAACACACACAAATTGTATACAAATTGTGTGCTACTGAGAGACAGCTGAGCACCAAAGAGATTAAAGGAGTTGGGGGTGGAGCCCTCTCCCCAGGGGCAGAGAAACTTTGCAGCAACAAGATATATTCTCCCCACCAGGTTCTGAAAAACAGAAGAAAACCACAAGGCAGACAGATAAGGAGAGGGAGAGTCTGGGTCACTCCCCTAACCTTTTAGATTTAAATCTACTGCTCAAAGCAGCAGAAACCTGCTGTGTTTAAGACTTAGACCCAGAGCAGTATGATGTCTCAGCACCAGCCCAGACCACAGTCAGGAGTCAGGACACCACCTCACACACCCAGCAGTTGTGTTGGGGACAGGGCATGTAAAGTGGTCACAACCAGGAGGGAAATTTAAATTGAGAAAATAAAAAGCTGCTCGAGAATGCCTGGTCAGTGAAAACTCACCAACTGGAACCTGATTTCCCAAGGATTCCAAAACATAGCATACTGGTAGACCACACATTTCTCATTTTAAACCCCTTTAAAATAACTTTCAATACGTGGATAATGAAGACCGTCTTCCCCCAACAGATGTCCTTGTGACAGGGGTGGGTCTTCCACGCATTACACACATAAAAGGAGAACAGTGACACTCTCCGGGTCCTGTCTGTCACCCACCCCAAGGAAGAAAGTGCTCTGGAAAAGCCTCGTGCACCGAGACACTCCCTGCAGCGTGTAAGTAGTGGCTCAGAACTGGGAAAAACCCAGAATACCACAAGAAGGGAAGGCAAACTACGGCACAGCGTGGGATGGCAGGGGACTGTCTACGGGCAACAGCAGGCTACAATGCCTGAAGTCAAGCAGCACAATATGATAAAAAATACATAGGAAAAAAACAGAAGAACAGAAGGGAATAAAGTAATTGTGGCCATATAGATGACAGGGCTCTGGGGACTTTTTTTTCATTTTTACCTTGCTGTACTTCTGAATTTTCTTCTAAGAAGCTTGTAATCACTAATCTAATGATTTTTAAAGCCCATTTAAAATGACCAGAGTAAGACTCTGTCCTCAGAACAACTCCCATCCCGACAGCCGTCGCCCTGCGGCGCAGCTGGGATTACCTCGTCCATCAGTCTGTCCCTCGCGCTCCGCTCTCGGGCCCACTCTGCCTCTCTCTTTTCCCACATCTCCTTGGCCTCCTCCCTGGGCAAACACAAAAGGGATGACAGCAAGCTCCTTCCCACACCCGATGGCCGGGAGTGAGCTAAGGGATACTAAGTCCCTTAAGTGAGCTAAGGTGCATGTCTTCTGTGGGGCCAACCTGCAAATAAACTTTGCTACGTACTTTTAAAAGATGACAATTAAGGACAGCATTCACAGAAAATACTGTATAAATATTTTAAGTTGCCTTCTTAGTACTCCACCTCCTTAAAAAAGGCACCTGTGACAACCCGCACTGCAGCCACTTAACACTGAGGGGAATGAAAGCACCGGGACACGGAGAGGAGGCACCACCACCTGTGCCCGAGCCCGTCACCACATGCCTCGGGCCACCCCTAGCTTGCTTGGGCCAAGTGAGTGCCCTCAAGTCTCCATGTCCCTCATCCTGCCACTTGGCTGGATGTCAGGATTCAGTAAGGACCGTAAAGCACTTAGCACAGTGTCCGGCAGCTGTGAGTGCTCAATGTGTGAGCTCAATGTGTGAGCTCAATGTGCTCAATTGATTATTTCAATTTACAAGTTTAATTTTTAGGACCTAGGCCCATTTGTATAGACCTAAGAGGCATTTAACATCTCCATAATTAATAAAAAATTTCCTTTCAAATCACTAAGCTTTTAGATGAACAGATCATTCTCTAAACCTTAATGATTTCCATCTTAAATAACATAAGGGCAACACCACCGCAAGCCAGGTCCATCAACGAAGATGTGTTCCTTAGGCATGACGGACAAATCAACAGGCACAGATATTTCAGTAACAGGTGACCCTCATGGTGACCTGAGGGCATTTCAAGGTACCACACTCGAGGCCAGGAGCGTCCTGCCCAGACGGCCAGCGCCTCTCACCTCAGCAGCATCTGCAGCTCTGCCTCCCGCGCCTTCTCCAGCTGCAGCTGCTCTTCGATGACCTGCTTCATCCAGGCCACGTCGGCCACGGCCTGCTCCCTCCGGGCCAGGTGCACACGCTCGTTCTCATGCTCCTTCTCGAGGAGGGCCTGCAGGATCCGCCTGTCTGCCTCCTGGAGCCGGCAGGGGGACGGCACGTGAGTGGGCAGGATAGAGCCCTTCTGCAGCTGGGCCTACAAAGAAGCTCACCCTCTTGCCCACCCCTTTCTTTTGTGCTCAGACATTTGTGATCCTTCACAATGTTCTCAACATGGAGACGGGAAAATGTTGGATTGTTTCCGCAACAGACCAGGGATCATCACATAGCAATGGTTTAGATACTGTACAAGCCCAAGCTTTTCTTTGGCTAAAGGGAGATACCCCATGCTCTTGGACACGTCTGGTAGCACAGCTTTTTAGAACACACCTTGGCAGCAATTCCACTTCTAAGAATGCAGACTACAGTGACACAAATGCACAAAGATACATGCACAAAATGCTCACTGCAGCCTTTCTGTAAGAGGGAAGAACCAGAAACAGCCCAAAGGCCCACTAGCAGGGAATTAGCTACCATGTATTAACACATCTCCGCAGTGGAACCTGTGAAAGAATGAGGGAAAGACGTCCTAAGAGGAAAAGCTGTATACCAGGAACGACAGTGCCACCGCTCCCTGTCATCTGCCCTAACCGTGGCAAGTGGGGAGCAGCAGGGGACTTGGGTTTGCTCGTGCTCTCTCTGTTCCCGTCTCAGTGAGGGAGCTCATCAGAGTACATACAGAAATACAGACTAGCTACTAAAAGGACCAAGTTCAATCTAAGTACAATGATCTTTTTTTTTTTTTTGAGACAGAGTCTCACTCTGTTGCCCAGGCTAGAGTGCCGTGGCGTCAGCCTAGGTCACAGCAACCTCAAAGTCCTGGGCTCAAGTAACCCTCCTGCCTCAGCCTCCCAAGTAGCTGCAACTACAAGCGCACACCACCATGCCTGGCTAACTTTTTGTTTCTATTTTTAGTTGCTCAGCTAAGTTTTTCTATTTTTTTTTTTTTTAGTAGAAACAGCCTGACTTCAAGCAATCCTCCCGCCTCGGCCTTCCAGAGTGCTAGGATTACAGGCATGAGCCACCTCGCCCGGCCTGTTTTGTTTTTCAAATAACAGCTTTATTGAAATGTAATTTGATGTTTTGGTATATGTCTACATTGTGAAATGATTACTACAGTCAAGCTAATTAACATGTCCATCCCTTCATAGTTACCTTTTTTTGTGGTAAGAACAGTGAAGATCTACTTTTTCAGCAAATTTCAAGAATATAGCATTATTATTTTTTTTTTTTTTAAGAGACAGGGTCATGCTCTGTCACCCTGCCTCAGCCTCTTGAGTAGGTGGGGCTACAGGTAAGTGCCACCATGCCGGGGTAATTTAATTTTTTGTAGACCTGGGGTCCTCACTATTGCCCAGGCTGGTCTCAAACTCCTGGCCTCAAGCAATCCTCCTACCTCAGCCTCCCAAAGTGCTAGGATTACAGGCGTGACCCACCGTAGCCAGCCAGGACAGCATTATGAACTACAGTCAACATGCTGTACGTTAGACCCCCAGAACTCACTCATCCCATAACTGAAAGTGTATACCCTTTGACCAACATCTCCCCATTCCCCTGACCCCTCGCTTTGTCTTTTGATTCTCACAAGAATGCACTCATACACTAATCAGTAAAAACATTATTTTCAAAAGACCACCAGGCTGTCTCTTCAGACTTACCAGTTCCTCTTGGATCTGCTGCGTCCGTCTGTTGAGCTGTGCATTATACTGATGTCTCAAGAAACGCCTAAAGGTGAATAAAATACCGTTTGCCTTCAGTATCTTAGAAAGAATGAAACAGCGGTTAGACGACTGCTTACTATAGGCTTTCTAGGTTCAGAGACGCCAATCTCAAGTCTGAAAACAGGAGAGCCCCGCCCAGGCAGAGCGGAGGCCCTGCTTACACGTACCCTAGCTCCGCCTTCTGCCGGCAGGCTGCCCTCTGCTTCCTCTCTTCCTCCAGCCTCTCCAGCTCCCACTGCTGAGTCAGCAGATTCTCCTGCTCCTTCTTCAGTTTGGTCGCCTGTGGTTACAGTGATGGGAAACCTGATTGCGATCTGAGATTGTAGGAATCGGATCCTCCTCCATCCTCACCTCCATTTTTGGCAGACACTTCATAGCACAGGTGGCCTGCATGCCCTGGTGATCACGATGCCCTCCCGCTCTGGGGCTCTGAGTCCCACAGCCCATTCATCCCATCTCACCGTGCCATTTCCTATAAGAGCCTTTCCCAGCTCTGTGCTCTGAGCTCCCATAGCACCGGGTACTGGTCCATGCTGATCGTAACCTACCGTCTGCCCACCTGACACGGCCCTGCCTTGAGGCCAGGACTGTGGGTTTTGCTCAGACTCAATCTCTACCTTCCCACCAGTGCTTAGTGCCTGGAATAGGTAGTGGCAGTAAGTGTCTACTTACTGAATCATTTGGGCCGTGGGAATTGATGAGGGGTCCAAGGAGCATGGGGCTTCCCTCAAGTGAACGGGAAGAGCCAGCCCTCTCAGACAAGCCGTGCACAGTATTCTCAAAAGACGGCCTCCTGGACCAAAAGCCCTCAGAGTTTATGCCTCGAGACCCAAAACCTGCTAGCCATTGAGAGCTGAGTGCTAGACCATGTGACTAAGTCATGTCTGGGCAACATACTGGAAAATCCAAGGTCTGAAAAGGCTCTTCAACAGAAGCTCTCTAAACGCATCTAAGAGAACAAGTACTGTCTCATCGATGTTCTGCAATTTGGGCACACAACGTAGGAGGGGAATGCATGTGAGAACAGGAGAACTCAGCTGTTGCTGCCCTTTGGAGAATCACCATTCCCTGCTACGATGGCGATGGCTTAAGGGCCTCGTTTTATCCTAAGAAGAGGAAGCTGCACTCACCTCCACCTCCTTCAGCTTCAGCTCCTCCATCTGCTGCCGCAGTGCCTCGGCCTGCAGTTTATCCTCCAGTTGCCGCCTCTCCTCTTCCGCTTTCATCCGCTCCAGCGCTTCCCTTCGGGTCTTCTCGTATTCATTTTCATACCATTGGTTCTCCTGCTCTTCCGTGGCTTCTTGCTACAAGGGGCCAAACGAACCTGGGAGGTCAGTGTCCGTACCACGTGACCAGCAAAGGCCAACTCCCTCCAGTAGGCCACCGGGCCCAGGAAGCAAGTGCCACTCGCAGTGCAACCCTGGGGGAGGGTGACACTTCCCCCAGAGACCAAGGGAGGGTCTGAATGTCAGGTTTCCTCCTTCAATAAGATACTTTCCAAAATGAACCCGGAGGCAATGTGATGGTGCATGGCAGTGTGGACGCTTATCCCTAGAGGTGCCACTGTAAGCCAGGCCAGAGAGTTTATGATGCAAATTTCATCAAAAGAGCAACAGAGATGCCCTTAAAGACACTTGTTGCACCTGTTACCTACCAGCCCCAGTCACCTGACTTTACTCTGTGCTGGGTACAATCACATAGGATTGTAGTACGTGCAAGAGCAAACATTCGGTTTTAACATGTGCCAGATAAACTGAGGAAGTCTATTCCTCAACTGGAGTCATTAAAATTGAAAACAGGAAACAAATTCAAAGACATGGAGACAGTCTCCCACTACAGCATGTGGGAGTATTTCCAGAGTGACATACCACACCTGTTTTTTTTCTTCTTTCTGCGTTTCCCAACAGTTTACCACATGCTTCTTGTGAAGGGCCAGCTCCATCTGAGGGTGAGAATGGAGAAAATATTAATGTCCTTACTGGTTCATTGGACAGACATTCACTGTGGGGGACAGTGTTGCCTTCTGTGCCATGAGCTGGAACGTGGCCATGACTTCCCTTCTCGAGGACTCAGAGTGGCTCAGGTGTCCAGTAAGGGAGCCAGGGGTGATCCCAGCATACACAGTCTGAGCGCAAGTCAGTGAGAAAACCAAAGGACCAGGCAGTTCTAAACCAATCTCTCTTCTCCTAGTGGCCCTGGGGTTGAGTACAAAGCATGTCAGCAGACACTGGAATGGAAAGAAAGTTTCAAAGGCCACCTCCGGCTGGTCTACAGCATGCCAACCCCCAGTCCAGAAAGACAGCTGGGTGAGAGGCAGACTCCACCCCTGCCTGGCTCCCCAGTTTCCTGTGCAAAGTGGTAACTACAGAATTAGGCATTCTCTGTACTGAGTGATACACTAGTAGTGGCAACAAGTCTGGAGCCATCAGTGAGAGACCCGAACGTAGAGAATCTTCTGTATTACAAATGAATTCCGACAGTTGGTCCAAAAGCTTTTATTTGGGAAATTGCTTAACATTTCTTTCCCACTTACAAGTGTGAACATCTGCAACTATCTTAAATGTTTCTTTCTTTTGAGACAGTCTCACTCTGTTGCCTGGCCAAATGCTGTGGCATCACCCTAGCTTGCAGCAACCTCAAACTCTTGGGCTCAAGCAATCCTCCCACCTCAGCCTCCCAGAGTGCTAGGATTACAGGCATGCGGCACCACACCTGGCCAATCTTGAATGTTCTGAACATATCTTTCTGAGTAAATTGGCCAAGGAGTCTTTGCACAGGTTGGTACCACGTGCACAATACTCAAAAGCACCTAGATGCTCCATGACTTAGTGTCTGGCAATTTCTGAATGTAACTACAAATACATGAAGTAACAGCACCAAATGTATACAAAAACTAAATTAAAATAAATCAGTGGTATCAGTGACAGGACCATCTCCCTCCAACCTAATCTCTGCTGAATGCTGCCACCCCTCTCTCCTGCAGCTTCGTCCTCCTGTCTCCTGCCACCCCAGTTCAGGCCTTTGCCATCACTTGGCTGGGCTGCTGCAGCCCCTCAACTGGCATCACCCCCTACACACATACACCTTTGACACTGCTGCCAGAGGGAGCTCTTTGCAGTGCAGCTGGGCTCCCATGCGCCCCTGCTTAAAGTTGTCTAGGTGCCCTCCAGCGCCTCCTGGGGAAGGCCACACAAGGCCGTCCCGTGTCTAGCACCATCTACCCTACCTTGCTGGCCTCATCACTGGGGGCTCCCCCCACTCCCTATCTGATATCCCAGCCTCACTCAGACCATTTGTGGCTTCCTGGACTTGCTCTGCTCTCGTGTCTCAGTCCTGGTTCTTGTACAGTTGCATCTATCTAGAACATCCTTTCCTTACCCCCATACCATCAAATTAACACCCCATGTCCTTCCAAACTCCTCCATCCCAGCAACTCCTCTGGGATGCGTCCCGGACCCCGGACTGAGTGAGTACATGGCCCCCTGCCCATCTTCCCAGGCAGCCAGCACTGTATCCCACTGCCTCCTGCACTGTAACAAGCTGCCTGCTCTCCCGCCTGCTGGACAGCGAGCTCTTTAAGAGCAGGGAACATAGGCTGGACGTGGCGACTCACACCTGTAATCCTAGCACTCCGGGAGGCCGAGGTGGGAGGATTGCTTGAGGTCAGGAGTTCAAGACCAGCCTCAGCAAGAGCGAGACCCCCTCTCTACTAAAAATAGAAAGAAATTAGCTGGACGACTAAAAAATATATATATAAAAAATTAGCCAGGCATGGAGGCACATGCCTGTATCCCAGCTACTCAGGAGGCTGAGGCAGGAGGATTGCTTGAGCCCAGGAGTTGGAGGTTGCTGTGAGCTAGGCTGACACCACGGCACTCTAGCCTGGGCAACAGAGCAAGACTCTGTCTCAAAAAAAAGAAAGCAGGGACCACATCTCATCTCCATGCATGCATGCAGTGAACCACGCAGCAGAGGTCCTTTAAGCATTTGTTAAACAGAACGAAGCGCTCAGTGCAGTCCACACCCAATCTGTGTGGTGCTCTTTTCAGGTGGAGTTGCCCTCCTCTGTCTCAACCCAGTAAAAGATGCAATTAAAAAAAAAAAAATTATATATATATATGTATATATATATATATATAATGTCTGGAAACATGAGTTCATCTACTTAGGCGAATCAATGGAAGGTTTTTGATTTTTACCTCTCGAAGTTTCGGGTTGTTGTTCTTCCAGTGTTCATACAGAAGCTGTTCAGCAATCTACCAAGAAAACACAAAAAGGGAAGTTTGATGTCGCTTTTCATAACCATGCATGTTTCAGATGACATGCAGTGGCAGTCAGCTCAGGCTCAGAGGACCCCACTCACACACTGTCACTGCACTGCTGTTCAACCTGCCTGCCTTGCCCACAGCTCTGGGAGCCAGACAGCTGAGCAGAACTGGAAGGCACCAACAAATGATTCTTACAACGGTGACAGAAGGGGCCAAAATCTGATGCTACAGATGGCTTCTATGTAGAGAGTCTCAAAATACAGCAGGCTAAAAAATGCAGATTGGTGCTCACTGTTCCACACAACGACTTTGGAAGATAAATATACCAGTCCCAGACCTTTGTGGGACCACAGAGCTGGAATAAAGAAAAAGGACTTGGATGTAATGATTTAAGGGGCTGAGCACATTCCCTGCACAAGAGTGAGCATTTTTCCCGATGGCTCATCAGGACCAGAACACCCAGGAATGACCCCTTGTGTGCAACACCGACAAGCAGGGATGCTTCTGGCCCACAGCTTCCTGAAGGTCTGTGGGACGTTTACCAGTTTCCTTTGTTCTTCTTGGGCTGATTTCAGACTCCGGTGCTGCTCCCGGATTCTTCTTTCCCGAGAGTTCATGCTCAGCCTCAGCTCCTCCAGCTCTCTGGCCAGCAGGTCCTGCTCCTCCAGCATGAGCTGCCTGAGTTTCTCTCGTCGGGCTTCCAGACTCTTCCTCTTCTCCTCCTTCATCTTCTCACGCTGATAAGCGTGCATGCTGGGCGAGAGGGAGCCCACGATAAATCAGTTGCACTACAGCCACAGGGAGAATGCTCTGCTGTGTGGGTAAAAGAAGCTAACATTGGCCGGGCGCAGTGGCTCATGCCTGTAATCCTAGCCCTCTGGGAGGCCGAGACAGGCAGATCATTTGAGCTCAGGAGTTCAAGACCAGCCTGAGCAAGAGCGAGACCCCATCTCTACTAAAAATAGAAAGAAATTGGCCAACTAAAACTATATAGAAAAAAAAATTAGCCCGGCATGGTGGCACATGCCTGTAGTCCCAGCTACTCGGGAAGCTAAGGCAGGAGGATCACTTGAGCCCAGGAGTTTGAGGTTGCTGTGAGCTAGGCTGACACCAAAGCACTCTAACCTGGGCAACAGAGTGAGACTCAAAAAAAGAGGCTAACATAGACATATCATGGTGACATGGGAAGGTGTCCCCCAGCTAAAAGGAAGCAAGGTTATAGAATAGCATGAATAGAAAATCTTGGGCCGGGCATGGTAGCTCACACCTGTAATCCTAGCACTCTGGGAGGCCGAGGCAGGAGGATTGCTTAAGGTCAGGAGTACAAGACCAGCCTCAGCAAGAGTGAGACTCTGTCTCTACTAAAAATAGAAAGTAGCTGGGCAACTAAAAACAGAAAAAATTAGCTGGGTAGGTGGAATATGCCTGTAGTCCCAGATACTAGGGAGGCTGAGGCAGGAGGATCGTTTGAGCCCAGGAGTTTGAGGTTGCTGTGAGCTAGGCTGAAGCCACAGCACTCTAGCCCAGGCAACAGAGCGAGACTCTGTCTCAAAAAGAAAAAAAAAATGAATGGGTGGCTTTATATTACTTGTCACGTAAATCCTACAAAGTAGGTTCTGTTTTAGTCCCACTTAACTGATGAGGAAACTGAGGCTCATTCATGCAGCAAGAGATAGTTAGGACTTCTGTCTAGGTCTGTCTGACTCCACACCCTATGCTTTTAACTCCCATGTTTTCACACATGTATTTCTACAAAAATTGTTTTCTGTATGTACATTTAAACACAAACACAAGTGGGGAAAAGGATATGCACCAGACTGTTAACTGTGGTTCTCTCTGGGGATGTGGCATTATAAGGAGGCTTCCAGATTCTACCACACAATACTTCTGTATCATTTTATCTTTTTCAGTGTGAATATGTGACTTCACTGATGATCTTTTTTAAAAAATTTCCAGTTTGGAAAACATCACCGTGCAGGTAATCCACACTCAAGAAAACATGCAGTCAAGCCATACTCCCTAGATCCTTAAGGCTCAGCCTGACCAGCAAGTGGCCCTCCACCCTACCCAATCGGTGGTCACTGCACAATCACCTCCGCTGGTAGGAGGTTTTGGAGCTCCATTCTGCCTGTTTGGAGCTGCAGATGTCGGACATCATGAAGTAACGGCTGTTCTGATCCCACTGCTGCCGAGACCGGGCCTCCTGCTCTCGCTGTCGTGCCATCTGCTGACTCAGGAGCCTTCGGCTGCACCAGTAGGAGGGCAGTGTGGGGAGAGCCATCTGAGAACAGCAATGGTAGGAAAATGAGCCAACTACAAACTCCACGAACCCTCACAAGCTTGGCCTCATCCTTTCAATGAGTGGTCCTCACCCTCTGGCTGCACAGTAGAATCACTTAAAAAAAAAAATACTCACCTGTGGGCCCCACTCCAGACCAATTAAATCAAAACATCTTAAAGTGGGGCCCAGGCATTAACATTTTAAAAACAAACTGTCCTCAGGGCTGCAAATCATCAATTTCAGTAAACCTGGACTGGACTGCAGTCAATGTGGGTCAGCCATCATCAAGGACACAATGGACAGAGACAGGGACTGTCGTAGCAATGCTAGTCTAGGAACACCGGGGACTTTAATGCTCTGCTTAAAGTAACAGGGACAGTAAGTTAGTAATTGCTAATAACTTAATAATAAGTGCCAAACACTCAACATATGTGAATCCTTTCATTGGTACAATCACGTCATGATTTAGCAGGTGAGGAAACTTAAGTTCACAAAGGTGAAGTGACCTGTCAGAATCACAAAGCCCAGAAGAGAAAACGAGAGAGCTGAGATCTTAATTCACGTCAGTCTGAGTCCAGAACCCAGGCTCCATACCCTGCAAAAGGCTGCCTGTTGGGAGGAACATGTCCTGGCAGCCCCCAGGAGGGGCCTGACGGTAGCCGGGATGTCACACTTGGAAGTATTTGGGGCTAGCAAGAAGGGGAAACCCTTCATCTTATAGATGAAGAAACTGGGACTCAGAGAGAGAGGAATCCGTTTGCCTAGAGTCACAGGGCAATTAAAGGCACACAGCTGGAGCCCTGAAAGCAGACAGCAGAATCACTCCAGATGCCATTCCCTCGACCCAAAAGCTGCCCTAATGTGCAGGGTCTACACAGTGCCTGGCTAGGAACGTCTGTTGCAAGAGCGAAGAGGCCTGGGTCCACGCCAAAAATCTCAGTTCTTCAGGTCGTGAGGCCAAATACCGGCGGGTTGCCAATGTGTCACCTCTGTCTCGAGGCTGTGGCGGGCTTAACCTACTCTTTTGCTCATTCTGTAAAGCCGCCAGAAGATAAATTAAGTCAAAAACTTAAGATTCTGGTCCCAGATGGGCCACCAAAAAAGCAGAGCTGCTCCCTGAACAAGTCGCATCCCTCTCTCAGCCTGGACATCCGCAGCCGACGAAAGGGTTACAGAGGAAAGGCTCGGACCCAACTCCCGGGCCCCCAGGCGCCTGAGCTCGAGTCCCCGGACTCCCGCCAGCGTTCCGGCCAGCGCGGGCCGCCTGTGGCAGGGCCCTGCGAGTTCCCACTCGAAAGCCGGCTTCTGGCCAGCCCGACTCACGTTTCTCGGCGTCCCGGAGTTTCCGAAGAGCCTCCTGGCCCGAGCTGTCGCATGCCCGGACTCTGCCGGCCAGTAGTCCCTCGCAAACCGCGCTGCGGCAACGCCGGCCGTTTCCCCCTTTCGTTGCTCAGGCAACGGGCCCGACGACGGAGCGTCGCGAGGGCCAAGCCGCCTTCAGCGCGATACTGGACGCGCCGAGAAGGAAAAGGAGACCGTGGTTTTTCTCTGGCGCCCCCTCGTGGTGGGCGGGGGATCAATAGCCCACGCCGCTCGTCTCTGAAATAGGCGAGGATGGTGGTTACCTCCGCGGGTGAAGGTGAAGGGCAGGGCAGATACCAGGGGCATAAGCTAGGATGAGAGTCACCTGGGGAGCTCTTAACATCCAGGTGCCCAGACCTAAACCCCAGACAAATGCCCGCAGGCTCCCCGAGGGCTTCAGTGTTTCACCGTTCCCCAGCTGCTTTCAATGTGCAGCCTGGGCGAGAGCAAGTCGATGGCACACGTTTTGGGTAACTTTTTATTGTCGTCTTATGTTGGTGTGGGGTTCAAGGGTGTTCATTCTATTGGCATGTTTTATAACTCACGTGGGCTACGTGTATTATTTTATGTATCAACTAGTCCTTTAAAAAGAAAAGAAAAATATTCCCTCATTCATTCTCTTTTCTTTCATTTTCCCATTCTTTTCTTCATTTTTTCTTCCCTTCCTTCCTCCATGTTTCTCGCATTTCTCTGTTTTTCCTGGACACTGTATGGGATATCCTGTTTCGCACCATGGCCTCTATCGTCACAATGACAGCTTCCAACCGACTCCTGCTAGTGTGTGGTCTTGGGCAGGTCACTTCATCATTCCGTGCCTCAGTTTCCCCATCTGTGAAAGGAGAGTCACTCCTTCCTTGCTAGGGTTGTATAGTGACGCTTTCTAGGGTTGCCCGTGGGGGAGGAAATGGTTTAAACGAAGCACCCCCAGGAGCACAGTGTCTGGCGCATTCCAGGTGAGCATAAACTTGACCTTTCTTTCCCATTTCCTTTTAAACCGGCACATGTTTACTCAGGGCCTGCCCCAGCCTGTACAGAAGATTCCCCAAGGTTGGCCTCCCGTAGGTCCTTACCCATTTAGCCAAACCCATGGCCACTCTTCCCCAGTGTTGTGTCCCCAGTGGGCAGGAGAGGCAGCAACACACTGTGACCAACCCAGCAAGAGCCGCCCACCCAACAGGGGAGCCCGTACTTGTTGCCAGGACTCCCCAAGTGTGATGAGAACGTCAGAAATATGGGAATTGGGTGGAAGGAGGCCTGCCCTCAGGTATTGATTTTACGCCTGTTGGGCAAGGCCACTCCACTCTCTGGGCCTCAGTGTCCTCATCTGTATAATGGTTGAAAGGACCAAATATACCCCACTAGTGGGACTCTAGGGTTCAGGGCTTACCAGAGAGCAACCATTCCCAAGTGGCCTCATCCTCAAAGCCTGAAGTACCCAGGCCATGGCCTCTGGGCCTCTTCTCCTGAACAGGTGTCCTCAGGGGCCCCCACAGATCAACTTTTAACCCCATGATTACACAGCTGCTGCTTGTAGCTCATTAAGCATCTTTACAAGTGCCTTTTCCTTCATTCCCCCAAGGCATTGGATGAGATATTTTATTGTCCCCATTTTATTTATTTGTTTGGGTTTTTTTTTTTTTTTTTTTTTTTTTGAGACAGAGTCTCACTTTGTTGCCCAGGCTAGAGTGCCGTGGCGTCAGCCTCGCTCACAGCAACCTCAAACTCCTGGGCTCAAGCAATCCTGCTGCCTCAGCCTCCCAACTAGCTGGGACTACAGGCATGTGCCACCATGCCCGGCTAATTTTTTCTATATATATTAGTTGGCCAATTAATTTCTTTCTATTTATAGTAGAGATGGGGTCTTGCTCTTGCTCAGGCTGGTCTCGAACTCCTGAGCTCAAACAATCCGCCCACCTCGGCCTCCCAGAGAGCTAGGATTACAGGCTTGAGCCACCGCGCCCGGCCTGTTTGGGGTTTTTTGAGACAGAGTCTCACTCTGTTGCCCAGGCTAGAGTGCCATGGCATCAGCCTAGCTCACAGCAACCTCAAATTCCTAGGCTCGAGCAATCCTCCTTCCTCAGCCTCCTGAGTAGCTGGACTACAGGCATGCTCCACCATGCCCGGCTAATTTTTTCTATATATTTTTAGTTGACCAATTAATTTCTTTTTATTTATAGTAGAGACAGGGTCTCGCTCTTGCTCAGGCTGGTTTCGAACTCCTGACCTTGAGCGATCCTCCCACCTCGGCCTCCCAGAGTGCTAGGATTACAGATGTGAGCCACCACGCCCAGCCAATTGTCCCCATTTTAGAGCTGCCTAAACTGAGCCTCAGAGAGGTAGCATCATTTGCCCGAGGAACCACAGCTGATAGGTAGTCGAGCCAGGGTTTGAATCCAGTTCCATTTGATTCCAGGGCCTGGGCCTTCTCGGTGCACCATGAGGGCAGGGATCACCATGTCCCTTGCTGCAGTCCCAGTGCCTGATACATGGTGGGCACCCAATAAATATTTCTTGAGAATGAAAAAAAAAGTAGGTCCCCAACTTTAAGTCCCTTCTCCTCCTTTTCCAAAAGAAAAAGGGAAACACGGTGGTTAGAGAAAACAAAAAGAAAGAAAAGGAGCTCACATTTCCTGAATACCTTCTACGTGCCAGACGCTTTGAGATATATCGCCTTGTCTAAGCCTCCCTCCAACCTGGGAGGGCAGGATTCCTGCCTCCACTTTGCAGATAAAGGCACTGAGGCTCTGACAGTGAAATTTTCAGTGACAGGCCAGTGACAATGGCCCACAGGGGTCTGAGAGCGGATGCCCTGGCGGGGAACCATCAGGCTGGGGGCTGCTCTTGGATTTGTGTCTTTGGGGGTCTTAGCGCAAGAGGAGAAAACAGGAATGGGGAGAGGGGGTGACGACATGGGAGCAGCTCTCTATTCACTGAGACGTGGCAGTGCTGGAGGCCAGGTGACACCCTCACTTAATTAGCAGGTGGCATTAGCAAGGCATGTCTGTCTTCTCTGAGTTTTCATGACATTTCAACATCAACCACTCGGGCTTCTGTCTTCATGCCTGGACGGGTCTCCCCACCCTCCCTGACATTGCAGAAGTAGACAGGTGTGATGCTCAGAGACCCCGGGGCTAGTAGGCTGCCTCTCAGAGCCCCAGCTTTGCGTTGTCATAACAACAACAACAGGAATATTAAGAAATGTGGGCCGGGCGCGGTGGCTCACGCCTGTAATCCTAGCACTCTGGGAGGCCAAGGCGGGCGGATTGCTCGAGGTCAGGAGTTCAAAACCAGCCTGAGCAAGAGCGAGACCCCATCTCTACTATAAATAGAAAGAAATTAATTGGCCAACTGATATATATAGAAAAAAATTAGCTGAGCATGGTGGCGCATGACTGTAGTCCCATCTGCTTGGGAGGCTGAGGCAGGAGGATCGCTTGAGCCCAGGAGTTTGAGGTTGCTGTGAGCTAGGCTGACGCCATGGCACTCACTCTAGCCTGGGCAACAAAGCGAGACTCTGTCTCAAAGAAAAAAAAAAGAAATCTGGATGTTGATGAAAACGAAGTCTATATAGAAGGACTCTCACCCAAAATAGTGGGTATTACAAGTGGGCAGGATTAGGAGTGATTTTCATTTTTATTTCTGAGTTTTTAGTTTTATGATGGTCACTGTTACTTATGTAATTTTCTTTCAATAAAAGTTTGGTCGATTCATCATAACCACGTGCATTGCCATCCTGTTTCATACTTTATGAAGTGCTGTCAATGCACGAGTGGCTCTCAACCCTGGCTGCACATTGGAATCACCTAGGAAGCTTTTGAAAATCTTGACATCCATCAATCCCTGCAGCAGAAGTTTTCATTGGTGAGGGAGGGAACCTGGGCGTGTGAATTTTTTAATAATTTTTTTTTATTTCAGTATAGTTTTTGATTTACAGAAAAATTGCAAAGACGGGTAGGGCCCAGTGGCTCACAACTATAATCCTAGCACTCTGGGAGGCTGAGGTAGGAGGATCGCTTGACCCCAGAAGTTCGAGACCAGCCTGAGCAAGAGTGAGACCCCTGTGTCTACAAAAAATAGAAAAATTAGAAGAAAAACATGGTGGTGTGTGCCTGTAGTCCTAGTCACTCAGGAGGCTGACACAGGAGGATCACTGGAGCCCAGGAATTTGAAGTTACAGTGAGCTGTCATGATACCCAGGCTGAGTGACAGAGTGAGACCCTGTCTCCAAAAAAAAAAAAAAAAAAAAATAAGAAGAAGAAGAAAAGAAAGAAAAATTGCAAAGATAGGATGGAGCATTTCCATGTACTCTGCACCCAGTTTCCTTTGTTATTAATACCTTACATACATTATGTTCTTCTACAGGACACAAGTCTGACATGGATCTCATGGGGTTAAGGTCAAGGTGTCAGCAGGGCTGTGTCCCTCTCTGGAGGCTCTCGGGCACAATAGCTTTCTTTGCCTCTCCCAGCTTAGGGAAGCTGCCACCCTCCTTGGCTCAAGGCCACAGCCCCTGCCTCCTACTTCAAAGCCAGCAGCGTAGCGTCTCCCTCTGGCTCTTCGGTAACCACATCTCCCCTGGCCCACAGCCAAGACAGCTGCTTCCCTTGCAAGGACCCGTGTGCCCACCTGGATGATTCAGGATAGCCTCCCTGTCTCGAGGCCTTTAACCTTGATCACATCTGCAAAGCCCCTTTTGCCGTGTTAGGTAACATATTCACAAATCCTGGGGATTAGGGAAGAGACATCTTTGGAGGTCGTTTTTCCACCTTCACTGTGGTTCACTTGTAGTTATTGTCCCTTAATTGTATCTGTTTCTTCAGCTGGACGCTGTCCCATACTTGTCTCTACAAGCACCTGCAGAGCCAGGCAGGGAGAGCCTGTTCTTGCCCAGCCCCGCGTGCCTGGCAGACACTCCCCTTGGAATCCAGAGCGACAAGGGGCCATGAGGGATCTGTGGGAACAAGTGACAGTCTCCTGGCTGACAGCCCTCAACTTATCCCTCCCAATGTGGAGATCAGCACCCTGAAAGAGACCTGTGCGGGGAAGCCTGCCCTTGGTGGCCTTCTCTGCGTATGTGGCCGGGACCTCCTATTGGACGCCTTACCTGTAAATCAGGGGAGCTCATCAGAGCTTGTTCTAACAGGCCTGCTCCTGTGTGCAGAGGAGACTAGCAATGGAATTCTGTTCCAGAATCTTCCATTCGGAGCTCTCAGGTGGCTCAACCTGTTCGCCATCTGCTGCTGCTATAATGGCACTAACATATTTTTGGCATTCATATTATTGTTCCAGACCAGCATGCTAGGAAGAATAGGGCCTCTGACTAGCTCTGAATTATTTCCAATCTTTGAGCTTCAGCTTTCTCATTGATAAAATAGGGAGAATAGTACTGGTTTGTCATCAACAGCTGCCTTAACACAACTGGACAAGTTATCAGCACTTGGTCTATGGCAGTTGTTGGTATAATTGCCACCATCTTGACAATTTCTGCATGGCGCATACCTCAGTAAGTGCTGGCTTTAGTTCCCTTTCTTTCTTTTTTTTTTTTTTTTTTTGAGACAGAGTCTTGCTCTGTTGCCCTGGCTAGAGCGCTATGGCTTCAGCCTAGCTCACAGCAACCTCAAATTCCTGGGCTCAAGCGATCCTCCTGCCTCAGCCTCCTGAGTAGCTGGGACTACAGGCATGCGCCACCATGCCTGGCTAATTTTTTCTATATATTTTTAGTTATCTAGCTAATTTCTTTCTATTTTTAGTAGAAACGGGGTCTCACTCTTGCTCAGGCTGGTCTCGAACTCCTGACCTTGAGCGATCCACCTGCCTCAGCCTCCCAGAGTGCTAGGATTACAGGCGTGAGCCGGCGCGCCCATCCTTAGTTCCCTTTCTACTAGAAGAAGGAGCTGGGAAATTGCTACTCATTTGCTTACCACCGGTTGATGAATAGCCATTCCCCCAACATCCCTGCTAAAGCTGCACCCCGATTGGGGTGGTGGGGTGTCTACCTCTCTCTGTGTATGTGGTTCAAGGGTGAATCCTGAGTTGTCTAAGCCAACTGTGGTGGACCCCTGCTCCTTGTGAGTGATGGGGCTGGGAGTGGGCTTGGGGGCCCAGTTCTATCCAGTGACACCTGAGGGACATCGCTGGGGGGATAGTTGCACTGGGTGTGTCCTGTTGCAGCTGTCTTTCACCAGGAGAAAGCCACATGACATGGCCTTTTAAAGAGCTAATGAAGGAAGAAACTGGTCCTTAAAGATGATATCAAACACAGAATTAACCCACCTTAGAGGCCTCCACCTAATAGCTTGGGATTCCTTTCTAGAAGGTAAAATAAAGGATCGTAGCACTTAAGTACTTTTTCGGTCACCAGGAAGCATTCCCATTCATAGACTTTTGTAGAACAGCATTGTTCAACGTGTGATTCTTTTTTTTATGACTATTTGGGGTGGCGGTAAAATATACATAGTATAAAATTCACCTTTTAACCATTTTTTGTTTTTTTTGGAAATAGAGTCTCACTCTGTTGCCCAAGCTAGCATGCTGTGGCATCAGCCTAGCTCACAGCAACCTCAAACTCCTGAGCTCAAGCAATCCTCCTGCCTCAGCCTCCTGAGTAGCTGGGACTACCGGCATGCGCCACCATGCCCGGCTAATTTTTTTCTATATGTATTAGTTGGCCAATTAATTTCTTTCTATTTATAGTAGAGACGGGGTCTTGCTCAGGCTGGTTTCGAACTCCTGACCTCGAGCAATCCTCCCACCTCGGCCTTCCAGTCCCAGAGTGCTAGGATTACAGGCGTGAGCCACCGCACCTGGCCACCTGTTAACCATTTTTAAGGGTACAACCATTAAGTACATTCACAATGTTGTGCCTCCATCCCAAAATGTAATTCCTGAACCACCCCATGACACCACCTGGGGGACCGTAGTGAATTCTTATTATTTTATGTTGCCAAGGATCCACTTTGAATATAAGCTGGACTTTCTCATACCAGAAGCCGGGCTCAGTCACCCTTGACGTGGTTTCCATTTCTCCACCTTCCTCAAGGTGGTCAACCCAGATATCTGCCTTATACAGCCACCTCCTGGTAGCCACCTCCCCATGGGGTGGCGAGATAAACCTCCTTGGCTTGCCCCGCCAACTCCCCCGCATGGATGGCACAGATAAGCCACAGTGACCCCTCTCAGTCATAACGTGACCTCCTGGAACTCATACCTGCTTATTTGAAATCCACCATTTAAGCTGAGTGCTGCGGTGGCTCACGCCTATAATCCCAGCACTTTGGGAGGCTGAGGAGGGAGGATCGCTGGAGACCAGGAGTTCAAGACCAGCCTGGGCAACATAGCAAGACCCTACCTCTACCAAAAATTTTTTTAAATAACCGGGCATGGTGGCACACGCCTGTAGTCCTAGCTACTTAGGAGGCTGAGGCAGGAGGATCACTTGAGCCCAGGAGTTGAAGGCTGCAGTGAGCTATGATGGCACCACTGCACTCCAGCCTGGGCGACAGAGCAAGGCTCTGTCTTAAAACAAAACAAAACAAAAATCGCCAGTTAGAACTCCCCATGGGAAACCTGCTGAGGTCACACGTTGACCCTCAGGAAAGGCTTTGGCCCACGGGTCCCTCACTCTCTCTCTCTCTCTCTCTCTCGCTCCCCAGCCACTAGTTGAGCACATGGGTCCCAGATGGCTCCCCCTTCCCACTGGCCCTCCAAGGCACGAGGCTTACCGTCTTCTGTCTGGGCTGTGTAAGTAACATACCTCCCCTGTGAATCCCTGTTTCGTTGTGCTGTCTCCTCTGTGTCTCCCCAACTGACACCCTCGAACCCAGCCCCCCTCCCAGTCCGAGCTCTCCCAGAGAGCGGCTGTCTCGGTGAGAATAAACTGGACAGAGGCCACACGAGAGCCGCAGCGGCATCGGTCGGTATGAACAAGTTTCCTGCGAGAGAGAGGGACACATTGTCGTGAGTTGGACACTGAGGCATTGGCCACCCACCAAGATAAAGAAGGGTCCCGTGAAAGGGACACTGCAAACACCCACGCCCACCTCCCCCGGAGCCTGGGCGGGACAGGGCTAGAGTTCACAGCCCCTCTCCCGACCAGATTAGAGGAAAAACACAACAGGGAGTGATGGCAAAGCTTCCTCCCGAGAACTACTGAGTTCTTTCTCCCTGGGAGAGAGTGACTGTCAGTGACAAGTCCCCCTGCTGGCCCTGCTGCTCACCACGGTTGGAGACTCACGTGGCCCAGCGTGGTGGCACTCACCTCTCTATAAATCCTTCACTTTATAGAGGGAGAACCCAGGCCTGGAGAGGGGGAGGGCGTGCCCGGAGGAGGGAAGTGGCAGAGCCAGTGTGACTGGTGAAAGCAGCTGGTGGCCTTAGAGCATGGAGCTGGAAAATGATGTCACAGAGAACAGGAGACTCGGCCAACACCTGCTTAGCAGGTGTCAAACACTGATTGTCCTGTGCCCGTGTGACTGTGTGACCTCCCTTCATCCTTGCAGTGTCTCTAGAGGGTTTGAATAACTGTAATAACCCTACTTTTCAGATGGGGAAACTGAGGCTCAACATGCTTGAGCAGAGGACTCTCATGGCCTTCATAGGGAATCAGGATCCCCATCCCAATGTCCATGCTGGCTCCCTTCTTCTGGGCTGACCCATCTGAGCAACCCATCCTCTGCTCACCCTTGAACCTTCCATGGCTACCCATTTCCCTCAGCACGAAGCCCACACCATGAACGACCCCCTGGCCCTGGCCCAGCCTGGCCCATGCCAACCTCCCCAGCCACACTGGCCTCTCCTTTAACTCTCGCCACCACCAGTTCTGCTGTGCTGTCCCCTTCCTCTCTGCTAACTCTACTCAAACTTCAGGTCCCAGTGTAAATGCCCCTTCCTCTGAGAAGCCCTCCCGAGCCCCTTTGACTAGATCAAGTCACCTGGTCTCAGAACACGCTGTATTTTTCTTCCATAGCATTCACTGCAGCATTAACTAAATAATTTTTAAATATTAACACTTCCCCCCACTAGTCCGTGAACTTCATGAGAACAGGGACTTTGCTGTCTCATCTCCTGCCATGTGTCTCAGCCTCTGCTGTACCCTTTGGTACACAGTAGGTGCTTAATAAATATTTAGTGAATGAATGAATGCAACTATGGTCAGTGGGGCACTACCCTAAGTGCCCTCATAGTGGGGGTGCAGGGGGGTGGCTGGGGGACCATGCCTCTGCAGAAGAGGTTTGTCACAGAGCCGGGACAATGAGCCAGGAGTGGTTCCTTAGCGTGAAGAGCAATCCCTGTTGGGCAAGCACCTGGGATGTTCCCAGAATCATATACTGGCTTCCAAGAGCCTCTCTTCCCCGAGGAAAGCGTCCCCACTAGGCCCTGTCGCCTTGGACTCTCTTCTACTTCACCCTCATCCGATTGCTAAGTGCTCAGGTCACTGGCCAGGGGGGTGGAGAAAGGCCAGCTGTCGAGGGTGGCAGGGGAAGGGGCCACGACCCCCAAGACCACCACTGGAGTTAGAAGGTACACACATCCTCAGAATTCATCCTGCCAGACCCATTTACTTAACAGATGAGGAAACTGAAGCCCAAACCAAGAACTAGGGTCTGGAAACCAGTCGATGACAGAGTTAGGAGGAGATCTTGTATCCCCTGCCAGGTCAGCCTGGGTGCTTCCTACTTTACGGAATTCCCTGCTTTCACCCAGAATTACTGGGCGCTGGGGAGGGCATTTCTGTCATCGTCAGCGTCCTCATCTTCAGCATCTTCCTATGACTTAGGTTTCGTGCCAATCCTTGTCCCAGGTAGAATCCCAAACGTCCTGTCTCCTTGAATATCCTCCTGGATGCTTTGAAGGAGGTGTTCTAAGGGTCCCCATTTTACCAAAGAGGTGCTAAGGCTCAGAGAGGTTCTATCATTTGCCCAAGGTCACACAGCTAGGAGTAGGAGAGCCAGAGTTTGATCCCAAGTCTGTCTATCAGACTCCAGAGTCTGTGCTCAGATCTCTCCCTCGTGTCCTCGTTTTTGGGTGCTGGGAGGCAGTACATGATTCCTTGCTGCGAGCTCCTTGAGCAAGTGCCACCTGTGACCCCACACTGCCCGGCAAAACCTGGTCTAAGAGAGAAGCTCCAGTGGTGACAGTGGAACTGAATGGAATGAAAAAAAGCCGGCTTTCTTCATTTTTATCTTTCTCCAGTTTAATGACAATGGCACTGTGCCGTGACACTGTCTTGGGGTGGTGACATGGTCAGGTGTCCTTGGAACATTTTTTCCACGTGAGACTCCCAAGCCTGCTGCCCCTGTGGACACGAGGATGGGGTGGTATTTCCTCCTCTTGTCCACTCTGTGCTGCTTAAATGACCAAAGTACTATTTTCACCTAGTCACTGAAAAAATGTTCAAATATTTGGCTGCAACCTGCTTGGCTGTTTCCTGGGATTGCAGCAAGGGCCTGCTGGGGGGGGTGTGCCTTCATGTTAACTGGGGACAAGCGACACAGCAGGCAGGTTGGCATGGAGGCTCTTAGCAGCCAGAGGAGTTGGCTCAACAAAGCCCATTTGGCACATTCGATCCTGCGGAAAACATGCCAACTGGAGAGATGACGTCACTGGAATCAATTACTCCCACGGTTGCCAGTCCTGGGTAGAAACAACTTAATAAATAGATTTGTAATAGCCGCTCCATTCATCAAGGGCTGCCTGCCTGCCAATTGCCCGACTTGCATTATCCCATTGAAACCTCACACCAGCCCTGGGAGGGAATCCCTGTCGCTGCTGTCCCGATTTCACAGGCGACACACGAGGGAAGACTTCACACACACACACACACTCACACACACGAAGCTCTTGTGAAGATGGAGACAGGTACTGGAGGGACGTGGCCATGAGCCAAGGCACATCTGGAGCCACCAGAAGCTGGAAGAGACAACAGACAGGTTCTCTCTTTTCCAGAACCTTCTGAGAAAGTGTGATCTGGCCGACACCTTGATCTTGCCCCAGTGATACTGATTTAGGACTCTGGCCCCCAGAAATATGAGAGCTTACATTTAGGTTGTTCTAAGTAGCCAAATGTGTGGTCATATGTTACAGCAGCCTCGGGAAACTCATACAGGAAGTGACATGCCCAAGGCCCCCCAGCTAGAAAGTGGAGGTGTTTGTTGGGCTTTACACATAGTAAGTATTCAGTAAATGTTAGCTGTGATTGTTATTATTGCTTTGCTACAATTGAGAGGCTGAGTTTATAGGATGAAATGTCAAAAAGACCGTGAACTTGGCCTACATTATTCATCCCAACAGACGCTCCTGGGAGAAGACTGTCCGTGTAACCAGGATTGGATGATTCAGTTGGGGAAGATGTTATTAACACTGGGTGGAACTGACTCAGGAAAATGATGAAACTTTGCAGGGTGCATACCTCACCCCCACTGAGTCAATTGCAGCCACTAGAATGAACTCCATTGTCAAGTTCATCCCGCAAATCAGTTGGAGAGGGGGTTTGCAACTCATGGAGAGGTGTGGTGGCCCAACCACTGTTGCATAGGGGGGATTGGTCAAATAAGAAAACATATGAAAAACAATGAGAACACCAGGTTCCTCGCTGCAGGAGAAGAATTTCACATGTGGAAAGGGAGAAAAGTAGAATTAGCCCTGTGGAGTTAGATTGGAATCGGATCTATCAGGATGAAAAACCATGGTTTCTAATATAGGTAGATGACATAGAAACATATACCTAGATGTAAGAGTGTGTGTACGTGTATAAAACTCTGTCCCCTGGGAGGATCTAAGAGCAGCGACACCCCAGTAATGAGCACATCTAGATCCTGGTTTCTAAATACCATTCTCCACTGAAAGGCTCTTGGGGAACTGGCTGATTTCAAGACTAGGAGAGGGAAAGTATAAGGTAAGTCCGGAGGCCGGGTTCTGTGGCTCACCCCTGTAATCCAAGCACGTTGGGAGGCCAAGGTAGGAGGAGGTTTGAGGCCAGGAGTTAAAAACCAACCCGAGCAAGAGCAAAACCCCTGTCTCTACAAAAAGTATGAAAATTAGCCCAGGGAGGTGGCATGTGCCTGTAGTCCCAGCTACTCAGGAGGCTGAGATAAGAGGATCACTTGAGACCAGGAGTTTGAGGTGGTTGCAGTGAGTTATGATGATGCCACTGCACTCTTGCCAGGGTGACAGAGTAAGACACTGTCTCAGAAAAAAAAAAAAAAGATAAATCTGGAATTTCTTGGGCCAAATTCCAAATCTGGAGTTTCTTAGACCCTCCTAGGGGACAGAGTTTTATACACGTACACACACTCTTACATCTAGGTATATGTTTCTACGTCGTCTACCTATATTAGAAACCATGGTTTTTCATCCTGATAGATCCGATTCCAATCTAACTCCACAGGGCTAATTCTACTTTTCTCCCTTTCCACATTTGAAATTCTTCTCCTGCAGCGAGGAACCTGGTGTTCTCATTGTTTTTCATATGTTTCCTTATTTGACCAATCCCCCTATGCAACAGTGGTTGGGCCACCACACCTCTCCATGAGTTGCAAACCCCCTCTCCAACTGATTTGCGGGATGAACTTGACAATGGAGTTCATTCTAGTGGTTGCAATTGACTCAGTTGGGGTGAGGTATTAAGTAAGTAAATACTTAAGCAAGTACTTCTGTAAGGAAGTTACTTACAGAATAATGGGGACATGTTGACAAAATATAGAAGCCAGCTGCAGAGGCTATCACAGGCCAAATCTGGGACAATTTGAGCACCAAATAAATCATAATAGTAATGGATTTGAACCCATGGAATCATGAATGCACACGAGGTAAATAAATAAATGGGAAATTTCATGAGTGATGGCATATTTATCTCAAAGTACTTCCCTATGAAATATTTATGACTTTCAAAGGGGAAGAGAGCAGCTTTACAATGGAGACACCTGGAAGACACTCTCTTATTCAAGTGATCAAAGTTAAGATCTTTAATAATGGGGCAAATCAAAAGTGTGTGTCATTTGTTATGATACAACGAGAAGGACACAGCATCGCTCCTGCAATCTTTTGTGATGCACAAAATCTACAACTACATCTAATCTAAGATGCACAACCTGAATCTAATTGTGAGAAGACACCCAACAAACCCAAACTGAGGGACATTCCACAAAGTAACCGTCTTGTCTTCTTCAAAAGTGTCAAGGTCATTGGTGTACAGGAAAGACTAAGGAACTGTTTCCACACTGAAGAAGACTCAAGAAACTGGACAATTAGGGTCCTGAACTGGACCCTCCTCTACAAAGGACATTATTGGGACAAATGGCAAGCTTTGAATAAGGTCTCAGAATTAGGTGGTATATGTATCAGGGTTAATTTCCTGCATAATTTTCATAGGGGAACGTCCTTGTTTGGAGGAAATACACATTAAAGTGTTCAGGGTGATGGGGCATTGTGTCACCAAGTTATGCTCAAATGGTTCAGGAAAAAAAGTTGTTTGTATGATACTTACAACTTTTCCGTAAGTTTGAGATCGTGTCAAAAGAAAAAAAAAGAAAGAAAGATGTTTTGGTGTGTCTTTTTTTTTTTTTTTTTTTTTTTGAGACAGAGTCTCGCTTTGTTGCCCAGGCTAGAGTGAGTGCCATGGCGTCAGCCTAGCTCACAGCAACCTCAAACTCCTGGGCTCAAGCAATACTCCTGCCTCATTTCCCAAGTAGCTGGGACTACAAGCCACCATGCCCGGCTGATTTATTTTTTCTATATATATTAGTTGGCCAATTAATTTCTTTCTATTTATAGTAGAGACGGGGTCTCGCTCTTGCTCAGGCTGGTTTCGAACTCCTGACCTTGAGCAATCCGCCTGCCTCAGCCTCCCAGAGTGCTAGGATTACAAGCGTGAGCCACTGCACCCGGCCTGGTGTGTCTTCTTAAAACTTGAATTAGTTGTCAACATTTAAGAATTAAGCAATTTTTACCTACAAATCTAGGTTTCTGGTTTCTCCTGGGGAATGTGAAAAGCTAGTGACACTAGGCAATGACTGGCCAGGTGATAGCCTAATATAGTGCACTTAAATGGGCTATGGGACCCCCAGTTCTCCAAAGTCCCCGCTCCTCATTGTGTCACACCTAGCCCACACCCTTCATTTATGCTACCAGCCTGACCCCTGTTGTAAGCTATGGAAAGGCAAGAGCGGGCACTGAACATGTCTGTTGGATGGATGAATGGGTAGATGGATGGACGGATGAACTTTCAAGACACTTCATTAACTCAGCAAGGACCTATCTCAGCATATCAAGCCTGTGTTCTATGGCAAGATGCTTCGTGTATCAGCCATAGTTTCTGCATAGTGACGCTGGAATGGAGCAAGTTGAGAAATCAGGGTGTTGTCTGATGCCAGAGGTCCCCATGTAGGCTGTGATCTCTCTGTGGAATTGATGGAGGCGACTCAAAAGTGGGTGGGATTCTGGCACTAGGTCGGGGTGCTGGGTGGGCCGGAGAGGCTTCAAGGAGATGGTGTCAGAGGTTGCCCGAGGTGGTGAGGTTGGGTGGGGCGGGAACAAACCGGAGTTGATGGCTTAGGATCATATCAGTGGGACATCTGACATGATGGGACACGTCAGGGACTGGGTTATGAGCAAGAAGTGATGTTAGCTTTGTCTTTCCCAGCACCTCTCACTTCCTGATTCTACTTGGGCCGTGCTCTTCATTTGGAACAACTTCTTATCTCACCTGCCACCTCCAAGATTAAACTGAAAACATTCAGTACGTTTCAACAGATAATTTTCTTGTGCTAGTGATTTCTTATTGCCTTTCCTATAAAATCCAAACTCTTGGCCGGGTGCAGTGGCTCACGCCTGTAATCCTAGCACCTTGGGAGGCCGAGGCAGGAGGATCATCTGAGCTCAGGAGTTCGAGAACAGCCTGAGCAAGAGTGAGACCCTATCTCTATTAAAAATAGAAAGAAATTAGCTAGACAACTAAAAATATATAGAAAAAATTAGCCGGGCGAGGTGGTGCATGCTTGTAGTCCCAGCTACTCGAGAGGCTGAGGCAGGAGGATGGCTTGAGCCCAGGAGTTTGAGGTTGCTGTGAGCTAGGCTGACGCCACAGCACTCTGGCCAGGGCAACAGAGTGAGACTCTGTCTCAAAAAAAAAAAAAAAAAAAATCCAAACTCTTTGCCACATCTTACCTGACCCTATAGCCCCTGCTCACCTCCTGTCATCCCACTCACCTCTTGCTCTCACTTACTCCACTCCCATCCCCTCTCCTGGTCACCCTGGTCCCTTGCACACACCAGGCTTTTTGCCACCTAAGCCTTTTGCTTTTGCACCTCCCACCCCAAGTCTTTGGCCTGGGTAAATCCTACTTCTTCTTCAGGTCTAAGCTCAAATGTCACCTCTTCAGAGGTAGTGCCCCTAATGCCCTACGTCCTATCTCCTCAGTCATCCTCTGTCACTGTACTGTTTTTGTTTTCTTCACTTATACTCACCAGTGTCTGAAATTGTCTTCGCACTTTGTGTATTGCATTGTATTGTGTCCCCAACTCGAGTAGCAGCTCTGCCAGGGCAGGGATCTTGCTGTACTGTTCATCACTTTATCCTCAATGCCTGGCACAGTGCATGGCACATAGTAGGGATACAACACATATTTATCTGGAATGAATAAGAGGCTCTCCACAATGGTGTGTTTGATTTTTGGATATGCTGGGCACTGGGTTTTAGGACATGAGCATCGAGGTTGGTTGTGGCTGAGATGAATTGTGATTCAGGTTGTGAGAATCATATACCCTGGGTTGTTGGGGTGAGGTTAGGTTTGGGAAACAAGCGCCCAGTCAGGTGCTGGTCGAAGTGGATTATTAACATAAACTGTGCTGGCTCCAGGTGTTACATCAGACTGCTGAGGTCAGACTGGATCCCGGATTTGGGAGAGCAGGAGTCCAGCCGGGCAGTGGCTGAGTTAGCTTGTGACTTAAGCAGTGTTCAACAGGTATAAGATCACTGAAGGCGAAGAAGCAGGCAACGAAGGGTCCCTGTTGGTTGTAGCTAAAGTGAACCATGACCTGAGGAGTGTCCAATAGGTCACTTGGGGCTTTGGAGGACAGGCCCCGCCCCGTTTTGGAGGAGACAGAGGTCCTGAGGAGCGCGGGCTCGGTTGGGCTGTAACCTGGGCTGCTGGGTGGGCTGTGAGCTGTGATCTGGGAAGCTCAACGCCCCCATCAGGCGAGGAGTCGGAGGGAACTGGCCCGCCCGGGTTGGGGGGCCAAGCCGGGGGCGGCGGGAGGCACACCCGGGGCCGCTCACCTGGGAGCGCCTCACCGGGGCGGACCGGCCCCACCAGACCGCGCGCTTCCTCTCCGCCCCGCCCCCCGGCCAATGGCGGCGCGGCGGCCCACGGCGGCGGGCGCGGATTGGGCGGGCTGGCGCGGCGGCGGGCGTGGATTGGGCCCGGCGGGCGGGGGCGGGGCGGCGCGGGGAGCAGCTTAGGCGCTCCGCCGGAGGGCGGCGCTGAGCGCTCAGCTACGCGGGCGCCGCACGGGCGGAAGTGGCGACGCTGGCTTCCCCAGAGTCCGCAGAAGGCGGCGGTGACGGCCCCGGCGGTGACGGCGGCGGCCCGGGGGGCGGCGTGGACGCCCGCGGCGCGGGCTGGGGCATTACCGCCGGCCTTGACCCCGAAATGGCGCTGCTGGCCGAGCACCTGCTGAAGCCTCTGCCCGCGGACAAGCAGATCGAGACCGGACCCTTCCTCGAGGCGGTGTCCCACCTGCCGCCCTTCTTCGGTGAGCCGGGATGAAGGGGGGAGCTGGTCCTCAGCCCTGCCCCCGGGCGCTCGCAGACACACCTGAATCCTACTTCTCCAGAGCATCCCCAAATCATCTCTCGCCTAGGCACCCCAAGTCCTACTTCCCTAGGCCCCCAAGATCCCCTTTCCCCTGAACATGTCACCTCCTCCATCTCTTCCCACACACCTCACATCTCCCTATTCCTCAGATGCCTCCAAATCCTCCACTCCCTCCTGCTGTCCCCAATCGTCCCTCTCCCCCAGGCATCCTGCTCCTTCTCCCCCAAAGTCCTTCATCCTTAGCCTGACTCATTGTTCCCTTCTTCCCTTTCAGAATGGTTCTCAACTCCCTCCGCCCCAGAAAACCATAAAATGCATCCTCCCATTTCATAAACACCTTTCCTTAAACTCTCCTTTCCTTAAACTCTCCCAGCCTCTCCCTCGTGGGACCTATACACCCTTCTTCCCTCAGAGTTCCCACGGCCTGGATCAGGGACTCCCCACCTCCCCTCCAAGGGTAGGAAGCCTGAAGGGGCCGGGCAGGGAGGGGATTTGGGGGATGAAGTTGTGAAACTTCCCCTTTCTAGGAGAAGCCACCTAAAGTTCTTTCTCTATTTAGGACAGGGGTCTGGTGGGGGCAGCTGCTTTGTGGGGTGACATTAGACCACAAGGTGCTTGGCATGAATCCCTCCCTCAGTTTGGGCTCTGAAAGACCAAGACCCCTCCCCCTTATGTCATGTTGAAGAAGTTCCAGGGAGTGTTGGGAAGGGAGCCCAGTTTCAGACCCTATTTCCTCCCCACCCCTTGGGCCTCCCCCCCTGGTCCAGCCCAGCCCGCCCTGGGTGGAAAGTGGGAAATGGAAGCCAAAACCATCTGCCCCTTCCCTTTGCCTTTCCGGTCCCAGGTAAAGCGTGCAACCTGAGCCTCTGCTTTCATCTCTTCCGTGCTGGCTCTGCCCTGCCCTGCCCTGGTGGTTCACTAGGTGGCCTTGCAGGAAGATGCCAGCCCCTAGGGCAGAGTCCAGCTCCAGTGCACAAACCGGAAACCTTAGGACTGAATTGGACTGAAGAGATCGGGCACCCAGAGTAGTCACTCCATTCACCTCTAGTGGGAGATCAGGGCTCGTTGGGGGCCGTATTTCCCACAGTGCCGTGAGCTTTGGGGTGGTTGTAGTTAATGTGGAATCCGAAGTTCTCCTTCTGTACCTCTTGAACCTCAGTGTCCCCATCTGTGAAGTGGGGCTGCTCATCTCCCAGGCTAGCTGTGAGGAGTAGGGAAGGCGGTGTGTGTAAAGCACCGAGTCCCTAAGTGTCAAATAGGTCTTGCTTTGGTGGAAGTAGTGCCCTATGTTCCTGAATCCAGTTTGAGTTCCTTCCTACAGCAAGGAATTCGTCAGTGTTTGAGTGAGAGCAATTGCCTGGCTTGTATCCTTCTCAGACCTGGGTAGGCAACCTGAGAGCAAGAGCGTGGTCTTTTACTCCATTGCTGTGTCCCCAGTGCCCAGAACAGTGCCTGACACATAGTAGGTGCTCAGTTAATGCTGTTGAATGTATAAAACTTTCTTGTCATCTGTAATCACAGTCTTGAGAAAATGCTGAATCTCTAGGTAGGGAGCTAACTGGCTTTAGCATTGAGGAATTATTTAATTTTGTGACAGTTTTGTTTTGTTTGTTTCTTTCCTCTTTGGTTCCATGAATATATTTGCCAGCCAGAGCCAGCTTGCCTTGGACAGGGATTCAGAATCTGTTTAAGTCAGTGCTTCTCAACTGAGGCAGTTTTGGCCCTTTAGGGGACATCTAGCAATGCCTAGAGACCTTACATGTATCTGTCCTACTGTGCACACGCTAGCCCCCGACAACAAAGAATGATCCAGCCCTGACATCAGTGGTACCGAGGTAGAGAAACCCCAAGTCAATCTCTGTAGCCTTTTCTTTCCTTATCTTCAGCAAGGTTGCAAGTCACTTCTGCATTTGGGGACACCATCATTCAATGCAATCACCTGGCTGGTTTTAGAGGAAAAAGGGAGGTGGCAAGCCGGAGCCAGCGGTAACCTGGTGCCAGGGCTAAAAGAGCATGTCCTCCTCCCTTTCCCTGGTCTCAAAGGACCCTTGTCTTTGCTGCAGTCCCTGTGCTGCGGGGTGTCACATCTGTTGACAGAAGCACTATTTATACAGAAGCCTCAGTGGAGTCGGCCCAGAAAGGGTTAACCACCAGAGGGCCCTCTGCCCATCAGAGCTGTTTACTGTTCACCAAAGAGGATAATTCTTAGGCTAAAAAAAAAAAAAGTGATAATCCCTTTTCAACCATTGTGCTCTTCTAGGGAGAGAATTTCTCCTGAGGGTTTAAGATACAAACTTTAGGAGGAGTCTTCCACCAGTGACTTTTTCCCAGGACTCAGTGGGTGATCAGGATCCTCTGTCAGCTCTAAAGTAGAGGATCTGTCTAGATCTTGGGAGTGTCTGGTCACCAGGAGGATCCTGGGTAGGCTTTGTGTCTCTCGAATGGAGCAGATCTGGGGTGACAGACACAAGGAATCTGAAAGGCATTGCAATGACAGTTTCCTCCAAATCAGGGTTTTTCCATCATGGTACTGTCAACATTTGGGGCCAGATCATTCTTTGTGATGGGGGCTGTCCTGTGCGTGAGGAGATGTTTAGCAGCACCCCTGGCCGCTACCTAGTAGAGGCCAGTGGCACCGTTCTCTCCCCAAGTTGTGACAGCCACAACTATCTCCAGAGACCCAAAATTACCTCTGGGTAAGAACCATTGCTGTAAATAAAAATACGGCAAAGAGCTGAAAGCTGTGGTTTTAAAAAGTATTTAATTCTGCCAAGAAGATCTGTTGATTGAAGGAAAACTGAGCGAAAACAAATGCTATATTAAAAAAAAAAAAAATCACCCTGTCATTTATTGAGCAAGTACTATGTGCCAAGTACTCTACGTAGATTAGTCTACTTAATCCTCTCACAACCTTCCATAGTAGGGTTTTAAAGAATCTCTGCTGACATTTCAGAGTGTTTTCCTTCCAGACTCATTTATATCTGTCTTTTTTTTTTTTTTAAAAAAAAAGTATAACCCACTTTTCTATCTAATAGTATATAGTTTGGTCATCTTTTTGTGTCAACCATCATTGTTTATAGCTGCTTGGGATTCTGTTGATTCAATGTAGCCGGAATATATTTACCTAATCCCCTACTGTTAGACATTCACCTTTCTGCTTATCTTTTGCTCTGGTAAACAGCGCTGCAGTGACCATCCTTGTATGTTTCTGTGCACCCTTCTTTGGTTGTTTCTCATCTTCAGAAGTGAAATTGCTGGATTGAAGTGTGTGAAGGCTTTTAACCTATTAGAATAGCCATATTTTTTTTTTTTATTCTCACCCCTTATTGGTGCTGGGAACCACATTTCTTAAACCCTTGTTGGGTTTGGTGAAGGTGGAGTCTTTCTGCTTCAGTGGGCGTGGGCTGCAAAACGGCCTCCTGCCTGCCGGGTTTAGAGCATCCACGTCTCTCTCGGACTTGCCCCTCCTCTGTATCTCCAGTCGATCTCTCTCCAGTGGTACAGGTTTTACTACATCCACTTAGAGGCCGGCCCTCTGTCCATCTTCTTTCTCTTACCTTGACCCAGTAATCAGATCTCACCTGAATGATCAGTTTGCAAGACTGACTTCAGTGAGGCCTGCTCTCTCATTTTTTAGGTCATTTTTGCAGCTGTTCTAGAGCATTAACAACTGGAGGTCCTGGCTGAGCATGGCAGGGGAAAAAAAACAATTGAAGGGCAGGAGTGGGGACACTTAGATGTCATTTAGTCTTGCCACTCCCTGCCTAGAAGCCTTGGTAGCTCCCTATTACCCCACCTTAAAATCTGTGCTGTAGCCTTTCCTAATGGCTTGTAGCCCACACATGGCCTGCAGAGTTTTACCCATGGCAGTCCCTCTGCCTGCTGGACCACTCCATTTTCCAGCCCCCTTTGCCTTCCTTTTCCTCCCTTTTCACCCTCCATTTGACTGGCTGGGTTCCATTTCTCCTCAAGGAATCAGCTTAGTGATCACCTTCTCTAGAAAGTCTTTCCTGACTCCCTTGAACTCCCATGGAACCTATCACATTCTGTGACTTTGAGTTATATATATATAGTGCCAGCACTTGGTGAGCTAGTAGTATGTGCTGAATGAATGCTTTTAGTTCCATTTCCATTCTTTTTTTTTTTTGAGACAGAGTCTCACTTTATTGCCCAGGCTAGAGTGAGTGCCGTGGCGTCAGCCTAGCTCACAGCAACCTCAGACTCCTGGGCTCAAGCAATCCTGCTGCCTCAGCCTCCCAAGTAGCTGGGACTACAGGCATGTGCCACCATGCCCGGCTGATTTTTTCTATATATATCAGTTGGCCAATTAATTTCTTTCTGTTTATAGTAGAGACGGGGTCTCGCTCTTGCTCAGGCTGGTCTCGAACTCCTCAGCTCAAACGATCTGCCCACCTCGGCCTCCCAGAGAGCTAGGATTACAGGCTTGAGCCACCGCGCCCAGCCGTCCATTTCCATTCTTATGAGTTCTTGCTGAAGGTGCTTTGCCTTTCTATCGCTTTCCAAATTAAAATACATGACTAAATGAAAATACATAACCCCTTTCATAGCGTGTCCCTGTGGCAGACATTATTAATCAATCATGATACTATTTTCCATCTTGAGACTAGATGTAGCCTCCATCTTAACACACCACTCCAGGTCAGTTGGAATTGGTACATGAGATGACGCCTGTTTGCTCTCACTGTTTAGGGAGAAACCAGAGGTGGAAGACCTGAGGGTAATGTTGTTTTTTGGTACAGGGTCTTGCTCTGTCATCCTGGGCTAGAGTGCAGTGCTGTTATCATAACTCACTGCAACCCCAAACTCCTGGGCTCAAGCGATCCTCCTGCCTCAGCCTTCCCAGTAACTGGGACTACAGGCACATGCCACCACGCTTGGCTAATCACCTCTCAGTTATTAAGATCCAAATTCTGGGGGTGATTTTTCTTCATTCATGCTTCTTATCTTTATTAGATAGGTATCTGTAGAATCTGGCTTAGCAGGTATCTGGTACTCATTACCTAGTCCTAGAGTGAACTCAGAAAGAGTGGTTTTCCGTCGCTTTTGGTTCAGTGCTTGTTCTGTTTTGGAGGGGCCTGTGGCAGCCTGGGAGCACAGAATTATCCTTTTGTTTTACAGCCTAAAAACTTCGATCAGAGAGGTTAAGTAACTTGCCCAGGGTCCCACAGCCAATGAGTAACCTATAGTATAGAGCCAGACTAGAACTCAGGCCTCTGGACTCCTTATGCAGTGCTCTTGCTGTCATGCCTGCCTGCTGTCCTGGCTTCTCCAGTACAGGAGAAGACCCCTAGTGGAGCCAGCCTGGTTGACCACTGAGGAAATTCAGTGGCTCTGCTGGCACCATGGCGACTTGTCCACATGACAGGTGGCACGGAAGCCACAAACCAGATATGCAGGTTTTCTCTGAGGTGTGTAACTCATAATCAGCCCTCCAGGCTGGGCCCATAATTGCTGCTTATTTGAATGCAAATGAGGATGACTTACTGTGGAAGCCCCATGTAAGTTGGCTTTTCCTTTAGTTGGGACATCAGGCTATTGCCTGGGAACTGGCCCCACCTGTACCCCTTGATCTGTAAATCAGAAGCGCCCCCACCAACAGCCCTGCAGTGTTTTGTTTTTTTAAAGTTAATACAAATATATTTTTGTTTTTGTATAGAATATTCCAAGAAAGACAAACAAACTGTATTCACTCTCCTATTATAGCAGGTTAGTTAGCATTTTGGTTGAGTGTTGAGAGCTGGATTCTGTAGGAACACGGTGTGGATTGCACGCCTGGGAAGACACTGGGAGGAAGACACAATGCCTTGTGGGGGGAAGAAACCAAACAGACACTTTCTGCGATGGTTTTTACAATTTTGAAACCGCCTGCAGAGCCCTGTCATCAGTTGGAGGTGCATTTGCAAGCAGTAAGTGAGGCTGATTAGCCTTCGGGAGCACTTGCTGTGTGCTGATATCACCCTGGTCAAGCTCAGAGCCCACCTGGCCTGGGTATGATCTGGAAAGAGGGCTGCCACCTGCCCTGTTGTATTTTCCTATCAATCTGCAGAGCAGCCCATGAGCTGGCTGTTCTTGATGCTCAGAAGGTCAACATCACTTTAAATCTGATTGTTTTTCTGTGTCATCTGGGCCCTGAACACGTGGACAGATGAGTGGCAAGAAATAAGGACATTCACATCACGCTGAGCCTGCCTGAGCTTGAGTTCCAGGGGGCTTTTCCATGCGCAAGTGCTTCCCCACCCACCCAGCCCACGGCCCCAGCTGTAAAAAGGGGAAACTGAACCCACAGGAGGGTCGATGGGGGTGAGCTCACAAGGTGATTTTGGTGCTCATGCCTGGAGTCAGCACATCCTTGCACAGGAAGGACGGACAGCCCTCGGCCTTTAGACTTTTTTTTTTGTTTTTTTTTAGACGGAGTCTCACTCTGTTGCCTGAGCTAGAGTGCTGTGGCGTCAGCCTAGCTTATAGCAACCTCAAACTCCTGGGCTCAAGTGATCCTCCTGCCTCAGCCTCCAGAATAGCTGGGACTACAGGCATGTGCCACCATGCCCAGCTAATTTTTTCTATATAGTTTTAATTGGCCAATTAATTTGTTTCTTTTTTTTTTTGAGACAGAGTCTCACTTTGTCGCCCAGGCTAGAGTGAGTGCCGTGACATCAGCCTCGCTCAGCATCCTCAATCTCCTGGGCTCAAGCGATCCTACTGCCTTAGCCTCCCAAGTAGCTGGGACTATAGGCGTGTGCCACCATGCCCAGCTAATTTTTTGTATATATATTTTTAGTTGGTCAATTAATTTCTTTCTATTTTTAGTAGAGACGGGGTGTCACTCAGGCTGGTCTCGAACTCCTGACCTTGAGCAATCCACCTGCCTCGGCTTCCCAGAGTGCTAGGATTACAGGCGTGAGCCACCGCACCTGGCCAGCCCTTGGCCTTTAAAGGACTGGACCTCTTGCCATACAGCCCTTGGGAAACAGGGCTGTCAAAAAGGATCCGTCAAAAAGGATCTGTCAAAAAGAAGCCACCTCTGCATCTTGGTGACCGACTGCCAGGGCATGGGCCCGCTGCCTGGCTGCTTAACAAGTCAGGAATCTCGCCAGCCCCCTCCTTCATGAGGCCCCAAGGCCCATGCAGATGAGAGACCAATGGCATGTGCACTGTCACTTGCTAACTTGTCGAGCCCCTCCCTCATCAGCTGCACAGGATGGTCTGTCGGGAAAATGCTCCACTGTGAATGCCTTAGGGACAGAAGTGGGGCCCTCCTGGGACCCAGCAACGTGCCTGGCAGAACGTAGGTGCCCAGCCAATGTCAAAGTGAAAGGGAATGGGAAGAATTTGTGACAAAGGGCTTTGTAAACATGACCCTTGCCATAGCTCATGCAGCCCCAATTCTGAGTGCCTCCTAGGGTCAAGCATCGAGCTAGGCAGTCGCTCATTTCTCATCCTTACAACGACTGTACTAAATAAGAGGAAGAGGCACCATTTTACAGCAGGGGAAACTGAGGTTGACCAGGTTACGAAGTAGAAAGGGGCCCACAGGCTGGGAAATAGGTCCAGCCCTGTCAAAGGGGAGACCCACGCCACATCAGGAAACAGGAAGATGTTGGAAGTCCTTCTTCTAGGGCAGAAACGGGCCCCTCTCACCCTTTTGTGCTGTTTGTGGGGGAGGGGAAATAATAGGAAATTTCTGTCTTGGCTGACAATGTGCTTATTTCAGTGAGCTCATTAGAATGGAAATGTTGGGTTCTTGTCTTAGGCTTCATTGTTTCAGTTTAAAAACCTGCCCTGGTGAATGTTAATTCCTTTTATTACATTCTTACAGTTACTTGTCCAGGCTCCCCCTCCCCCCGCCTTTTTTTGTTTTTTATTGTTATAGTGTTAACTGTATCTGAGCTTTTCAAAGTCATTGCAGCGGATCGTCCCTCTCCAGGGTTCTGTAAAAAGCTCTGCTCTCTACCCTGGCGGTTAAGCAGCTGACTCACACTTCCCCAGGCTCAGAAACGATTCTTGTTCTGCATTGCTGTTCTTCCAACTTCCCTACTTCCCTCCCTTCTGAGATCTCTGTTTTAATGGTCTGGAATACATTCGAAGTCATTATTTTATGACTAGAAGATTTATGCTAATTTTACCCATGTCAATCAGTCAATCACTCTTGCTCTCCCTCCTCCCTTTCTTTTTTATTTTTTAGAATTTTTTATTTTACACGATGCTCTATGGCTACAGCCCTCAACCCCCCAGGTGCTGATCGGTGCTGGCCCGTGGCCTGTTAGGAACAGGGCTGCACAGCAGGAGGTGAGCGGTGGGCCTTCGCAGCTTCATCTGTATTGACAGCTGCTCCCCATCGCTCGCATCACCGCATAAGCTCCGCCTCCTGTCAGATCTGCAGCAGCATTAGACTCTCATAGGAGCATGAACCTACTGGAAACTGCACATGTGAGAGATCTAGGTTGTGACTCTTTGTGAGAATCTAATGCCTGGTGATCTGAGGCAGTGATGCTAGGGCTGGGGAGCGGCTGCAAATACAGATCATTATTAGCAGAGGTTCGACTGCACAATAAATGTAATGTGCTTGAAGCATCCCCGAATCATCCCTCCCCTCCCCCAGTCTGTGGAATAGGTATCTTCTATGAAACTGGTCCCTGGTGCCAAAAAGCTTGGGGACCACTGCTCTATGGAAGCCCGTCCTCTCTTTCTCCTTTGATTTCTTAATCGCTGGAATCATTATGTTTTGGATTTCCTCTCTAAAGAAAAGCTTTGCCTGTTGGGAAAGATGAAGATGATGATATAATTTATATCATCTTTTATTATAATAAGCATAAATGATAATAATGCCTTCTTTTTTATTGAGCATTTACTAGGTGCCAAAACTGTGCTAAGCCCTTTATTTATACAACCTCATTTAAGCCTCACAATAGCCCTGTGAGGAGGGGTCCATCATTAGCCTCATTTTACGAATGAGGAAACTGTGGCTCACAGAGCCTAACTGATTTCTCCCAGGCCCCACAGCAAGTAGGAGAAATAATTTTTCCAGCTGCATTCCCAGTTCAAGGCTGTTTTTTGCTGAACAGGGTAATTGTGGACAAAGAGTTGGCGTGTCATAGGGGTGAATTTTTAAAACAGTATTTTATTTTATTTTATTTTTTTGAGACAGTCTCACTTTGTTGCCCAGGCTAGAGTGAGTGCTGTGGCATCAGCCTAGCTCACAGCAACTTCAATCTCCTGGGTTCAAGCAATCCTCCTGCCTCAGCCTCCCGAGTGGCTGGGACTACAGGCATGCACCACCATGCCCGCCTAATTTTTTTTGTATATATATTTTTGGTTGGTCAATTAATTTCTTTCTGTTTTTAGTAGAGACGGGGTCTCGCTCAGGCTGGTCTCAAACTCCTGACCTTGAGTAATCCGCCCACCTCAGCCTCCCAGAGTGCTAGGATTACAGGCATGAGCCACCACTCCCGGCCTAAAACAGTATTTTAAATTGCTTTGTACATTTTCTTTCCTCTTTAGATAGTAGAAGTTAGAGCAGGAACCAGTTTCAGGAATGTGGGCATCCTCAGGGTTCTTAAAAATAGGCCATATTGCAAACTGATCTGCGATAGCCCTAGCCCTGGATCAATAAATGATTCATCTCCACCAGCCGTAATTTGAGTGTCTCCTATTATGATCCTTGTAACCCAGGACCTTGTAAAGTTAACCTGCCCCATGTGTTTAACAACTGAACTTTATTATCCAGCTATGAAGGAAAAAATTGAATTTGCATTAGACCCTGCCCGAGACACAGGCATCTTGTCCTTCCTTTTTGGAAATGGTCATTTACGAATTGGGTTAGGTGCAGTCCATTCTGAATCACACAGGCTGAAAGTGAAGCTGTGCATCTTAAAAACTGGATGCTTTTTGTTCTTGAATGAAAATTATTCCTGCGATGAAATGAGACGGTGGGCCAGGGTGGAGCCATTTGGTCACCTTGCTGCCAAACATCAGTTGTTGTTAAGAGACGGTGGTGTGAAGAAGCAGACGTGAAGGGGCAACTTGGATGGAAGTTTCCAGATATGATCCGTGGTCTTGCTCAGAGCATAACGAATGGTGCTCTGCAACTCTGCTGTGGTTAGGGAATGAGGAAATGAGTCTGCTGATTGTGTGTGGCATATGATGGCTGCTGGCTTATGGGGAATTCTGCTTTCTGGGCAACGTCACCCATCTGAACTGTGGCAGAGACCCAGGCAGGAAGCCCAGGATGGCCCTTGTCCAGACAGAATTGTCACAGAGGTCATGCGTGAAACCTCTGCTTGGTTTCTGTCTCCTCTTATTTGCAGATGATTCTGATACCGTTAGCTGTTTTTTAAGTAGCTAGCAGAATCGAAGCACTGCAGACAAAGTAGCCATCAACCATCAAGAGGAATTTTTTTTTTTTGAGACAGAGTCTCACTCTGTTACCCAGGCTAGCATGCTGTGGCATCAGCCTAGCTCACAGCAACCTCAAACTCCTGGGCTCGAGTGATCCTCTTGCCTCAGCCTCCCAAGTAGCTTGGACTACAGGCATGTGCCACCATGCCTAGCTAATTTTTTTCTATATATTTTTAGTTGTCCAGCTAATTTCTTTCTATTTTTAGTAGAGATGGGGTCTCGCTCTTGCTCAGGCTGGTCTTGAACTCCTGACCTCGAGCAATCCGCCCGCCTTGGCCTCCCAGAGTGCTAGGATTACAGGTGTGAGCCACCACGCCCGGCCAGAATTTTTAAAAAATATACAAAGTTGTCCTAAAAACCTGAAGACACACTGTCTAAAGCCACTTAATAAAGGTTTGAGGGGGCCTGTGACATTACTGAGTCACACCTTTATCATAATTCATAGTTTTGATGATGGCCCTGCTTAGAAAGTTACAATTGGCTTTCTGTACTAAAGCAGGAACATTTGTGTTACATTTTGATGAGTTCTATCCAGAGTGGTTGAACTAGAGAAGACTGGTGTGTTCATAAAATTATTTGGTAGATGAAAGACATTTCACTGTTTTAATTTTAATTTTCTTTTCTCTTTATTATTAAGATTAAGCTTCTTTTTCATTTTTTCTGTGAATTGCCCATTGTCCTATAGGACTGTGGGGGGTTTTTTTCTTATTAATTTGTAAGAGCTCTTTACATATTAGGGATAATAGCCTTTTTTTTTTTTTTTTCCTGAGAGAGAGTCTCGCTCTGTCACCCAGGCTAGAATGCAGTGGTGTTATCATAGCTCACTGCAACCTCAAACTCTTGGGCTCAAGCAGTCCTCTGACCTTGGCCTCCCAGAGTTCTAGGATTACAAATGTGAGCCACTATTCCCAGGTAATAGCCTTTTATTTGCTATATTTATTATATAGACTCTTCTCCTGCCACCCCCTCCCCTCCCATTTGTTGTTTGGCTTTGATTGGTGGTAGAATTTCCCACCTGTGCCTCTAGGAAGTTTCTGATTTTTATAATCAGATTTATTGGTCTTTCCTTATATCTTCTGAGTTGAGTAGCATGCTTAGAAAACAATCTCCGCTCAACAGAAGGGGCCATTTGCCAGGTGTTCCAGATCGCCATGGCATTACCGTATTTGGAAGCTGTGCTTGTTTGAGTGGTTCCATGAGTGACATGGTAGGGTCATATCTGGAGGTAAGATGATGAGCTAGACAACCCTCCAGGCGCCCTCCCTTTCTCCAGGCAGACAGGTTCTGGGCGGCATTTTAAAAAGCCTGCTTGCTGACAATAATTAAAAAAAAATAATAAGCAAGTTTGGGGTAACTGCAAAACTGGTCAAACAAGATGCGTCATTTTTTTTTTTTTTTTTTTTTTTTTTGAGACAGAGTCTCGCTTTGTTGCCCAGGCTAGAGTGAGTGCCGTGGCGTCAGCCTAGCTCACAGCAACCTCAAACTCCTGAGCTCGAGCAATCCTGCTGCCTCAGCCTCCCGAGTAGCTGGGACTACAGGCATGCGCCACCATGCCCGGCTAATTTTTTTTTTTATATATATATTTGTTGGCCAATTAATTTCTTTCTATTTTTATAGTAGAGATGGGGTCTCGCTCAGGCTGGTTTTGAACTCCTGACCTTGAGCAATCCGCCCGCCTCGGCCTCCCAGCGTGCTAGGATTACAGGCGTGAGCCACCGCGCCCGGCCCCAAGATGCGTCATTTTTGGGCAGGGCTGCATTCTATAGGAAAGGTAAGGCCGGGTAACCTGGTAGAGACGTGTCGTGCTCTAGCCAGAGCAGACACAAGCTTGAATTTAAACTGTTATTAATAGAAAGGCCACCGTGTGCTCGGGAATTAAAATCATCTTAAGATGTCAGAGTTCCCATTTTCCTTGAGTTCACACGAACGGATGGAAACATTCTAGAAAGAAAGGGGAGGGTGTAGCAGAACCAGCCTTGGCTCTGTCATTGTGTCTGAGTTTCGGGCACTCTCTGTGTGACCCCGTGCAAGTCACTTAGGGTCTCTGGGCCTGGTGTCCTCGGACGGCGCCAAAGACAAACATAGGCCGAGAGCCTTCGGTGGATGCCGTTGAGTCAGGCGTTAGCTCAGGGGCAGCCAGACCACTTCCTGTCTGCGCAGCACGTCTGGGCCGCGCAGAGGGAAAGGCCTGAGCCTGGAGTGGTTACGTCGCTTGGCCACACTTGCACCAGAGCCGAGATTCAAACCTAGAGCACCACGCCGCTGCTCCATGGGTCCCAGGCAGCCCGCTTCCAGATGCTTCCAAGCCGAATCCCTGTGCACATTGATGTGTGCACATTGACGTGTGCACATTGACGTGTGCACATTGACGTGTGGACAGAGATGTAGGCAGAGGTGCTTTTCCTGCCGGCGACTCCGGAGGCCGTGGCATGGAAGCAGATTCCAGGGTCACATTCCCAGCCCCGGCCCCGCCTCCCCTCTCTTCTGGGCCGTCTGGCCGCCCCTGTCTGCTTGCGCCGGGCTTCAGCCTCAGACGTGCGCTCGGGCACCGCGCTCCTGCCCTGCGGTTGACCAGAAGCTCCGGCCCTGGGTGGTGGCCACGGCACACAATGACAGCTGCTGCGGGGGCCCAGCTCCTGCTGACCACGGCGGCCTCGTGACCCTTGGAACGCACTGTCAGGAGAACACAGAACAAAAAGCCTTTCTCCCCAGCACCAGGGCGGGGCCCCCCAGAACTGCACAAGAGCCATTTTCAGAGCCAAGGACGCCGAATAACATTTTTCTGCATCTCTGAAATGCACGTTGAATGACCCGAGTCATTGAGAAAAGCTAATAAGCCACCCATGGATGGTGATCGTCTGTCCCCTACTATCCTCTGAACACTCACTGTGCGTGTGTGACACCCCTCCCCCTCCCAGCAACACTGCAGAGGATGTCCTACCAGGATTCTCGTTTTATAAGCAGGGAAACTGAGGCGCAAGCCCCTTAACGTGTCCTCTGCCATCTTGGTTGAATAGGGGCTTAAACCACTGGATTGGGTCTGTCTGATCTACAAGAGGATTCGCAGGCAAACAACCCGGCAGGGAAATACACCCATAGATGCCACACAGGATTGTTCCTCACAATCCTGTCACATGTTCATTCCACAGGTGTCATTCAGGCACCTCCTGAGGCCAGGCACCAGCTGGGTGCTAGGGGCACAGCAGGGCACCAGGGCAACCTGGTCCCTGCCGTCTCAGAGCTCCAGTCAGGTGGCCAAGATAGCTGGTAAACAAGAGCATCGTGTAGTATCCTTAGAATCGCTGTAACAGTGAAACGGACTTGGGAGAAAAAGCAGAAGAAAGAAATATAATTTTTATGGGCAAAAAACCCTGACCTTTTCTCCAAAGTTTTCTATAAAAAAAAATTCAGACATACAGCAAAGTTGAAAGAATTTTATAGTGAATACTCGTACACCTACCACCTAGATTCCACCATTAATATTCTACTAATCCACCCTCTATTCATGCCCTTCAATCCAATGTCAACCTTTGGATGTTATACATTTTTTTTTTTAAGAGACAAGGTCTCACAATGCTGCCCAGGCTGGCCTTAAATTCCTGGGCTCAACTGATCCTCTCACTTCAGCCTCCCGAGTAGCTGGGAATTCAGGTGTGGCCACCGCGCGCGGCTCATCGTACATTTTTGAAAGGTGAGGATGCAGAGCCATTGGCTGGAGTTGGGGAGCAGCCTTCCGTTTGGATGGACTTTGCCAGTCCTTGTGTGACCCACCCATGGTCCCTGCTTGGCCCCCCCCCCCCCCCCCCCCCCCCCCCCCCCCGCCACGAGCGCTGGGACTGGCGACCCCTGGCTGCACCGTGAAGGGGGAAGAGTCACTGGCAGAGATGAGAGAAAGTTGTGGCGCTCTTGTGTTCTGAAGTCCAGAACGTGTTGTCCTTTGGGGGCGCCAGTGGTGGGGTGCTGGGGGAAAACCCCTCCTAGGGCGCTAACAAGTTACCCTGCCTCCCCAGGTTGCCTCCCCAGGCCGCTGGAGGTCATGGACACGTCAGGCAAGGTTAGAGGGTGGGGTGGAGTAGTCACCTTGTTGATGGTCTTGGCAGGCCTGTCTGGGGACGACAGCACGCAGGACCGGGCTGCCTGTACCGCTGGCCCAGCACCTCTGAGCAGCTTCTGCCGGGGCCACCCTAGGGGAGGCGCTGATGCAGCCCCTGGGGGAGATTTGCCCCCACAGGCGTTGGAGGGAGGCTCTGTCGCGCAAAGAAGACAGCCCTGGAGCCCGCAGCAGGGCAAGGCCACCACCAAGGCCCAGGCAGGGACCTCAAGAGGAGAGTAGAGAGCAGCAGGGGGCACAGGGCACAGGCCGGGTACGATTCCCACTCAGCAGAGGCTCTGGGGGACCTGGTGGCTTCCACACATGGTGGTGACATTTGCTGGACCACAGAGCCTGGCCCTAGTAATGAGATGAAGTCATAAAAATGATTCAAGTCCATTTATTGAGTGTTCGCCATGCACTGGGCATTCTAAGGGCATTTGATGGCATTAATATTTTAGGGGTTTTTTTTGAGACAGAGTCTCGCTCTGTCACCTGGGTTAGAGCGCAGTGGTGTCATCATAACTCACAGCAGCCACAAACTCCTGGGCTCAAGTGATCTTCCTGCCTTAGCCTCCTGGGTATCTGGGACTATAGGCTTGTGATACTACACCCAGCTAATTTTTCTATTTTTTGTAGAGATTTTTCTATTTTTCTATTTTCCTCACTCTTGCTCAGCTCGTCTCGAACTCTTGGCCTTAAGCGATCCTCCCACCTCAGCCTCCCAGAGTGCTGAGATTACAGGCATGAGCCACTGTGTCTGGCCTGATGCATTATTTTTAGTTCCTATGACAACCCTGTGAAATAAGTTCTACTGCCTCCCTGTTTGACATGTGAGGAAACTGAGGCACACACAGAGGCAAGGAGGCATGCTCAGCTGGGGAGCGGGGAATGAAGATTCATAGCCCATCTGTCTGCATCCCTAGCCCACCTCCTTCGCCCTGGGTTAAAGTGTCTAATGCTCTTTCCCCTTCACACCTCCTTTCGCAGCTGCAATTAGAATGTTCCAGATGGCCGGCCAGGTGTGCTGGGTCACGTGGGGTGGAATTCAGCCTGCAGAAGTTCCTCCCCCAGCCCTCCATCCCTAGGTGATCCATTGGCGCCCACAGCAAGGCCCCTGCCCAGCCTCATGGGTGTTGGCGTCTCCCTCCTGTGGGTTCGGCACCCACCGCTGGCCTGCTCTGGGGTCCTCGTCGCCCGGGCCGTGTGTCAGGCTTTGTAAGCCCACTTCTATGGATTCAGTAGTGAGAACGGTGAGAGGGGACTGGGGTGGCACAGCTGTCTTCAGGCTCCAGGGGGACATCCACGTGGAGCCTGCTTAGTAGAGAACCTGCATGTTTGCCCCACGCCAGGCCTTTGTAAGGCGCTCTGAGTGGCACGATGTCACTGGTGCCTGTGACAGCCTGCCACGGGGTGAGGAAGGAGGACAGGCAGGCAGAGGGCGGCTCCCATGTCATGCGGATCCCTGGAGTTCCGGGCACTGCCGGGCAGTTTCTAGGCCTGCGTTTCATCAGCGCAAAGGCGGCGCCTAGGGGCAGGGCTCCGTTACTTATGACCCACCAAGAAAATGAAAACGCCACCACTTAAGAACATTCCGATTCCAGAGGTGAGCAAAGCATGTGTCCTGGAACTGGGTTGTTTCTGGAGATCCTTGTTACTCCTCCGTGATAGGTTCTGTCACCCCACGTGCTGAGTGGGAAACAGCAAGCTTGGAAAGCCAAGGGATGGTGCCCTGCCCACACTGCCTTTGTCATGCCTGTGGGCAGCTCTGCCTTCCCCCAGCACACCACGTGACCTCCCCTCATGTCCCCAGGCCTCCATGGCCTGTGGTGGCCCTGGATGTCGCCCTTATTGGGAAGCTAACTCTCTCTTCTTGTTTTTATCCCCAGATTGCCTCGGGTCTCCGGTGTTCACTCCCATCAAGGCGGACATAAGCGGCAACATCACGGTACGTTCAGGATTAGCAGCAGGATCTGAACCCGCCTCAGGTCCCCAGCGTCCTGCTCCCAGCCTGAGGAAGGAGCGGAGACGTGGAAACGGGCTTGGCCCCAAGCACAGCCGACTCGGGGCTTGGGATTCTCGGTCCTGCTTCGCTGTCGCGCCACCTGCTCATGGCCTGGCTGGGAGGGGGGTCTAAAGGGTTGGCCCCTGTCAAGGACCCTGCAGATTCTTCCAGCCACCCCCACCGAACAAGAACTAAATGCCACCACCCACGTGTGGCATCAGCCTAGCTCTCCCCGTCCCCAATCCCAGAGTCCCCGATGCTTTGCCCCCAGCCATAGACCCTGTCCCCATGGGGGGACCCATTTGGGGCCCAGCCTAGGTCTTGGGACACACCGTATTATGTCATTCCTTCATCCCAGCACCACTCAGAGGCTGGTTTTGTCGCCGTCCCCTAATTACAGGTGAGGAAGCTGAGGCTCAGAGGCTCGCAGGCCTCACATGAGGTCACACAGCGAGGAAGTGGCAGAGCTGGGACTGAGACCCAGGCCTGCCCAGCTCCATCTCAGAGGCCTTTGTTCCTGGACGTCTTTGCACCACAGCCTATTTCCATTTGTGCGCAAAAGCGACACCAGATGCTGGGTATCTGAGGCTGTGGCGGGAGCACTTGGAGAACAGGGACTCGAGCTGGCTGCGGCTGGGGCCCACTGCCACCTGGACCAGCTGTGTGGCCTTGGGCGCATCACTGCCCCTCTCTCTCTGTTTTTTTTTTTTTTGAGACAGAGTCTTACTGTGTTGCCCAGGCTAGAGTGAGTGCCTTGGCATCAGCCTAGCTCACAGCAACCTCAAACTCCTGGGCTCAAGCGATCCTCCTGCCTCAGCCTCCCAAGTAGCTGGGACTACAGGCATGTGTCACCATGCCTGGCTAATTTTTTTCTATATATTTTTAGTTGGCCAATTAATTTGTTTCTATTTTTAGTAGAGACAAGGTCTTGCTCTTGCTCAGGCTGGTTTCGAACTCCTGACCTTGAGCAATCCTCCCGCCTTGGCCTCCCAGAGTGCTGGGATTACAGGCGTGAGCCACTGCGCCCGGCCTACTGCCCCTCTCTGAGGCTCAGCATCCTCGTCTGTAAATTGGGATAATGACAGAGCAACCTCAGGGGTGCCGTGAGGATAGCATAAGGCAGTGGCTGTCAGGCACCTTGCACGTCCCAGCTCATGGCAGGTGCTCCACAAATACGCACAGTCGTGGTAGTTACTGTTCCAAGTCTTGACCCCGCTGTTCCTGGCAGGCTGGGAGGAGAGGGACATGCCACCCGGGCGCTCTTCCACCCGGCCTGTGTGGTGGCAGCTTTTCCAAGGGGAAAACCCCGTGTGCTCCATTTCAGAAAATCAAAGCCGTATATGACACCAACCCAGCCAAGTTCCGGACCCTGCAGAACATCCTAGAGGTGGAGAAAGAAATGTACGGAGCAGAGTGGCCCAAAGTGGGAGCTACGCTGGCGCTGATGTGGCTGAAAAGGTAACGGGCTCGGGCGACGGGGCCTGGGCCACCTGTGCCGCAGAGAGGGCCTGCTGCCGCTCGGGGGNAAGTGGGAGCTACGCTGGCGCTGATGTGGCTGAAAAGGTAACGGGCTCGGGCGACGGGGCCTGGGCCACCTGTGCCGCAGAGAGGGCCTGCTGCCGCTCGGGGGTCTGCTCTGGCTGGGAGGGAAGGTCACTCCCCAGCCCTTCCAGCGTCACGCTCATCGATGGCAGAGAAAAAGGCTCTCAAGGGCCAGGGCCTGCCGCACGGCGACACTTCCTTGTGCGGTCCCATCAGAGAGTTGCAAGCGGGCTCGTGCGCCATGCTGGGCTTCACGCTGAGCTCAGCGCGCCTGATCGAGTTTCCTACCCTGTGCGTCTGGTGCGTGGGCTATCCTCATCTCACAGCGGGAGCACGGGGCTCCTGGAGGCCATCCCAGCACAGTTGTGCATGTCGTGTACTGCACAGAGGTGTCCCGTTCAGGCCTGGTCACATGCACAAAGTATGCAGTGATAGTTTGACAAAAATACAACATCTTGAGCAGAAGGAGTTCTATCTAATTTGCATAAATGCATCCCATGGGCTGTGGGTGGGACATTCTGATTCAAACCCACATTCTTCCCTGCCACCTTCGGACTCTTTAGTTCTTAAGCCCAGTGCTCCAGCCCTGGCCTGATCCCCACCCTGCTGCTGGAAGGGAGCAGAGCCGCTCATCTGGGGACCCCAGGGGGATGGCGAAGGGCACTGAAGGAAGGAGCCCAGCTTGGGGGCAAGGCAGGCGGGGTTCACGTCCTGGCCTGTGACTGAGTCTCTTGGGGGAGCCTCAGTGCTTTCCTCTGTGAAATGGCCCGACTGCTGAGCCCAGCTTCGCAGGGCCGAGCGAGGGGAGCACGAGATGAGGCCACGTGCACGAAGGGCCGGCACCCGTCAGGTTTTGATCTGGGCTCCCCGCTGGAGCCCACGCCTTCTGGCTCTCTGAGCATCACCCTGCGCCTTGAAGAAGGGCTCAAATGGCCGTGGGAGGACACAGAATGGCTCAGGGCCGTGAGGCCATCACGTGGTCTCAGGCAGAGGAGCCATATAGTGGATTTAGAAAGGTCCTCCCAACCGCAGGGGAGAGGCAGGGTCCCAGGCGGGTGCGGGGCCAGTCTCGCCAGTGTGTCCACGGTCTGTGGGCCAAGAGCCCTTTGAGAGCCAGCGCTGTGGTCATTCCTCAAGCAGCGATGGCCACCTGCCACATGCTGGCCCACGAGAGGCCATGCGGACACAGAAACAGACGAGATAGACCCAGACCCTCCCCTCAGGGATCTTACAGCCAGCGGGACCCCCATCACAGGCCGGCACCAGGCCCAGGGGAGAGAAGGTGCTGGAGAGATGCTGAGTGGGGCTTCTGAGCAGGTGGATGGCAGTTCAGGAACAGCGCCCCCTTGTGTGTGTACGTATCCCGGCTGCTTTCAGGGCACCCAGGGCCCGCCGCAGGGTCCTAAGGCGCCGTCTCCTCTCGGGCCGCAGAGGCCTCCGCTTCATCCAGGTCTTCCTCCAGAGCATCTGTGACGGGGAGCGGGACGAGAACCACCCCAACCTCATCCGTGTCAATGCCACCAAGGCCTACGAGATGGCCCTCAAGAAGTACCACGGATGGATTGTGCAGAAGATCTTCCAGGTGAGCCACCCCCGTGGGCCCGAAGCACGGCGCATGCAGAGGTGCCCGCCGCTGCTTGGCCGTGGCCTCTCGGAGTCCGTGTTCGCCCACTGGGCTGCCCTGCTATCCGGGGTGAGCCTGGTCTACTGAGGGGTCTCCTGTTCGTGGCCATGGAGGATGTAGGGGCTCCGTGGTGTCTAGGTGCCTCAGCCCCGGAGGCCTGACTGAGGGCGGTTGGGAGAAACCCTGGTGAAGACGAGGACTCAGGGTGACGGTGGCTACCTCCTTGGCCCCTTGGACTCAGCCTGGATTCGCACACTGGGCAGGGAGGGGAAGAAGGGCCTCTGTCCCCATAGGGGCATACACTGAGGGGACACCAGCCCTCAGGGTTCTTGGTGGCTTGTGTTGGGGTGACATTGGCCAGGGCTCCTCAAAGTGGGGGTTCAGCACCAGCCTGGTTGGCTGAGGGCCCCTAGGGCCACCAGGCTGAGAGGCCCACTCGGGAGCTGTCGAAAGGCCCCGAGGGTGCCTTACTCGCTGCTGCCGGCCACCTGCCTCTCCCTGCACCCTCGTCTCGGTCTGCGTGACCTCACCCACAGATTGTAGGCATGCTGGGGTGGGAGCTGGGCAGGAAGAGCTGGTCCTGGGGCAGGTTACATGGCCACCTCTGGGCCATCCCTCCAAGTGGATGCCTCACCCTGCGTGCCGCACGTTGCCCCCTGCAAACCCTTGCACCCACCCCCTCCATAAAAACCTGCGTCCTGTTCACCCGGCCTAGGGCAGCTGCCCACGAAGCGTAATCTTCACAAATGGTGGGCACTGCTCCCAGCCCCGATTCACAGATGAGGACAGTGATACTCGGGCAAGTTAAGTATTTTGCTCGAGGTCACATAACACAAAACTGGGGGGACCTACAATTCCACCTCCCTCACCTAAGTCCCCCATTTCAAATGAGTGTGAAGTAGGTGCTACCTCCAAGGATCAAGGGGAAGGTTAAATGCGGTACCCTGTAAAACGTGCAGGACTCACATTTACCCGCAGTACATCAGAGCTATTGCTGCTTTTATTGGGAAAGACAACATCCTTTATACTTCCATCGTCCTATCAAACTCGTAGCCTAGGCTTTTTATCCGGTTGCATCTTTTTTCTTTTGGCTGTGAAATTCTATATATTTCTGTTTCTCCACACTTTTCCAAGTTTTAGAGCAGCCCTGAAATTTAGGGACGTGTCGCCCCCTTCAGCATGGATTTGTGGTCATCTCCCCTGCTGAAAGTGGGTTTTCCCAAGAAGCAGTTTACCTTTTCCAGAGCAGGGAACCCAGAAGGAAGAGGTGTGCCTACAGTGGGCACGTACTGTGTGCCTGGTGTTGTGTTGAGCACCTTCTGTATGCCTGGTGCTATGCTGAACGCTTTGCACGACCTCCCTAACCCTAATCGAAGCGACCTGATTAGGCGGGTGCCATTATTATCCCCATTTTGCAGATGAGGAAACTGAGGCTCAGAGAGGCTAAGTAACTTGCTCAAGGCTCACAGCTAGTCGGCGGCACAAGCTGGAATTTGCACTCAGGTCTGTCTGTCCCCAAAGCCGATGTCCTTCCTGCTGTCCTGCACGGGGGTAGAAGGGAAAACACATCTTCTCCTTTTCCTTTTCCTTTCCCTTCCAATGCCACGAATAGCACAGACCCCTGCCCAGCACAGACCTGGGGAATGTCCCCTCCCAGACCCCCGCTTGCTGGCCGGTGTCCCGGCCCCCGCTAACGCCGCGCCTGCCCCTCTCGCCCGTCTCAAGGCCGCACTGTACGCAGCCCCCTACAAGTCCGACTTCCTGAAGGCGCTCTCCAAGGGGCAGAACGTGACGGAGGAGGAGTGCCTGGAGAAGATCCGCCTCTTCCTGGTCAACTACACGGCCACCATCGACGTCATCTATGAGATGTACACCAAGATGAACGCTGAGCTCAACTACAAGGTGTAGGTGCGCCCGGCTGCAGGCCTGTCCCCTCCCCGCCCACTCACGGCCACCTGCGGAAACGGACAAACCCGAATCACTGTGAATCCAGCCGGTGGGCCGCCCCGGCCCGCGTCCCCCAGCCCAGGGTCCTGCTCTGGTCAAGCTGCTGGGGATGGCCCTGTTTTTTTTAAAAAGTCCTTTTTTTTTGGTCTATTCTAATGGAGCAATAAATAACGACCTTACTTCCAAATCTCCTTTGAACTTCACGGCAGCGCAGACTGACTTTATACCTTCATCTTGGCGTGGTGAAAATCGATTAACGTTTCTAATCAATCAAGTCCTAGGGTTTTTTTTGTGTATTTGTTTTTTCTCCAACAAGGGACATGACTCTGGGGGAATGGTGTCACCCACCTCACTTGAAAAATAAGCACGTGTCCTCCCGCGGATCTCACCGAATGATGTTTGGGGTATTTTAAGGACTACGGAGAGTTTGATTTGAAATTATGCAAATAGGGCTCCTATTGTGGGATTTTTTAAAAAAGCAAACTGGTGTGCGTTCTCATGTGGTTTGCACAGCGCGACTTCATGGCAGTGTTATTATAAACCCTGCTCTTTCTGACTGTCTTTTTCCAGACAGTTTTTTTTTAAACAGCTGAAACCAACCAGCAAGCCTTTGATGACCAAGAGGCGTTTCTTTGAAGCAACGGGGCACAAACGATCGACCACAGACGACTGTATGTGAATTCCTCTGCATCATTATTTTCTTCAGGGACAGCTTTTCCAACCTAAGAAACTACCTACTATGTGCATTCTCTCAAGGGAGAGAGATGAACCTTCCAGCACTTGGACCCAAGGAAAAGCCTCACTGCCTTAACTGTCCTTCCTGGTGTTAAAAAGACTGTATTTTTTAAAGTGTTGGGGCAAACAGAGCAACCCCAAAAGAATTGATGTGTATTAAAAAAAAAACCCAATGAGGAACAATTGGTGATTTTTATGCAGAAACTAAATAATCCTTAATAAATAAATCTCTATTTTGGAATCACATCTGTGTGCTGTTTCAGTTCTTAATTTAATTTTTTTTTCTGCATCAGAGGTTATAGCTGCTGACTCTCACAACCAGATTCCGCCAAGGATCTGTTTTCTGGCCTCCATGGTTTAAAGAAAATAGAACCGATTGCTACACTGAGAAACTGGGCACTTTCACATAAAAAATCTTGGGTTTCTAGCTTCTTTTGAAAAATCAGGCTGCCTGGCAGGACCTGAGAGATAACTGGCCCCTTGGCTGGGCAGGGGGAGAGGGATCTATTTTCTGCTTTGCCTCAGTCCTCACCCATCCCTATTGCCTTCCCAGACCTGTGACCAATGGTTATTTGCAGTTTATCTTGGATCGATTTTTTTTTTTCTGATACTAGGGTTAAATATAGAGGGAAATATTTATTTTACTTCGTTCCTGCTCTACAGAGTGTATAGTCTAGTGAGCAGGATGGATGAGTAAATCAATAATGATGATATCGAATGTTCAATGCCCACAGGGGGTCCGGGACCACAGAAGAGAGGTCACATCCTGGGATGCAGCTTAGGGAGTTAGGGGCTTGCATTGAGCTTGGGTAGGGATGAGGGGAGCTTAGCAGAGGAGGGGCAGGGGACATTTCAAGGCATAGGCAAAGACCTGGTGGCTTGACCCGGAGCAGACTGTGTGTGACATTGCACTGTCAAGAGGTTTGAACTTGACTCTGAAACTTATGGGATACCCTCAAGGTTCTTGTGCACAACCTAACATATCTGGATATAGCAGATATCTAGTTTGAAAAGCTCCCTCTGGCATGGCCAAGAGGTTCAAGCCTGAACTAGGTTTTTCCCTATCTCCGATTTCATTATATTTTCTAATATTGCTGATATTAGGAATGCTACTGTTCTTTCTAAGCTCTAATTGCCTTTTAGATTTTTTTTTCCTTTGGGTCTCCTACAAGTACAAAATTCTGCCAGCAAACTAAAAGAATTCTGTCTCTTCCTTTCACAATGATTTTTCTTTGTGTCTCTAACGTAATACAGTGGGATTGGGAGGGCAATTCCTTTGTGGACGGGAGAGATTTTCCCAGACCTGGGGACCGGCTGGGACCCTGGGAGCAATTTGAGTTTTTGATCCCAGAGACAAAAGCCAGCAGTGCATCTATGCCTTCGCGTTTCATCTCTGTCCAAATGGGATGGAGTTCTGCCTCCTAGAACACACATTGAGCACCAGCTGTATACCAAGCCCTGCCAAAGTGCTTTATACAGACATCATTTTACAACCATCTGAGATGTGGGGATTGGAAGCCCCTTTTATCGGATCAGGAAATTGAACCCCCTGGGGATGTGGTGAAGGGACTCGCCCAGAGTGACCCAGAAATATGTGGGGGCACTGGGGTTTCATGTCTTCTGTGCCAGCTGAAAGAGTGAGCCTGCCTTCCAGCACACCTCCTGTCAGAGCATTCCCACTTCATCTGACCCAGGTCACCTGATACTGCACAGAAACCCGAATTAGCCCCCAAATTTGACTGGGGTTCACTCATCTATTCACTCATTGATTCATTCAATTAAAACTCACTAAGCCCATTTTAATACAATATTTCAAATCCATCATAACACATCTGTAAGACAGACATGGAACTGAAGCTCACTTCACTGTTCACAGCCTCAGTTTCCTTATCTGTAACATGGAGGTCTCGCTGGCCCCCTCCTCACAGGGCTGTTGTGAGGCTTAACTTAAATGTTGCTATTTGTTTTATAATTTTATTTATAAATTATTTATTTATTTATTTATTTTAAAGGTAGGGTTGCTCTTACTCAGGCTGGTCTCGAACTCCTGGCCTTAAGTGATCCTCTCACCTCAGCCTCCCAGAGGGTTATAGAAGAATGGAGCAGGGACACCTCCCTTAGGTTTCGTTGGTTGGTTGTGACAACAGAAAAGAAGCCAAACTCTGTAAAATAATTTTAAAGAGATTTATTCTGAGCCGAATTTGAGGACCATGACCCAGAGCCACTCCCAAGAAGCCTTGAGCAAGTGGACTTGCTGTGGCTGGGTTAGAGTTTGGTTTTATATATTTCAGGGAGACAGGGATTACAGGTGAAGTCATAAATCAATACGTGGGAGGCAGACATTGGTTTGGCCGGAAAAGGTGGACCATCTCCAAGGGGGTGGCGCTTACAGGTGGGTTTAAAGATTCTTTGACTTGTAATTGATTAAAGACATGAAGCTTTGTGTAAAGGCTTGGAATGGTTTTTTTGAGACAGAGTCTCATTGTGTTGCCCAGGTTAGAGTGAGTGCCGTGGTGTCAGCCTAGCTCACAGCAACCTCAAACTCCTGGGCTCAAGTGATCCTGCTGCCTCAGCCTCCTGAGTAGCTGGGACTACAGGCATGCGCCACCATGCCCGGCTAATTTTTTCTATATATATTAGTTGGCCAATTAATTTCTTTCTATTTATAGTAGAGACAGGGGTCTCGTTCTTGCTCAGGCTGGTTTCGAACTCCTGACCTTGAGCAATCCTCCCGTCTCAGCCTCCCAGAGAGCTAGGATTACAGGACGTGAGCCACCGTGCCCGGCCAGGCTTAGAATGTTTTAAGAATCCCTGTTAATCAGAGACACGCCCCCAGACATAGATTTGTTGTGTCAATTGAGGACCTGCAGGTGTGTCTTGAATATCCTTGGGCCTGTTAATGGGTTACAAAGGATGTCCCCAAGAAGGGAGGGGCATGATCAGGCACATCTGAGCCCCCACGTCCGTGGCAGGCAGTTTAGTTTCAGGATATCCCCTTTGCCAGGTGGGGGTCCATTCAGTCGGCTGGCTGGGGGGAGCCTTAAGATTGTATTTTAGTTCACCCTTGACAGGTTCCCCTGGTTCTCACCTGCCCACCAGCTTCCGGCTACAAGCCGCACCGCCCCTGCGCCTGCGCACTGTGCACCTGCAGCTCCCGCGAGTCCAGTAGGTGGCGCTGTCCGCACAGCAACTGCCGCCACAGAACAATTTTGGGATTCCAACCCAGGTTCTGTATTTTTGTAGCTGTGTGATCCAGGACAAGTCACTTCACCTCCCTTAGCCTTAGTTTTCATTTCTGCAAAATGAGGGCGGAAACACCTACCTCTACCTTGCAGGATGACATAAAATAATGTGTATAAAATGCCTGACACATAGGAGGTATTCAATAACTGGCTTTGTTTTTTGAAACAGTCTTGCTTTGTTGCCCAGGCTAGAGTGAGTGCCATGGCGTCAGCCTAGCTCACAGCAACCTCAGACTCCTGGGCTCAAGCAATCCTCCTGCCTCAGCCTCCCGAGTAGCTGGGACTACAGGCATGCACCACCATGCCCGGCTAGTTTTTTCTATATATATTAGTTGGCCAATTAATTTCTTTCTATTTATAGTAGAGATGGGGTCTCGCTCTTGCTCAGGCTGGTTTCGAACTCCTGACCTCGAGCAATCCGCCCGCCCCGGCCTCCCAGAGTGCTAGGATTACAGGCGTGAGCCACCGCGCCCGGCCAATAACTGGCTTTTGTTAATACTTTTATTTATTGTGATGCTACAGCTTGCCAAGGACTCCTCAAAGGACAACCAGGCTCGATGCAGCTAGTTAAACCATAGCATGTTCACTGATTTCCTTGTTCTTAAAGATACAGCCGGGCCCGTGACAACACATTGACAACGCCTGAGAAAGTACTCTACAATCTGGCCACTATCCCCACTCTGCCCCAATCTGCTGTGTGACTCTGGGCAAGTCCCTTCTCCCTCTGGCTCTCAGTTTGCTCATCTTCAGCACTGCAGCCAGTCCCTGGTCTTGCATGCGTAAGTCCAGAAAAATCAACACTTTGCCTGTGAGAGCGAATGAGACCCCACATGCAAAGCACTTGGCGGGGGGGCTGCTTGCTGAAGAGCAGCTGTGGTGACCATTAACCCTTAGTCAGCCCCGGTCAGGCCCAGAGACGACTGTCTGGAAGGCAAAGTCATTCAACCGTTAGCTGAGCACTTACTGTGTGCGAGGCCCTGAGCTAGCCTCAGGATCGTGTAAAAAGAAGACAGATAACGCCCCACTCCCCAGGTCCAGTGGAGGAGACGCACAATAAATGCGGAGAGTGAAAGGTGCAGGGAAAGGTAACAAACAGGGTGGGGGGGGGAAGTGATTATGGAGCCCTGACTTAGATTGGAGAGGGCGTGGGCAGGGAGCAGCTCTCTGAGAAGGTGACATTTGGGCTGAGATCTGAAGGGAGAGAAAGAGAGGCTGTGCAAAGGCCCTGAGGCAGGAGAGAAAGCAGCGTGCTCTGAGGACAGAGAGAGGCCAAGGTGGGGCCAGACCCTGGAGGGCTGGCTCTGTGGGCTGAAATCTGGAGGTGCTGAGGCCAGCACAAGTTTGGTTTTTGGTTCTAAGAACAGGGGAAGTCTTAAACTCCTGTGAGTAGAGGGTGACAAAGCCAATTTGCAGTTTATGAGCTTTGTAAGCTGTAAGCCAGGATCTCACGGGGTCCCTTTTGTGGACTCAGAAAAGAGGCTGTCCCTTCCACTGTCCCGAGCCCACCTCTGCCTCTTCCTGGCTAGGAAAAGTGAGCATGAGCCTTCATTGCACAAAGTGAAGTGTACTCCGTATATAGGCTGTGGCGGTCCCCTCCCCTCCCTAGATCAAAAAGAAAAGGCTCACGAGACCAGACCCGCCAAGGACAACTGCCAGGCCCCACTGAGAGGATCCACACCCAGATGTCCACCCGGATAAGAACGTTTCGGCTCCTGGATTCCGCAAATACTGCCAGCCCCTCCTGTTTCTTAACGACCACCAAAGGTCACCCCAGCTCTTCCTGCCAAAAGTCACCAGCCCACACCAAACAGTATAATAGGCCTCAGCCCTTTCAAACAGGGGCGACTTCTGGGGCCCCTCTCTCGGGGCCCCAGAACCTTGTCCGGGAGCGTTAAATAAAGCCATGTGGTTTGGCCCCACTCTTTCTCTCTCTCTGTCTTTTCTTTTCACCACTGCCACCAAAAAACCTTACATTCTGCTTTGCAAGGGACAGGGGGCGGGAATGGGGGAGGGTTGTCCCAGGCCTCTGTGGAAGTCACGGGCCTCTCTCCAGAAAACGCTCATTACCTGTCTCACAATGTCACACACCAATCCAGGACCTCCAGGGACCCCCCAGTTGCCCACCCTGGGACCCCAGCTGGGAAGCCCTGAATTACTCAGGCCCTGCTGGGACCAAGGCCTAGACGGCCACCTCCCTCCCTCCGTCCCTCCCTGTGCCATAGCCTTCAGATGGAGGGATGGAGGCCCTCTTTTTTTTTTTTTTTTTTTTTGAGACACAGTCTCACTCTGTCACCGAGGCTGGAGTGCAGTGTCGTCATCACAGCTCACTGTAACCTCCAACTCTTGGGCTCAAGCAGTCCTCCTGCCTCAGCCTCTCAAGTGCTGGGACTATAGGTAGGTGCCAACACACCTGGCTAATTTTTCTATTTTTTGTAGAGATGGGGTCTCACTGTGTTGCCCAGGCTGGTCTCAAACTCCTGACCTCAAGCGACCCTCCTGCCTTGGCCTCCCAAAGTGCTAGGATTACAGACGTGAGCCACCCTGCCCAGCTGGAGGCCATCTTCGAAGTGCCCCGTGGCCAGCTGTGGCTCGGCCACACCCATGGGCCACCATGCCAGCTGCCCAGAGGAATGGATCGCAGCCAGTGGCTGAGCAGCTGAGAGTGGCTGTGCCCATGGCAACGGTCACCTGAGGAGAAGGGCTTCCTTCCCACCTGGCCTCAGGTTTCCGCCCCAGGGAGAATTCCAGAAGAGGCTCACTGAAGGTCCCTGGCAGGGTGGGGCCTCCAGCATCTGGGATCAGGGCCAGCTATTCTCAGGACCCAAGTGGACAGACTCGCTAAGTGTCTCCAGCCTCTTTGTATCCTGTCTCCTGGCGTCTCGGGACACGTGGGGAGCTGCGATTTCATGGGGAACCCGGGCAGGCTCCCAGAGAAAGACCATCAGACCCTGCCTCCTCCTGGCTGTGTGACCCTGGGCAGGTTCCTTCCCCTCTCTGGGCGTTCTTGGAGGAACTGATGAAGGCAAAGCCCTGCCAAAGCCTGGCACGCAGCAAGGCTTTGTGCTGTCCTTGGCACCTGTAGGTTTTGTCCCCCAATGTCATCCCCCCTTGCCCTCCACGCTCTGGCCACCTTGGCCTCTCTCTGTCCTTAGAGTAGGCTGCTTTCTCTCCTGCCTCAGGGCCTTTGCACTGGCCGTCACCAGCCTCTCTTTCTCATAAACGCACACGTGATAGCCCTGCTGCTTCCCCGTCCTTTCTCCCCCGATTATTTCTTCTGTTTTTCCTTCTCTTCAGCATGACTTGCGCCCGCACATGGCACTCACCAGGGAAAGAGCACCAAAGGCCAACCACAACATCTCACCCTCCTCCAGTGCCCCAGTCCTCACTCTTTCCGGCAGGAAAGGGACTCCTCCCGCAGTGGTGAGGGGCCCCAGGCGCCCAGGGCAGAGGCGGGTGGTTGCATACTGGCTGGAAGGTGCTGCTGGGATTCAAATGGTCCTGGGTTCGAATCTTTCCTGCACCCCCAGCAGGTGCCTCCTCGGGCAAAGGGCTTTCGCTGTGTGGGGCCTCAGCTTGTCCGTCTGCAAAAAGGGCAGGCAAGATGAGGGCGGAGGCAGGAGGGGATGAGAAGCTGGTGCAGGGGCTGAGAGTAGGGCCTGCAGGCACCCCGCGTGCTGGCTTTGGCTGCAGAACTCAGAGGCTCACTCCAGGCCCCCGGGGACCCGGACTCACCTCCTGGTCTTGGCCAAGCTCTGGAGCTCTGAGGCCACCAGCCAGGCTTGCGGGGTGCCCATGAAGAGGGGGAGGGGAGAGTTAGCAAGGGATGGGGGCAAGGAGAAGAAAGAAGTTTCTGCCTGGGCATGAACAGGCGAGCTGTGCTTGCTGTCTTCTGGACTCAGTAGTTCTCATTCATAAAATGGACACAATTCAATGGGGGGGGGCGCTAATGCCAACTTCTCAAGATTACTGGGAGGGAAGATGTTACTTAACATAAGGCAGAGCGTTGGCGTTTAATCTTCTTGACCCAGCGAGGTAGGAGAGGTTAGTACCACCATTTGACAGATGAGAGGAGCAAGGCTCAGAGAGGCCAGTTCACCTGCCTGGGGTCACACAGCTTAGAAGTGTGGTAGAGCCACACACATCTGGATCTTTTTGAGCCAAGAGACCGTGTTCGTCTTCTTCTTTTAAAAAAAAAATCTTTTATAACAGCTTTATTGAGATACATACCATGCAACTAACTCACCCATTGATCGTGTACTATTCAGTAGTTTTGACTAGTTGCAGATAGGAGCAAGCATCGCCACAATTAATTTTAGAACATTTGGTTACCCTAAAAAGAAACCCCACTGCTTTCAGCTGTCCTCCCTGGGCCCCCAAATCCTCCCTCCATCCGCCACGAACCACTAATCAACTTTCTGTCTGCGTGGATTTGCCTCTTCTGGACATTTCGTGTAAATGGAATCACGGAATACGTGGCCTGTTACATCTAGCTTCTTTCATCTGGCACAATGTTTCCAAGGTTCATGCATGTTGTAGCATGTATTAGTATGTCATTCCTTTTTATTGTCAAATAATATTCCGTTGTATGGATATACTCTGTTTTATTTCTCCATTCGGCTTTTGAGTCGTCCTCATTTAATGCTGCTATGAATGTTCAGGTACAAGTTTTTTTTCTTTTTTTTGAGACAGAGTCTCACTCTGTTGCCTGGGCTAGAGTGCCGTGGCGTCAGCCTAGCTCACAGCAACCTCAAACTCCTGGGCTCAAGCGATCCTCCTGCCTCAGCCTCCCGAGTAGCTGGGACTACAGGCATGCGCCACCATGCCCGGCTAATTTTTTTGTATATATTTTTAGTTGGCCAATTAATTTCTTTCTATTTTTAGTAGAGACGGGGTCTCGCTCTTGCTCAGGCTGGTTTTGAACTCCTGACCTTGAGCGATCCTCCCACCTTGGCCTCCCAGAGTACCAGAATTACAGGCGTGAGCCACCGCGCCTGGCGTGGTATAAGTTTTTATATGGACATGGTTTCATTTTTCTTGACTATATTCCTAGGAGTGGCATTGCTGGTCACACTTATTCTTATCTTTTTGAGATCACGTTCTTACTGGCCATGTTGCACTGTAGAATCTGCCAGGCTTGGGTTCAAATCCTACTGGCTGTGGGATCTCAGACAAGTAGCACCTGGGTGTCCTTTTCTATAACGTGGTATGAGAATCCCTCCCTTCCAGCCTATCAGGAAATGAAACGGGTTGGTGGCGGTGTCAGGGCTATGCCAACCGCAGAGCAAGGTGCACGTGTCTTTTTTTTAATAACTGGGTGCCCCAGGTAGAAAGTCCCTGAGATCCTGGCCCAGATGGCCCTTCCAATCTCTCCCTGGCACCTAGCACTGGGGCTGGCATACAGTAGGCACTTAATAGGTGCAGCCCCTTGGCTGCTGCCCAGGAACCTCCCTTGGGGGAGGCGGCACAAGCTCACCTGGTGGCATCCGGAGGTGCACGTGGAATGCAGGGCTGGGTCCCACCTGCAGCCTCCACGTGACTCTCAGCTAGTGCTAAAGGCCTTGACATTTTTTCCATCCCTTAAAAAGAAAGTTCTTCCTGTCTGTCGGGGTTTCTTGTCCTTCTAGGTCAGAGGCTGGGGAGGTTTCCGCAAAATAATAGCAGTCACATCCTGATAGCGGCCCTTGTTCATATTCAGTAAAACCAGCCCGTGTCTGCTGTGTGCCCAGAACTCGGCACCCCGCTTTCTCTCCCCACTCACCCCTTCCATGTGAGGCAGATCTCTAGTGCTTTCCGTCAAGTGGTATTTTTTCTCCAATTTTTTTTTTTTTTTACTGGGGAAAAATACACATAAAATTGGCCATGGTGACCATTTTTAAGTGCCCAGTTCAGGGGTATTAGGTGCATTCACACTGTCATGTGACTGTCACCACTGTACATCTCCAGAACTTTGCATCTTGCAAAACTGAAACTCTATGCCCAATAAACAAAAACTCTCCATTCTTCCTTCCCCCCAGCTCTGTCACCAGTATTTTTAAAGCACCAACCCAGTGCCCAGTGCCGATCCTGCGGCTGTCAACAAGACACACAGGGTCCCCTGCTTCATGGAAACTGATACCCATTTTTCGGATGAGGAAACTGAGGCTGCTGCAGGGGGAGGCTCTTGCTCACTGCTCCCACCTAATCGGTGGCAGGGCAGGGTTTGAACCCAGGCGTCTGGGGCAGAGGCCAAGCTCCAGCCGCCTAACCTGAGTCCGTTGCCTGCATGGGGGGCTCAGTTGCCCAGTCTGAGAAATGGGTGTCAGAAAGGGGCTGGGTTAGGGACATGGATGCTGAGGGCTCATGCCACCCTCTCCCCAGGCTCGGAGAAGAGCAAGTCACTATCCCCGTGCCTTCTCCTCCAATCCCGAACTTCCCTGTAGCTGGAATCATCCTGGTCATTTTCTTTTCATAGGAGGGGCCTTTCTGGAGAAATGGGCCCCAGACTAGCTCCGCCCGCCGCCCCTCCTCCCCCAGCCTGGCCCAGCCCAGCGCCAGCCCCAGAAGGCCCCCAGCAGATAGCTGGCCGTCAGGGAGGCCCCAGGGGCCTGTGTTTACATTCCTCACCCCTGCGGAGCTGCCTATCTGCTCTGCTTTGATGATTGATTGATTGATTGAGACAGAGTCTCACTTTATTGCCCAGGCTAGAGTGAGCGACCCGGCGTAGGCCTAGTTCACAACCTCAAACTCCTGGGCTCAAGCAATCCTGCTGCCTCAGCCTCCCAAGTAGCTGGGACTACAGGCATGCGCCACCATGCCCAGCTAATTTTTTCTATACATATTAGTTGGTCAATTAATTTCTTTATAGTAGAGATGGGGTCTCGCTCTTGCTCAGGCTGGTTTCGAACTCCTGACCTTGAGCAATCCGCCCGCCTCGGCCTCCCAGAGTGCTAGGATTACAGGCGTGAGCCACCGCGCCCGGCCTGTCTGCTCTGCTTGACACCCTGGGACACTCGGACTTCCCCACCCCCACCCCTGACGATGGAAGGAGCAGTTTTTCAGCGGCCACACTCCTCCACAAGTCTCAGTTTCCCATCTGCAAAGTGGGCCCAGCAATCCCAACCTCACAGCCTGCTTGAGAGAAAGGTCTACTGCTGCGGACCCCAAGCCCCGGGGCTGAGGACTGACCGCCTGTTAGGGACCCTGCTGCAGAGCTCTACCCCCCCCACCCTTTCGCAGAAAAAATTGTCTTCCCTGAAACTTAGGGAGGGAAGGGACGCACAGCAGGAGGTGAGCCGCAGGGAATGAAGCTTCCTCAATGTTTGTAGCTGCTCCCCCCCCCCCCCCCCCCCCCCCCCCCCCCCCCCCCCCCCGCCCGTGGAAAAATTTGTCTTCCATGTAACTGGTCCCTGGTGCCGAAAAGGTTGGGGACTGCTGGTTTACGGGACCATCCCACCCTCCCCCGCCCCCACCCCATGCTCAGTGAGTTAATGATTAAGATTGGTTTCATTGCAGAGGTTTCTCGCAGGTGGTTTGAACACAGCACTCCTGGTCAGGGGGTTTGTTCTGTTTGTTTGTTTTTGTTTTGTCTCTCTAACAATTCTAAAATTTCACTTCCCAGCTGCTGAACCTCAGGGGAGATGTAATTTGCAAGTCGAGGAGGAAGGATCCAACCCCACCGTCTTGCCAACAGGAGGGAGCTCAGTTTAGGGAAAGCCGTAATGACGAAAATGGCTGAAATGTTCCCTAGGCTCTTGGCCGTGACAGTGAGATGGGGACTTTCCTACAGCCGCTCTGTGGCAGGGACACTGAGGCACAGAGGCCAAGGGGCCTGCCTAGGGCCGCGGGGCTGGTGAGCAACACAGCCGGGTTTGGGCCCGCGAGGCCTTCCAACCCGCCCTGGCGGGAGTGAGCTGCCCGTCGTGGGAGGTATGCAAGCGAGCTCAGAGCTGGGTAGAGGACTTGGATACGTGTTGGGGCTCGCCCTCGCCATCCAGTAAGAAATCGCCTACTCCGTGCCAGGCTCGGTTGTCAGCGCTGGGCAAAGACGACGAAGAAAAGCTCACATTTATTTTCTCCTGAATTATCACTATCTGTAACTCAGGTGCCTCCTCCGTTGGGCCGAGCGCGGGGACCGACGGCAAATCCGCCTCTGAGCGAACTGTCTGCTGAACGAATGAATGAATGAATGAATGAGCGAATGCGAGGAGACACCAGCCAGGACGCCCATGCAGCGTGGCCCGAAATCACTGCCGGTTCCGCCCAGAGCCCGCTCTAACAAGCGCCTGCCGCTCTGCCCGCGGATCGTGCCGCCCATTTTCCAGGTGGGGAAACTGAGGCACGCCCCCTCTCCCCGCCTCCCGCGCAGGGCGGCGGGCCGGGGCGGGCCGGAGGCGCGGGGGCGGGGCGGCCGGGTGGGCGTGGTGCGGCCGGGGCGGCGGCGCTGGAACCCGACCCGGGAGGAGGAGGGCCGCGGCGGGCAGGCGCCGGCGGGCGGCGGATTCAGGAAGCGCCGCGCTCCGGCCGCCGGGGCCAGCCGTCCCGGAGGTGAGTGGGGCCGGGGTCCCGGGGCGGCCCAGCCGAGGTCCCCTCGCGTCCCCGGAGACGTCCGAGGCTCCCAAGTCCCGGGCAGGGGCGCGGGCGGCGGAGGCGGGAGTCGCGAGGTCCGCTGGCGCACGCACGCGGCGGGCACGGCTCTCCGGCCTCGGTTGATCGCCTGTGAAATGGGCCGGCGTGGGTCCTGGGGCAGCGGCAGGCCCGGGGGAGGGCGGTCTCGGGCTCCTTGAGACCCCAAGCCTAGGAGCCAAAGACCAGGAGGCCTTAAGCCCACCGTGGGGGGCATCCCATTTTGGGGGGCTTGCAAGAAAGATGGGGGGCACCTGAGGTTTGCTCTTGACCTCTGAGCAAGTTGGACGGGATTGGGAGTCTAGAGCTTCCAAAGGCCACGCTTGGCTACTGAGTCCCAGAGAGACAGAGATGCCTTTTGCTCTCCAGCCGGGGAAAATCTTTAACCTCTAGTTCCTCGCTGAACTCCTGGGAGGTCCCTGGGGACAGGGACCTCCCACGCTCCCACTTGCCTGGAAATGCCAAGCACAGACAGTTCTTTGAGCTACCTATTCCCCCAACCCCGCCCAGCCGCAGCTGTTCCCTCTGACTGGTCTTTCCGTTTTGCAGGTGGGGAAACTGAGGCTTGGATTGGGGATGTCGCCAAATGATATTTAAACCCAAGGGCTGTCCGGCTCCAAAGCCCTCCCCACCACACCAGGTGGCCTGTCCTCAGGCCCAGGCCAGCTCTGCACACAGGGCCTGGAGCCCATGGGGTGCCTGGGAAGTGGCAGGGAGGGGCTGGGCCTGGTGGCTGTTGTGACTTAGCTTCCCAAACAAGGACCTCTGTCGGGGGAGGGGCTGTGAACGCTTGAAGTTCCAAGCGGGCCTGGGGTGCTGAGCACTAGAGGACTTTAGCTCTGCCACACTGGCCTGGGGCAAGGGCAGAGGGGTAACTCGGGGACTGCCTCTTGGGGACGGGGAGGATTTCTCTAGCAAACCGGGTAGAAGGGTCAGGCCCGAGTCCCCTGCGAGGTTAAGAGCAGCCCTGTGTGGGGCTCTGGGTGTGCCTTGCCATCCCCTGGCGTGTGACCTTGGGCCAGTCCCTTAGCTGTCTGAGCCGTGTCCCCCCATCTGTAATACGAGGTAGCACGAGGGCAGCCCTCCCGGGCTGTCATGAGGACCCACGACCTTCGGGGAGCCTGGCCCAGGCCGTGATAGCTGTGATCATTGCAGTGGCTGTCGTTGCCCCAAACATTTTCTAAACCGAACAGGGTGAGCGAAGGCCATTGGCCATTTCTGCAGCATTTCTCTAGTTCATGCAGTTTGAAGATCGCTGGGAAAGGCTGGGACCTGCCGCGGTTGGTGACCGGCAGGGAGAAGGGGCTGCCAAGCTTGAGTGGCAGGTGGCGGTCATAGCGCAGTCTGCTTTACTTTGTAAAACCAAGGCGGGTTGCTTTGAAGTGGAGGTTACCAGGGAATGGTCGCCGGCGAAGGGCAAGCGTGAGTCCCCCCTTGGATGGCCGGGTTACCGAGCTCCTGCGGACACGCCTGGGGTCCCTGGGGCGGAATCCGGACACCTTGTACCTGGGGAAGGGACTGTGGCGGCTGCTCCGTCTCATATGGAGGCCGCAGCCACTTTCCCCCCCAGCAACCCCTTCCCCCACCAAAGCTCACCTGGGCCAGCTCTGGGCTCATCACCGGAGCCTTGAGATGCCGTGGCCCTCCCCAGAGCTGGAGCCCGAGGGTCGTGAATGGGGGTGGTCCAAACATCAGAGGGACAGAGAAGGCTTGTGGGCACCTGGCACGGTGTGCGCATGTGTGGTGGACGCTGGGCGCACCTGTGCACTTGATGCAGGGGCGGGAGGGTGCTGTAGAAGGGGGTGCAGATCCAGGAAGGATGGAGACTTGACCAAGCCCGTGTTGGAGCCACGCCTGGAGAATAAATGCACAAGTAGCGAAAAGGGCATTCGGGTAAAGGGGACGGCACCGGCGAAGACGCGACTTTTCTGTGCGACCAGGTGAGCAAGCCTGGGCTTCGCGGAGCAGCGGAGAAATCTTTCTGTCTCGGGCATGCGACGTGAACGGGAAGGACAAGGAATCGGAGAGGCAGGGGCCAAGTGGGCCCCAGAAACCCTAAAAGTCCAGGCTGGGAGGGATGCGGTTGTTCATCTGATCTAGAAAGGTCCTTCTGGCTGCAGAGTGGGAGGATCGGAGAGGACCAGACTGGGAGGCTGGTCCCAAGGCCGGGGAAGTCATCCGGGCCCCAGGGTGGGGACTGGAAGGACATGTACGCTTGGCCTTACTGCCTGGCACATAGTAGGTGCTCAGTGAGTATCTCTTGCACGGTTGACTGAGCAAATACCTTTGAGAGGCCCCGTGTGTCCTTTGAGCTCCCTTGTCTGTTCCTACAGGGATTGGGTCCCTGGGAAGTGGACATCTGTGTCCTTCACAGGTCACTGACCCTGCTGTCTGCCTCAGTTTCCCCCTAATCAACTCTGGGAAAGTCACTCCAGTCCCTTGTCCAGATTATAGGGACCCGGGTAGCAGCTCCTTTTCTTTGTCACCGTGAGGGTCTGGAGAGCGGAGGAAACATTTCTTTCATGCCAGCGGCCTTCTGGAATGCTCCGCATCACCAATTTGGAGCGGAATTCACCTGTTAAAGATTAATCCAGATCTCTTGCGATGCTTGCTGTCCTGGGCGCAGCTCTGAACCCTCGGCGCTAGGTTCTGTGCGGCTCCAGCCGAGCCTGCGCTGCGCTGGCCGTTACTGGGCGGCAAGCATTTATCAAGGACTTGCTGTGGGCATTTGGATACAACACGATTACTGTACCCATTTCTTGGAAGGCGGAACTGAGGTCTGGAGGGCGAAGTCGCTTGCGTAGGGTCTCTCAGCTGGGAAAGGGCAGAGCTGGGAGCTGAATTCCATTTGTCCTTGTCCAAAATTCATGCCCTTAACTTTCAGGGGGGCCCGTCCCCAGTCGTCTGGACCCTCCCTGGGGCGCCCAGAGGCACAGGGAAGAGACTATGCAGTATAGAGATAAGAACCTGAACTGCTCAGACAGGCCTGGGCTGAAACCCGAGGCCCCCTGCTTCCTTTCTGGGGGAGCTAAGAGAAGTCACCTGGCCTCTCTGAGCCTCAGTTTCCTAATCTGTCCAAGGGGCTCCCAGTTCCCACTTTGCAAGGATGATGCCAGGCACAAAAGTGGGCTCCGAAGCCCAGGTTTCCTCATCTGGTGTCGCCCCCCCCCCACCCACACGCCGACCTGTGCCAGGGCATGTTTTCCTCCGGGCCGTCCTCTGAGAGCCCCTCCGTGCCAGGCGGGTGGGCGGGAGGTGGCGAGCACAGAGCTAGGCTTGCATTTGCACACAGGGTGCTGCCTTTTCAGCTGCAAAATATTTATGGGCATTGACTGAGTGCCAAGAGCCATCAACATTTCCTACTTTCCTGATCCGATGTTTAGAAACTAGGGCCAGGGCCCAACTGCCGAGCTGCCAATCCCAGCTTCTGATAAATTCCCGTACTCCTTTGGCCTCAGTTTGCTCATCCGTGCAATGGGGATAATGTTGGTGCCCACCCTGCCGAGTGGTTGTGAGCAGTCTTGGGCACACCACTGATTGCTTGGTTTAAAACCCAAACTGTCAGCGGACAGTCACTTCGGAGGTGTCCCGGCCTCACTCCCCCTGGAGGGCAGGGGTGGGAGGAATGCTGAGCCCCATTTTACAGATGAGGAAACTGAGACCCAGACACAGAGAGGGAATCAATCCACTTACCAGCTGGCTCATGGCAGAGCTGGACCTGGAAGCCAGATCTGAGTGACTCTGGTCCCCGAAAAGCTCAGTGATCAGCTTAGTGACAGGAAAGTGACTCTGGACTCACCCATCGTGGAGTCTGACCCACCTCATTGCGCTTCCCAGCTCTGCCACCCGCTGCTGTGTGACCTCAGGAAGTGGCTTAACCTCTCTGATCCTGGGGCTGCCACCTGGAGTTTGCTGGAGGTTAGAGCTCTGCCAGCTGGGGGTGGCGGGGATTTGGGTCACTCTGGTTGCCTCTCCTGCCCTGGCCATGGGTGCCCTTGGGTCCCCTGAGCGGTACCCGGGACAGGGGGATTGGGGAAGGGAGACGACCCTCACTTTCACCGTGACCCCGACTTCCTTCTGCCCTTGAGCCTCTTCCTGACTGCTGGCTTCCCCTTTCTGTCCTGGCGGGTGACCCCAGCTCCCCGCGCATGTTTCCTCCTCGGGAAGGGGGGATCACGCGAGATCACGCCAGGCCCCCCCGCAGGTCTCTGCATGAGGTCAGGGCGTCGGAAGGGCCAGGGAGGAGGTGAGGGCTCAGGGCACAGACCGCCGGCCGTTGAGCAGACGGGAATATTCTTAGTTTTCTTTGGGTAGTGAGTAAGAGCCGCCCGCCCCTGCCCGCCCCGGCACAAAGGGTGCCTCAGTCTCACCGGCAGGTCGCCTGTTTTTCCCTGAGGGTGGAGTGGCCTGGGTTCCTCCCGCTGGGCTGGGAGAAATGACCGCCTCTGAGACAGCGCCTGTGTGTGTGTGCGTGGAGGGTGGGCCCAGCGGGCTCTAGGGCGACCCCAGCAGGTGACAGGGGGACAGTGGCCATGGAACTGGCTGACCTTAGGCAGGGACCCATCAGCCTGACTCACTCCTGCCTCCCCTTGGAACAGAGGGAGGCTCAGAAATACCTGTGGATGGCGGGAAGGAAGGAAGGAATGAGGGCTTGGACAGACAGACCAGCGAGGCAGAGACGTCAGGAGAAGCCACCTGCTAAGACACAGGCTCCAGCTCTGACACCTAGCGGGCTTGGGCGAGTCCTGGCCTGTCCTGGTCTTGCCGAGCCTCAGTTTCCTCATCTGCAAAATGGGCTCAGGATAGGTGTCACCCTCACGGGGGTGGGTGTTGTGTCTCATAGGTCAGAGAGCCCTGTACATAGTAGGTGCTCAGTAAACTATCTGTTAAAGGACAGGAGGTGTAGGGAGTGAGTTAGTTGGGCAGAGGTTCAGCTTTGGGGAACTGTCTGCCTTGGGGACAATGACGAAGCTTGTCTTTGACTCCTTCCATCTGCATTCGTTCACTCAGCAAATATATTTTGAGCAGCTACCATGTGCCAGGCCCTGTTCTAGGCATCAGGGACTCAGCAGTGACCAGAAGAGAGTCCCTTCTGTCACCCGGCTTTCGTCCGGGTGACATCGTTCCACCCACAGTGCTTTGAGGCTCTAACGTCCACAATGACCAAGCAACCCAGCGGCGGGTACTGGGATTAGCTCCATTTTAGAGGGGAGGAAGAGGAGGCTCAGAGAGGTCAGGTAATACACCTGGGGTCACACAGTAAGTGACAAAGCCTCAAGATTCAAACTCCAAGCCTGTCTGCCTGCAGCCTCCCAGCTCGTCCCCACAGTGCCACCGTGCCCTGCTGAGTTCCAGGGGGCACGGCATTTAGAAGGGCGGCCCCAGGAGAGGGCTTGGTAGACACAAAGGGATGAAAAGATGGTTGGAATCCTAGCCACATTCCCTTCCTGTTGAGTTGTGACCTCAGCTGGGCCTCTTGGTCTCTCTGAGCCTCAGTTTGCTCATCTGTGAAATGGGGCTAACCTGTAAAGCCTACTTCAAATGGGAGGTGAATGTGAAAGCGCTCAGCATGTGGCAGGTGTTGGATACTTCCTTTCTCCCAGGACTCAGTTTATTCATCTGGGAGTGGGGATAATACTGCCTAACTTCTAGCGGTATTATTTGGATCAAAAAGAGGTAGAAGGTTCTGTGTCACGTGTACCAGTGAGGAGAGGTCCCTGCTGACGGTTTCAGGCGCGAGCTTTAGCCGTGATTCCAGGCGGTTCCCCCGGAGACAGCGGCCTTCTGTTGGCATCGGCTGCTGGGGAGGCGAGCTGGGGCAGAGACAGCGTCTCAGGCTGGTTTTCTGCTGCCTCGGGCTCCCTTCCCCGCCTCCCGCCCAATCCATTCATCGTGGGTGTCTGCCCCTCCGGTCCACTTGGCAGACTCGGGACTTACACTCCTAGGAACGGGGCGGAGGAATGTACACATGGATGGTGGGTGTCCTGTCCCCTCCGGGCCTCAGTCTCCCCACTGGAAAATGGAGCAGACCCTGCCCTCCCAGTCTTCCAGAGACCACGAGAGGTGGAAGTGAGGCGGGGAGAAAACGTTTTCCGAAGGCGAGGTCCCTGCAGAGTCCTGAGCCCTGTGGCCTTGGAGCCAGGAAGTCTGGGTTCTAGCACCTGCTCTGTCCTGACCTCTCTGGGCCTCATCTTGCCCTGCTCGATGGAGGCAATGTTAGTGGCAGTGACAGAGTGACAAATATGAATTAGATAGTGGCGATGTCTGTGCAACTCTGAATACACTAGGAAACCACTGAACTATGCGCTCCAAAAAGCCGAGTTGTGTGGCATGTTGAATTCCATCTCAATAACCCTGCCAGGCTTGGTGACATTGGACAAGTTGCCTCCCTCCCTGAGCCTCAGTTTCCTGGTTGCAACATGGGGACGTCAGGAGGATTAAACACACGCACAGGGGCTGGGACCCAGTAGGAGCAACAGGGATGTGAAGCTGCTGTTCATTGAGCACTTACTATGTGCCGGGCACTGTGCCGGACTCTCGAATCATTGCATTTATTCCTTACAACAGCCCTTCGGGGTAGGAGCTGTTGTTGTATTTTTTAATTTAAGCATGCGGCCGGGCGTGGTGGCTCATACCTGTAATCCCAGCCCTTTGGGAGGCCGAGGCAGGAGGATCACTTAAGGCCAGGAGTTTGAGACCAGCCTTTGGCAACATAGTGAGACTCTGTCTCTACAAAAAATTTAAAAAGTTAGCTGGGTGTGGTGGCACGTGCCTATAGTCCCAGCTACTTTGGAGGCTCAGGGAAGAGGATCGCTTGAGCCTGGGAGTTTGAGGCTGCAGTGAGCTGTGATCACACTATTCTTCTATTCCAGCCTGGACAACAGAGCAAGATCCTATCTCTACAAAATACAAAATAATAATAATAAAGCATGAATATATAGTACACTAATTACTTATGGAGCAGAACAGGTGAACCCCCACAGGTGGTAGTAATTATTACCCCCATTTCACAGATGAGGAAACCGAGGCCCAGAGAGGAGAAGTGACTTGCTCAAGCCCCTACAGCCAGTGAGTAGCAGGTGGGGAGCAGAACATAGATTGAGTGATGTCCCAAAACTACAAAAATCTGCTCCGGGCCTCTCTGGAGCTGTGACTGTCCCCTAGGAGAAGGGCTGGGCCAGGGAGAAGGCGGCCCTAAGGTTTTGAGGCCCTCCTGTCTCTCGGGCTGGAGCTGGGTCGCACTGTGCTCCCGGCGGGGGTGAGTGTTGCGAGGGTGGGCTCTGGGGGCTGTGTTCTCGTGGGAGGGAGGTGAGGCGAGGGCAGAGGCCCTGGAGTCTCGTGGGCCAGTGACTTCACATCCCTGTTGCTCCTACTGGGTCCCAGCCCCTGTGCGTGTGTTTAATCCTCCTGACGTCCCCATGTTGCAACCAGGAAACTGAAGCTCAGGGAGGGAGGCAACTTGTCCAATGTCACCAAGCCTGGCAGGGTTATTGAGATGGAATTCAACATGCCACACAACTCGGCTTTTTGGAGCGCACAGTTCAGTGGTTTCCTAGCGTATTCAGAGTTGCACAGACATCGCCACTATCTAATTCATATTCGTCACCCTGAAAGGGAACCTCATACCCATTAGAGTCACCACCCTCCTCCTCCGAGGCCCTGGTAACGACTAATCTGCTTTCTGTCTCTGTGGATTTGCCTGCGCTGGGCATTTCGTACAGACGGAACCCTACGATATGTGGCCTTCCGTGTGTGCGTGGTGCGTGCTCGTAGCCGCTAAGCCACGCTGCCTCCCGGCGGCTCCCACGCCAGGGCCGGGGACCCTTGGAAATGAATGGGTCCCCGTGGACGCTCAGAGTGGAGCTTGTGTGCCCGTGGGCAGCCCTCCAGCCAAGGGCTTGCAGAGTGACTGAGTGACTGCAGTGGCCGGCCACGCTGGGCCCGTTGAGACACCCCGCCCTGCCCCGCCTCGGTGATGTGAGCGTGAGGGTCACCGTCCCGAGTCGGGATGGGGCGGGGGACCCGGCAGGACACTGGGGCTCTGTCTGCCCCGGACAGGCAGCCACTGTGTGCGCGGCAAACAGGAAGCGGGTTGGGCCGAGGCCTGCTAGGTAAATACGGGCTGGCCAGGGAAGGTGCCGGGCATGGCGTGACCTCCCCTGCCGCCGCCTGCCGGGGGCCCGGGAGCCGTGGGGAGCCTGGCAGGCAGCAGGGCTCGCCAAGCCAAGGCGCGGAGCTCCCAGCCAGCTGCTCCCAGCGGCTGCTCCGCGGTGGCTGCCAGGGTCCACCGCCCGGGCCGTGGCAGTCACATGCCGTCCTGGGCCTCGGTTGTTTCGTTCATCCGTGCCCTGACGACACTAATAATACGCCCATGATGATGACGACGATGCCAGCAGCGGCTGTCCCTCACTGAGTGCTGGGTCCGTGTTTTGCACGCTTTATCTCACTTAACCCTCACGACAGTCCCCTGGGGTAGGTGCTACAATTGTCTCCATTTTACAGGAGAGGAAACTGAGGCACAGGAAGGCCAGGTGGGGACTTACGCAGGGTCACGCAGCTGGTCCTTCTCCAAGGATGGCAGTCCCTGCTCTTCCCCTCCCCCACACCAGTGTTCCTCCAGCCCCTCCTCCCGCAATCCCTCCCAGGGTCCCCTCGTCCTTGCAAGGTGCCCTCAGAGGCACAGGTCCCGGGCACACGCAGGCTCTAATCCAGCTTCCCCCTCTCGGACAGGGCAACCCAGATGGGTGACTTTGCTTCTCTGAGCCTCGGTTTCCTCTCCTGGAAAGTGGGGGGTTGGATGCGCGGGGCACTTTCTCTCCAGCACCGGCAAACCTCAGGGTCCTGGTCCTCCCAGTCCCGTCCCCACCCACTTGACCCCGCCCAGAGTGACCTGGAACGGCTGGCACTCACCATTGTGCTTATTTGGGGGTGTGGCAGGAAGCGGGGGCCCACGGGTCGGCCCTGGAGCCCCGGCACGGGGGAGGGCACACACTGGGTCCCTGTCTGGGAGCCCCACACCCGCCCGGGGGCTGCCTCCTCCACGTCGTCGTCACCCCCACCCGCCCAGCACCCCACTTTCCCTCCTTCCCCCTTTCCTCTTCCTCCGTGTACCCCACGCTTTCCCGTCACACCTTCGTCCTCGTGGCCTCCTCTGTCCCCTCTCTGGTTCCAGGTCACCCCCCCTCCTCGCAGCCCCTCCCTGTGCTTCGGGATTCTTGCCGCTCCCCCCACCCTGCCCCGTCTGCACCCTCCCCGAACTTGAGGTCCCTGGTCTTGTAGTCTGAGAAAACAAACATCCACTGATGTCGCCTTCTGGCTCTGCATGATGCTAACTGTTGGGGACTCGAGGGACACCAAGGAGTCCCTACCTGGTGGGACTAAAACTCCATAGGGAAGAAAGCAGACGAAGGAAAGTGAGTCGGTGGACAAGTGCAGCCGTGGGTGTCACAGAGGGAGGCTCTGAGAGCGAGCAGCAGTGGGGTGGGGTGGGGGGTGGCTCTCAGGAACGTGCGGGGAGAGGACAGCCAGTGAAGGACAGGCACTAAGGGAAGAGGGAACAGCCATCAGCCTCCTAGACTGCGCGTTCTCTCCCGCCGCGCCCTGCAAACAGGTGGCGCTCGTCTGATGCCTGTTGGAGTGAATTCATCCCAGAACAGAGGGAGCCGGAGAAATCAGCTCCCTGAAATCCTTGCCCCTGGGCTGGAGCAGCCCTGCACGCCCGAACTTGTCCCCACGTTTAAGCCGCTTTCCTCGGTCACGTAATCAGGAGGATGGGATTTGGCGGAGGCGCCAGGGTTTCCATGAGGTCAGGCGGGGCCTCGGGCGACCTCGAGCGGGGGCCCTTCTCCCGCCCCTCACGAGCGGGCCAGGGGCTGGAGTCCTAGACCCCTGGCGCCCTTGGCAGTCTATCGGGGCCTGCCCCGCGCCACACACTTGCCTCAACGGATCCAACCCCGTTAAGAGCTCCGGTTTAGGCGAGGCAAGGCAGCTCAGAGAGGCTGAGTAACTTGCTCGCGCTCACCCAGCTAAGGAGCAGCGGCCCGGGACCAACCCCCTGGCGTGTCTGATGTCAAGTTCGCACTGTTTCTAGCCCCGCTGGCTCCGGGGGCCGCGACAGTAGAACGCAGGACCTTTGGCTGTGTCCCCAGAAGCCTGGGGACTGTGGCCAGGGCAGAGGGGACAGCTTGGTGACCCAGGCTCAGCCCTGTCTGCGTCTCTTGACCCTGCTGAGGACCCCCACACCCCTCACTCGGCCACTCCTGAGCCCTTCTGGTCTACATGGGTCCTAACACCGCCACGCTTGACCTTGTCTATACTGCGTCCCCACCGGCAGGCCAGCCAGGAGGGGCTTTATCCGTTCTGTTGCCGTGTGTCTGCGGTACCTGGCATAGGGCCTGGCACACAGTAGGCGCTCAATAAGTGTGCTTTGAGTGAGCACAGCCGGGAGGCTGTTCTTGTGTGGGGACAGTCACCCTCGCGCGTGGATGTCCTTGGTGGCCCCTAAGGTCACCTGGTGCCAGCAGGAGCTGCCCGCCACAGGGCCGCTCGAGGCACGGAGTGGGGACCCACTCGAGGGTCCCCATGGCGGGCACGGCGTGTGCACTGAGGGCAGGAGGACACGCACACGCAGGCACACTGGGGACAGACACGCGGGGACTCAGCCGGGCTCCGCCGCCCGCTCCCCACCTGCGCCCCGCCTTCCCTCCGGAGCCTGGGCGGGTTTGGAATGTGTAATCACAGCCTCCGGGCAAATTAGAACAGGGAGTGAGCTCTCTCCGCGACCACAGGGAACAGGGCAGTGTTTTCAGAAGGGATTGCCACAGAGCTGGCTGTGCGTGCGTGTGCATGTGTGTGCGTGTGTGTGCGTGTGTGCGTACATGCAAGCTGCTGTGTGCACACTCTTGGGTGGTGTGACGTGGAAGGAGCCCAGGCTTAGGAGTCCAGAGACTTTCTTCCAGGCCATTTGCTCCCTGGGTGGCCTCTCAGAGCCTCAGTTTGCTCAGCTGCGAAATGGGAGCAGTAGCCTCGCTTTGCTCACCACGTTCCTTGGGCTTCAATCATTGGGGACAGGCCGGGAGGGGCCTGGCGGGTTTTAGCGTGGCTGTAAGATGCCAGGCTGCAGTCCTACTGTGTGTGCGCGTGTGGCGGGGGTAGGGGAGTGGGAGGACAGCGAAGTCGGGACCCAGTCCTGGTGGTGGTGGGTAAACGCGACAAGAACCAGCATTTATCAAGCGTGTATTGGGCGCCCAGGGGACACGGGACCTGCCTTATATCGCAGAGGCCCCACGAGGGCGGGGCTGTTACTGCAGCCCCACTTTACGGGTGGAGAAACTGCGGCTCTGAGAGATCAGAGGGGTCGACAGCGATGGTTCTTACCTCCAGCGTGGCTGCGAAGCCCGAGCGGGCCGCCAAGGGCCTGGCGCGGTATGCGGCCCCACAGCACGCGAGCCAGCAGCCCGCGTGGCCCGGGCTCTGCAGCTGGCTGCCCGAATTTGAATCCTGCCCCTGTCACTAACCTGCGACCTCAGGCAAGTCACTTGCCCTCTCTGAGCCTCAGTTTCCTCATCTGTAAAATGGGAATGATAGCAGTGCCCAGCTCCAGGGCGGGGTTTCTCGACTCCAGCCCGACTGCCCTTTCGGGCTGGGTCATTCTTGGCGGTGCGGGCTGTCCCGTGCCTTGCAGGATGTTTGGTGCCATCCTCGGCCTTGACCAACTAGGTGCCGGCAGCTCCCTCTCTTCCCCGTGTAGCTGCGACAGCCAAACGTGTTATCAGATGTCAGCTGTCCCTGAGGGGCAGAATCAGCCCCCTTGAGGACCCCAGACTAGGGTCCCCGTGAGGACCGGACGGGCAGGAGTGTGCGAGGCACTGAGCCCCGAGTGGGCGCAGTACAAGCTGCACGGTCGTGGTGATTGTGGCGACTTATTTCATAATTATTGTTCTAGCCTCGTTAGAATGCTGACCACGCTCACCACGTGACTTGCTCAAGGCTACGCAGCAGCCTCCGAGATTGCAAGTGGCTAAGAGGGGATTCGAACCCAGGGCTGGCCGACTCTAGACCCTGCGATTCTGAGGCCCCAAAGCTGGGATGGCATCCAGGTTGGGGTTCCTTAGGGGAGGAGGTGCAGGCGTGGTGAGAGGGACCGCAGGGACCTCCCGGCTTCCTTCTCTGGCCTTGGGGTGAGGTGGGGGGTGTCCGTTGGCCCCGAGGTGTGCCATGGAGGTGTCCCCGGCGTCAGGGTCCCCAGTGAGGCACAGGGCTGTGGCTGGGAGAGCCCGCCCTGCTCCCTGTGTGCCTGGCCCGCAGCCGCAGCACGGCCCGTTCCTGCAGAGCAGAGCCCAGACTCTCGGGGCAGCCACGGGGGGCTAGAGGGTCCAGGTCCCCCTCCCCTGCCTGGCGTGTGGACGGGATCTGATGTCCCCAGAAGTCCTACTAGGTGCTTCCACCGAGTGGTTGCCTCCTGTACCTGAGGGCCCTAGGAGGAGGTGTGGTCACCCCAGGTTTTTTTTTAGACAGAGTCTCACTCTGTTGCCCAGGCTAGAGTGAGTGCCGTGGCGTCAGCCTAGCTCACAGCAACCTCAAACTCCTGGGCTCAAGCGATCCTCCTGCCTCAGCCTCCCAGGTAGCTGGGACTATAGGCACGCACCACCACGCCCAGCTAAGTTTTTCTATTTTAGTAGAGATGGGGTCTCGCTCTTGCTCAGGCTGGTCTTGAACTCCTGACCTTGAACGATCCTCCCGCCTCGGCCTCCCAGAATGCTAGAATTACAGGTGTGAGCCACTGTGCCTGGCCAAGTCACCCCAGTTTTATAGGTGGCAAAACCAAGGCCCAGAGAGAAGTGATTTGCACAAACTCACAGCTGCTAATGCCCGGGGCCAAGAGAGGAACCGGGTCTGATGTCCGAAGCCGTGCTCCTAACCCTTCCTTCCTCCCTGGGTTGCCATAACTGACAGCCCCCAACCTAATCCAGGTCCGGCCCTAACGTGTCTGGTCTCCTGTACCGCTCCCTGCAACCCGGGGAAGAAGCTGCTGCAATTGCACCCATTTCTCAGAGGAGTAAACGGAGGCTTGGGGAGCTTGAGTGACTTGGCTAAGGTCACATGACATGTAAATAGCAGAGCTGGGATTAGAACCCAGGACTCAAGGCCTCCACAGTCCAGGCTCTCCCTCCCCCCTGGTGTCCGGAGGGGAGCCAGCCCCTGGCAGGAGCTTGACCGTCTGTGTGTCCCGTGGCACCCGCCAAGGGAGGCCTCTGGCGGTGTCCCCGCCTCTCTGGTCCAAGCCTTCCGGCCTGGCGGCCACAGGGCAAACAAGGGAATATTTGTCCTTCTACGTATGTGTCCGGCGGGGCGGGGAGACACACAAGAGAGGGCTTTGCAGACGGCCCGGCCTCCTGGGAGCGCTGGCCGGAGTTCCAGGAACCTCGGCCCCGCCCGGCCGGCAGTGTGACTCGCCCTTGGTCCCGGACAGGCCTGGTGCCCGGGAGCCGAGAGACCTGCTTCAAGTCCAGCTCTGCTCCCCGCAAGCTGTGTGACCGTCCCTCTCTGAGCCCAGTCTCCTCACCTGAGCAGTGGGAACCAGTGACACTTTTGTCATCAGCTTGTCTGTTCCAGTGACACCCATCGAGGTGCCGGGCACTCAGAGGGGAAGGAGAGCGATGGGTTTGCTAACTCCTGGCGTCCCGGCGCTCACAGCCTGGGAATGCCCTCTCCCGGGAACAACTGGGGTAAAACCTCCCTGGAGAGCAGCATGGAGCCCCACAGTGATTGTAGGAAGGTCAGGGAGGGCTTCCCGGAGGAAGGGACAATTGAGCTGGCCCAAAGATGGGTAGGGGGTAACCAGGCAAAGAAGGGAGGGAAGGGACCGGCACTTTGCACCGGGGAGCAGAGTTTGTGCACTGCGAGAAGTCCGCTAAATTCCTGGAGCCTCAGTTTCCTGTTCTGTAAAATGGGGGTCATACCGATGGTGTTAGATGAGGAAATCGAAGACTGCGGGCCCACACGGTAGGGTCACGCGTGTTTCTGAGCCCCTCCTGTGCCCAGAGCACGCGGTTAATGGTTCTGCTTGGTAGGTCTTACCGTGTGCCAGGTGCGCACGGTCCACGGCAATGCATGTTCTCTGCTCGCTTTCCCCATGAGGCGTAGGCATCCCCATTTTACAGATGGGGAGACTGAGGCTGTGAAAGGTCAACTTGGCCAACATCATGCAGTGTGGAGCCTGGATTTGAACCCTGCTCTGTGGGGCTCCGAAGCTGGCTTGGTGGGTCAGGCCTTGGGCTCCAGGTTCGGGGTCCCGGTGTGACTCTGAGGCCCGTCCTTTTCCCGCTAATGCCCAGGGCAGCTGGACCCAAGGCCTGCTTGTGTTTCCACGTTCCTGAAAGAGGCCCCTGTTGCGGCTCCCGCCTGGGGCTGGCGGCCAACCACATCTGGGAGTGGCCACCCTGCACCCCTGTCATTACAACGGTGGCTTTGAAGCAGCTGGCAGCAGTGCTGCTTGTCCACGTGGGAGGGGGCTTCCTGGAGTCCCCACCGCTGGCCTGGCTCTGCCCGACTCCCTCTCACTCCCTGCAGGCTGAGCAGTGCACACGGGCATGGCGGATCCCAGCGAGGGCGCCCACGCGGGGCCCGAGGAGGTGGCCGAGCCCCCTGGGGACGAGAGCAGCACCCCCGGTGGGGAGGCCTTCCCTCTTTCCTCCCTGGCCAATCTGTTTGAGGGGGAGGACGGCTCTCCTTCGCCACCGCCCGATGCCGGTCGCCCCGCTGGCCCAGGTGATGGGCGACCAAACCTGCGCATGAAGTTCCAGGGCGCCTTCCGCAAGGGTGTGCCCAACCCCATCGACCTGCTGGAGTCCACCCTGTATGAGTCCTCGGTGGTGCCCGGGCCCAAGAAAGCACCCATGGACTCGCTCTTTGACTACGGCACCTATCGTCACCACCCCAGTGACAACAAGCGGTGGAGGAGGAAGGTCATAGAGTGAGTATTGCCGGCTGCCTGGCCAGTGGGATCCCCTCTGTGCTAGATTCATCTGTCCATCATCCATCGATCCATCATCCATCGATCCATCATCCATCCATCCATCCACCCATCCATCATCCGTCCATCCATCCACCCATCCACCATCTACCCATCCATCCACCCATCCATCCACCCATCCATCCATCATTCATCCATCCATCATCCACCCATCCATCCACCCATCCATCATCCGTCCATCCATCCACCCATCCATCCATCCACCATCCACCCATCCACCATCCACCCATCCATCTACCCATCCAACCACCCATCCATCCACCCATCCATCCATCATCCATCCATCCATCATCCACCCATCCATCCATCATCCACCCATCCATCCACCCATCCATCATCCGTCCATCCATCCACCCATCCATCCATCCACCATCCACCCATCCACCATCCACCCATCCATCTACCCATCCATCCACCCATCCATCCACCCATCCATCCATCATCCATCCATCATCTATCCATCCATGCACCCATCTACCCATCTGCCCACCCTTCCATAGGACACTTGTCTGTCCATCTGTTTGTCTATACTCTATCCTTCCACTCACTCATTTATACAATTGTTTACTCAACTATCTCTTCATTCATTCATCTGCTTTTTTTTTTTTTTTTTTTTTGTGAGATAGAGTCTCACTTTGTTGCTCAGGCTAGAGTGAGTGCCGTGGCGTCAGCCTAGCTCACAGCAACCTCAAACTCCTGGGCTCAAGCAATCCTGTTGCCTCAGCCTCCCGAGTAGCTGGGACTACAGGCATGTGCCACCATGCCCGGCTAATTTTTTTTTTCTATATATATTTTAGTTGGCCAATTAATTTCTTTCTATTTATAGTAGAGATGGGGTCTCGCTCTTGCTCAGGCTGGTCTCGAACTCCTGAGCTCAAATGATCCGCCCACCTCGGCCTCCCAGAGAGCTAGGATTACAGGCTTGAGCCACCGCGCCCGGCCTCATCTGCTTTTTTAATCCACCTACTCTTATATACTCCCATCCATCCACTCGTCTGTCCACCCATCCACCCACATAGTCAACCATTTGTTCATTATCATCTGCTTATTTGTATCTGTTTACCCTTCCATCCATCCATCTACCCATCTATCCAACCAACCATTCACCCATACATCCATCCATGCACCCATCCTTCATCCATTCATTCATCATCCACGTATCCTTTCATCCAGGGCCCCATCTTTCCACTTGCCCATCCAGTTGTCTCATCCATCCATCCATGCACTGAAGTATCTACCCATCCATCCATCCGTCACCTGTCTGTCCAGCCATATGCCCATACAGCCAACCTTCCGTTCATCTCCCATTTACTCATCCACATGCCCACCCGTCCTCCCATCCACCCACTGTTTTTATTCATCCAGCCATTCAGCCGTCTGTGAAACTCTTTGTCATTCACTCATTCATTACATTTCTTGGACAGATGAATGGATGGATGGATGGATGGATGGATGGATGGATGGATAGAAACTTCAGTGCATGGATGATGGATGGATGGGTAGATGGGTGGGTGGGTGGATGGATGGATGGATGGGTGGATAGATGGGTGGGTGGATGGATGGATGTGTAGATGGGAGGATGGATAGATGATTGACTGTCTGAATGCTTACCTGCCTTCTTTCCTTCCTTTCTTTCTCTCTTCTAACCACCAGTTCATTCATCCAGCTCTCTGTCCATTTGTTCATTCACTCATTTGTTTGCTTAGTCATGACTCATTCATTCATTCACTCATCTTTTCACTCATTTTTCCATCTACTCATCCATCCCTCCCTCCATCTATCCCTCCATCCGTCTACCCTCTCCTGGCGTACACCCAGCTGCCCCGCCTGGTCTTCTCCCAGCATCACTCTCATTCCTGGGCATCCAGTGGCTTTCCTGGGGCTCGGAGAGAGAGTTGGAAGCCCCACGGCATTAACCCCTTCTCTCCCACAAAGGAGGCCTGGCTGAAAGAAAAAGGGAGTGGAGTGAAGCCCTGGACACGGGGTACCAGCATGTGGCCCCTACGATGCCCTCCGTGCCAGGCCCAGCTGGGCACAGGGAGCCTCCACCTCTTGAGTGTCTGTCTGTTCCCTTACTTTCTCTCTCTGCGCTGCGTCCTTCCTCCAGCCGCTCTGTGGCTCAGCGTCACTCCCGCGCAGGCTCCGGCTCCGCACACACAGTAGGTGCTCATTGATAAGGGTAAAAGCGGCCAACATCTGTGGAGTGTTTACTGTGTGGCAGGCACTGGGCGAGTCCCTAGCAACATTTGTCTAAAGTGTTTGTTGAATGACTAAGTTAATGAGCGAGCTGTGGAGTGGATGGATGAGAGGCTTTATCTTTTCATCGGCTGCTCCTTTGTTTTCTCTCTGTTTTGTCTCATTCAGTCTCTGTCTGCCTTAGCAAGTACTCAGCAAATGACTAATGGATGGGGGAGTGGGTGGATGGATGAATGGGAAGATGGATGAGAGGATGGATGGATCGCTAGATGGGTGGATGGATGGGTGAATGGATGGGTATGCGGGTGGATGAATGGATGGACGGATGGGTAGATGGGTGAGTCTGGATGGACAGTTGGATGGATAGGTGGATGGGTGAGTGGATGGATGGATGGATAGATGGACAAATAGTTGGATGGATAGATGTATGGATGGGTAGATGGGTGGGTGGATGGGTGAGTAGATAAATGGGTAGTCGGGTGAGTAGATGGATGGATGAATGGATGGGAGGATGGATGGATGGATGAATGGATGGGAGGATGGATGGATGGATGGATGGGTGAATGAATGAATGGATCAGTGAATGGTTGGTTGGATGGATGGATGCTGGGATGGATGGGTGGGTGGATGAGTGGGTGGGTGGATGGGCCGGCTTGTGTATTTCTTTTTTTTTTGTCTGTCTCTACCAATCATGCAGTAGGTACTAGCTTTAGTTTGTTGGATGGATAAAACATTCCTTGGTGTTCCAGCTGTCTCCTCACTCAGTCTGGGCCTTCCTAGGGCTTCAGCTGCTACCCCCCCCAATCCCTGGGACAGTGGGGCAGGCGAGAGACGAGCCCTCCCATTACTTTGCTTCCCTGCCCCTCTAGGAAGCAGCCGCAGAGCCCCAAAGCCCCTGCCCCCCAGCCACCTCCCATCCTCAAAGTCTTCAACCGGCCCATCCTCTTTGACATCGTGTCCCGAGGCTCCACTGCTGACCTGGACGGGCTGCTCCGCTTCCTGCTGACCCACAAGAAGCGCCTGACTGATGAGGAGTTCCGGGGTGAGCCACCCAGGCTGTCATAGCCAGTGGGCCAGCTGGAGGTTGGGGTGAGGCCTGGCGTTGGGGGACCCCTTTCCCCTCAGCATCTTCCCTTGGATCAGTAGATTGCATTGGCTTGGAAGAGCACTGGACAGGGAGTCTGGTCCTGTGTGTCCTTCACCACTTTACTTAACCTCTCTGGGCCTCAGCTTATTCATTCATTTCTCCAGCCCTTATTTATGAAAAGGTCAGTGACGTAGTTAAGCAGAGTCCACCCACCTGGGTTCGGATCCCATCTCCACCACTTAAGGGCTGTGCGGCCTCGCTGGATGCGGAGCTCCTGCTCCCTCTTGAGGAAAGGGTCTGGAGGGCCGGGCAGGGCATGGGGCTGGGATCCGGCGCCTGCCTCTTGGGGTCTGCCCACCCCCAGCTTTAGGGCGTCCGGGTTTAGGCCTCCACTCCCCGGGCTGCAGCCCCCGCCCAGAGACCTCACCCTCCAGCCCCGTCCAGGCTCAGAACACGGGGCCGGGTCACCAGCGCCCTCTGCTGCCCGGGCCTGGCCTGTCACTCGGGCAAGGCGGCCTGCGCGCTCCCCCCCACCACGGCAGCCACCCACTCGCGCCGGGCGCCAGGTGACCGCGACCTGGCCACCTGCTCTCACGCACCGTGTGCGGTGTCAGCAGTCGAGGCGCTTGCTGCAGAGAAGGGCCTGTCTCGGGGGGCAGGCCACAGTGGGGCCACAGCTGGGGTCCGGGGGTGCTCCGGGGAGGCCGCGAGAGGCCACTTCTCGAGACTTCGGTTACTTTAAATGAAGACCCCAGACAGGGTGACCAGACCCGTGGTCGCTTGTCCACATCCACCCCCACCTACGTGATTCTCAGCACTGAAACGACACGATGCAGTGTCATTGCATCTGTCGCTGGAAATGACTGGATTTATAAAAAATACCGGCTCCTGGTGCCCAGCCAGATGTTGCTGCCTTATTTGGGGGGGTCAGGGTCCCCAAGCTTAGAGTCGTGGGGGGGGGCAGGGACCCTCTGTGCCCTAAGAATGTTAATAACTCAGTGACAGCATGAGTAATCTCATTTGGCCTGAGCCCACATTTAAGCCCCAGCCGAGGGGCCCCTCCTGGCCCGCCCAGTGCGCTGGGCAAAAGCGGGGACCCCCGAGGCACAGGAATCCCGAGAACTGGGCGGCGGCGCTGTGACTTCAGTGGGCAGAGCAGCGCTGGGCTGGGCTCGTCCGGCTTCCCCAAGTTCAGGGTTGGGGGAGGAGCCCCCAGACCAGTGTGTGTCTGCACGAGTGTGGGTGGGGGACCCTCACATAGGCTTGGGAGGTGGGTCCCTCGAATTGTGGGCACTGGTGCATGTGTGTGACGGAGATTTAGCGAGAAGCTGGGGGTGCCCGCGAAGCTTCAGGGCCCCTCGCCCCCGGTGCCCTGCTAAGGCCCCGGACCTGAGCCAGGTCCCCGCCTGGACCCGCCCCTGCATGTTCTTCCGGCTAGAGGCTCATGAGCTCATACGATTCTGCAGGACCCCCCCCCCCCCCCCCCCCCCCCCGCAGCACACACACCTGGCAAAGTTTTGGCAATTGTCCTTTTGGCAATGGTCAAAGGTCACAGTCCACCAGGCCCCGGCCGCACTCTGCCCCCAGCAGGGCCACGTCGCCACCTGGTGGTCGGGCCCTGGAACTGCGTGTCCCGCCGCAGCTCTGGGAAGAGGCTGCTCCTGGCATCTCATCCCAGGACCCCCCCCCACCGGCTGGCAGCCCCAACCCCGGCCCGCGGTGGCCCGTGTCTGAGGTGCGGAAGCCCAAAGCCAGGGTCTGGTTCCACTTTGGGTTACCTGTGGCTTGGCATTACCTGGGACGCCCCATTTGCCTCTTCACTGAATGTTTATTAACTCAGCAAATGGTTATTGGCCACGTGCCAAGTGTCAGGCACTGTGCTCGGCAGGGGACGAACCATGGTGAGCGAGGCAGACACCACCCTGTCCCAAAGTTGCTCACAGCCTCCTGGGCGAGACTGGCATTGACCAAGCGACCGCAGAAATAAGCACGCAGTTACAGACTGCAATGGGTGTCAGTAAGAGACTGTATCACAGGATTTGACCTGGTCAGGGAAGATCCTGGAGAGCTTCCTGGAGGAGGTGACACTTGAGCTGAGTCCGAATGAGTTGCAGTTACCCAGGTGCAAAAAGGAGGGTGGAGTGTTTCAGATCGGGGAGGGAGAGAAGGGACGGCAGGTGCAAAGGCCCTGCGGCTTACCACGATAAGTGTTGCACTCTGAAGTGACCGTCCCGGCAGCTATGTGGCCAGTGGGTGGAGGAAGGCCAGAGAGGCCGGGGGGACACGAGGGAGGCGTCTTGGGCGTGGGAGAGAGACAGAGGGCTGGGCTGCGGGAGTGGTGGCGGCAGAGATGGAGAGCTATGGGGGATTGGGGAAAGAGGAAGAAAAATCCATGGAGCATGATGGGGGCGCGAGTGAGGCAGGAGAGGGGACAAGGAGAGAAGGGGACACCAAGGCTTTTGGCTGGATGGGGACTCCGTCCTTTGAAAAGGGGACGTGGGCAGGCTGGGGGCGGGTGTGGGAGGTGCAAGTTGCCTGGCGATGAGCCAAACCGACAGACGCCGCCTGCAGGCTAGAGCCGAGCTTGCGAGTGTCTCGCCAGCGCCAGGTGGTGCCCGGCTGCCCCCACGCAAAGGGGACCTGCAGTCAGTTACTCGCTCAAAACATAGTGAGCTGGTGTCGCCTCTGGGCTGGGGCGGGTGAGCAGCAGGGAGCAGCGGCCTGAGGCGTGCCTGGGGACTGGGACTCGGGTCCCCTCTCGTCTTCTCCCCTTACCCCTGCATCCAGGGAGACCCCTCCCACCATGGAATGATAACCCCAACGGTGACATTCGTCGAGGACTCCTGTCTGCCCGGTACTGGGCCAATCACCAAATAATCGATTGGCTCATTGATTTCCCTTCGTGGCCTCAGTTTAGCCAGAAAGGAGGCGGAGCCGAGAAAGGGTCGCGCAGCTGTGGGGAGCGGAGCCGGGATTTGAACCCCAAGGCTCAGAGCGGGCACCCCAACCCCCACCTGCGTCTCCCACCCTCTGGCTCTGCCCATGCGTGATCCACTCGTTTCATGGACTTGCTCTTTTGATGTGTAAATCAACTCATGTGACCGTAAAAATGAAGAGAGGGAAGATTACAAAGCGACATTAGCAAGTGTCTGTGAGAGGTGTCAGGGACCCCCTAGTGCCACACGGAGCCCTCAGGAGAGGATGGGTGAAACCTTCGATGTTGTTATCGCTGCGTCCCTGGACCCCCCGCGGTCGTCTCCCGGCCCCTAAGGTAATGTCACATGCCTCATGGACGCAGCCCAGGCTCTGGGGAACACTGCACCCCTCTGTCCCCCTCTGGGGACACCGGTGTAAATCCCTCGTGGGAAAAGTCTTCCACGTTCCGACAGGTGGGCAAACGCTGCCTAGCGTGTCTTGCTCTTAGAGGTTCACAGTCCCTGTTAGCACATTAAAGGCTCTGAGAAGTCCTGTAGTAAAGAAATAGATTGGCTTTGTTTAATCCAGCATCTCCTCCATTCATTTGATTACAAAGCCCTTTTAGAAAATGCTTAATGCAAATATGATTAAATAATTAACCAATCTGTAGGCTGTGACTTGCCACATTTCAGAGCGCTTTTACCCGCCTGCGTTTATTTGACCTTGTCACACGGGGGGATGCAGCTAGAGTGGCCCACTATGTCCCCACCGGACAGTCCGGGGAACAGGCTCAGAGAGGGGCTGTGACAGGCAGGGCCGGATCCAGGCCCTGCGACACCCTGCCCCGGGTCCTGTGCCCCGGCGCACAGCGGTTCAGGGCCACAGGCCGGCGCCCCCCGATCCTGCGCGTCTGCCCCGCAGAGCCGTCCACGGGGAAGACCTGCCTGCCCAAGGCCCTGCTGAACCTGAGCAACGGCCGCAACGACACCATCCCCGCGCTCCTGGACATCGCCGAGCGCACCGGCAACATGCGCGAGTTCATCAACTCGCCCTTCCGCGACATCTACTATCGAGGTGGGTGCCCCGGCCGGGCGGGGGGTGGGGGCAGGGGACCCCCGACGCCATCCTTGCTTATCTGACCCCTGAGAGTTTTGGTCTGCGCCTCTAGTGCCAGCGTGTGCCCAGGGGCCGATTGTTGGATGAATGGATGCACGGGTGGATGGACGGACAGACGGATGAACGGATGGGGGAATAACTGCCCCTTCCAGCTTTGATCTGAGTTGCTGAGATTCAGTGAGCCTAGTGATCCGTGACCTTGGGATTCTGGCGCCAAGGGGCTGTGGTTCCGTGCGCTCTAAGGCTCTACGGTGATGAGTCCACTGGCCAGCAAGAGGCAAAGGTGACAGGAAGTGTAAGCCTCCCGGTTCCGGATTCTGAGATTCTATAAATCCAAGTCGACCTTTCAGATTCCTGGATATTAAAATTCAAAGTTGGCTGGGTGCGGTGGCTCACGCCATTAATCCCAGCACTTTGGGAGGCTGAGGCGGGAGGATCACTTGAGGCCAGGAGTTTGAGACCAGCCTGGGCAACACAGCAAGACCCTATCTCTACAAAAAAAGGTTAAAAATTAGCCATACATGGTGGTACGCACCTGTCGTCCCAGCTACTCAGGAGGCTGAGGCAGAAGAATCGAGTGACCCCAGGAGTTCAAGGTTACAGCGAGCTAGGCTGACGCCACCGCGCTCCAGCCTGGGCAGTGGAGTGAGAGCCTGTCTCAAAAAAACCAAAAGATTCAGAGTCCATGAATTTTGTATCCCGAGTCCGCCTCCCCCCACCCCAAGCCAGCTGTGCCAGGGCCCCGGTGACCCTGTCCCGCCCCGCCGCAGGTCAGACCGCCCTGCACATCGCCATCGAGCGCCGCTGCAAGCATTACGTGGAGCTGCTGGTGGCCCAGGGGGCCGACGTCCACGCCCAGGCCCGGGGGCGCTTCTTCCAGCCCAAGGATGAGGGCGGCTACTTCTACTTCGGTGAGGAGGGCTGGGTGGGGCTGCGGCAGCCAGGGAGGAGGCCGGGGAGGGAGACTCGGGGCACAGGTTGGCGTCGGCGGCCCTGGCAGCTCCCCAAGCGCCCAGAGCCGCGCCGCGTGTCGGTCTCGCCTCTGGGGCGAGCGTGGACTGGGGACCTGGGTTCGAGTCCTCGCTCCGCTCCTTCTCAGCCACGTGACCTCAGCTCCCTGAGCCTCCGCTTCCCCGTCTGTATGTGGGAACCTGCGTGAGAGACCCTCGGGCTGTGATGGGGCGGCCCCGCCTGGCACCTACCGTCTGTACCCGTCGGTCCCACTTACGCCGGGGCCAGCGGTCGGGCCCCGGGCCCAAGTCCCGTCACCGCCACATGGCCGCAGTGGGACCGGTGGCATATTTTGAGCTGCACCCCTGCTTAATCTAAGGCACACAATCGAGGGGCTCAGGGACAAAGCCGCACAAAGAGTCCCGCCGCCCCATGTGTCCACACCCTCGCAGCCTCCAAACCGCAGAGCTGTGTCCCCCCGTGGCGGGGAGGAGGGTGACCCTCCTCCCCAGCGTCACCCACGGAAATGCGCAGTCGCCGCACGTGTGTTCACGTGGACTGTCATGCCGCGTCCGTGGTCGCCGGGCGTGTCCCCCGAGCACCTGCACGCGGGCCGCCCGGGTCCCCCCCCTGACCGCCCGCCGTGCCGCCCACAGGCGAGCTGCCCCTGTCGCTGGCCGCCTGCACCAACCAGCCGCACATCGTCAACTACCTGACGGGGAACCCGCACAAGCAGGCGGACCTGCGGCGGCAGGACTCGCGCGGCAACACGGTGCTGCACGCGCTGGTGGCCATCGCCGACAACACCCGCGAGAACACCAAGTTCGTCACCAAGATGTACGACCTGCTGCTGCTCAAGTGCGCCCGCCTCTTCCCCGACAGCAACCTGGAGGCCGTGCTCAACAACGACGGCCTCTCGCCCCTCATGATGGCCGCCAAGACGGGCAAGATCGGGGTACGGAGGGCTGCGGGGGCGTCGTGATTGCTCAGTGTGCCCCCGCCTCCCATCGTGCCAGCCCGGCTCGAGACCCTGCTGTGGCTCCCCAGGGTCCCACCAAACCACCCAACTTCATCCCCGGGCCTCTCACCTCGTCCCACCCCGGTGAGACTCACCACTCCACCCTGCCAGCTGGGCTAAGCCACCGACAGAAAACAGTCTCAGAGCTCGAGCCAGCAGTACTGCCAGCCCCTAACTGGCCGAGTGGCCTTGCACCCGTGCCTTCCCCTCTCGGGGCCTAGGGAAGGGTTTCTCAACGTGAGCACGACTGGCGTTTTGGACTGGTTGGGTCTCTGTGGCGGGGGTGTCCTGTGCATTGTAGGACACTGAGCTGCGTCCCTGACAGATGTCTCCAGACATTGCCAGATTGTCCTCTGGGTGGCGCGTTGCCCTGACCAAGAGCCCACCTTAGAGCACCCTAGAGTCAGGAGCACCTGTCCCAGCCCTGACTCTGCTGCTTTGCAGCTTGTGACCTCAGGCATCTCACCTTACCTTCCTGTGCCTCAATTTCCTTGTCTTAACTGGGATAACAACAGTGCCCTCTCATATAGTATTGTGACAATGAAATGAAGTGATCCACATAAAGTTCTTTTTTTTTTTTTTTTTGAGACAGAGTCTCACTTTGTTGCCCAGGCTAGAGTGAGTGCCGTGGCGTCAGCCTAGCTCACAGCAACCTCAAACTCCTGGGCTCAAGCGATCCTCCTGCCTCAGCCTCCCGAGTAGCTGGGACTACAGGCATGTGCCACCATGCCCGGCTAATTTTTTCTATATATATTAGTTGGCCAATTAATTTCTTTCTATTTATAGTAGAGACGGGGGTCTCACTCTTTCTCAGGCTGGTTTCGAACTCCTGACCTTGAGCAATCCGCCCGTCTCGGCCTCCCAGAGAGCTGGGATTACAGGCGTGAGCCACAGCGCCCGGCCCACATAAAGTTCTTAATAAAGAGAGCAGCGTAAGTAGTAAGTGCTCAATTGAGCGGTAGGGATTTTTTTCTCTATTAAAATATAGCCAGACTAGCTGGGCACAGTGGCACACGCCTGTAGTCCCAGCGACTTGGGAGGCTGAGGCGGGAGGATCACTTGAGGCCAGGAGGTCAAGACCAGCCTCGGTGATAGAGTGAGACCCTGTCTCTAAAGAAATAGAAAAATAAAATACAGCAAAAGTTACTCAAATCGCACTTATACCAGGGCCCCGAGGCATTGCTAAAGGTCTGGGTTTAAATTCTGACTTTGCCCTCCTTAAACCGAGTGGCCTGGGGCAATTCTCACCACTCCGTGCTCAGCTCCCCCGTGTAGAAGCCAAAGATAGCAGGCGTGGGGGAGGGAAGGGCTGCATGTGATCATTCGTGTTATAGTTCACGGGTTATTAAGATCGATGCGTGGCCATTCGATCTACACAAAGAGGATATTCATTATGATTAAGACGTCGAAGGCCCGCCAGGTTCCGCCTGGCGCCAGCCGGCTGGGTGTGTGGCTTCTGGAACACCCTTTGTTTCTCTGAGCCTCCACTTGTACACCAAGACGGCAAGAGCACGGATTAAACACGATGACATAGGGAAAGCGTTCAGCAAACAGTAGGTGCTCAATAAACCTCTCCTCTCCCTTGCATCCTGTTCTCTCTGGAGGCCCCCTTTGATGAGCCGTGCCCAGCCCCTGGGTCCCCTCCCTGGGTCCCCTGACCCTCCCTTCTTCCCGTACAGGTCTTTCAGCACATCATCCGGCGGGAGGTGACGGACGAGGACACGCGGCACCTGTCCCGCAAGTTCAAGGACTGGGCCTACGGGCCGGTGTACTCCTCGCTCTATGACCTCTCCTCCCTGGACACGTGCGGGGAAGAGGCGTCCGTGCTGGAGATCCTGGTGTACAACAGCAAGATCGAGGTGGGCGCAGGGGTGGGGGAGGAGGAGGAGGGAGCAGGTTTGGGGCCCTTGACCCAGGTCGGGGAGCCCAGGGCTCTGGGGCCCAGAACGGTGGCTCTGTTAGCCGAGGGCAGCATACGGCAGGCGGGGAAATGAGCAGAGCCTGCGGGAAGATGGACTTCAAGGGGCAGGTAGAACTGGGCTGGTGTCCTGGCTCTGAAACTTACTTGCTGTGTGACTCAGGACAAGTGACTCTGCCTCTCTGGTCTCAACTTCCTCGTTTGTAAACTGAGGTTAACGATCTTGCCCATCCCGTAGGTTTGTTGGGAAGAGCAAAACGAATTAACTTTAGAACAGCCTGGCGCAGAGTAAACATCATGTGTCAGCTGCCATCAGTAGGGGTCATTATGTGAAGTTTTGAAAGCCGGTTTTCCCCCCCACTTAGCAGTATTTTGTGAACATCGTTCTGCACCACTAAACATTCTTCCACGGTATCACTGCTGCGTGTAAATGCACCATGCGTGCTGACAAATCACTCCTCTATTGTTTGGGTTTGTTTCTGCCTTTAACTATCAGAATAACACTACAGTCGCATCTCGGTGGCTACATTTGTTGCACAAACCGGGAGCTGCACAAATGGGGCAGATACAGGAATGACAGCTGATAGGCGGTTTCCGCGCCAGCCATGCTCTGCGGCTTACTGGCTCTATGCCCTTGACTCCCTTGCAGACCTCATTTCTGTCATCTTTGAAATTAATGACCAGCTTGAGTTAGATCAAGGGTGGCAGGAGGTTTAGCATCTCAGCTACAAACCGACCGTTTGGTGGTGTTTACCCAGGAACTGTATGAGCTCTACTGTGCAGGGCTCAATTAGTAATGTCTGCCCTGGGTGGATTGGAGAAATGTGGTCAGTGCAGTCATTTGTCATCTTCATGATCCTTCTCCTTGAATCAGAACCTCTAAGGATGGAGCCCGGGAATTTCTATTTTGAGCAAGCTGCATAGGTGATTTTGCTGTCAGTAGCTTCGCTTGGTCCCATCGACAGACCGGAATTTGGGAACTATGAGAATAATGATTTTTTTTTTGGAGACACGGTCTTGCTCTGTCATCTGGGCCAGGGTGCTGCGGCATCAGCCTAGCTCACAGCAACCTCAAACTCTTGAGGTCAAGCAATCCTCCTGCCTCAGCCTCCTGAGTAGCTGGGACTACAGGCATGCGCCACCGTCCCTGTCTAATTTTTAGTAGAGACGGGGTCTCGCTCTTGCTCAGTCTGGTCTTGAACTCTTGACCTCGAGCAGTCCTCCCACCTTGGCCTCCCAGAGTGCTAAGATTACAGGCATGAGCCAGAATAAATGTTTTTAAGGGGCTTTCCGGTTCTGGGTTCTATGATGCTAGCGTAGGGTAGAAGGGTAAGTTGAGGCAGAATCAGGCAGAGCCTCCAGTGCTGAGCCAAGGGGTTTGGGGGCGGTCCTCAGTATCCGTCCAGTCCCCTGTGGATCCGCAGCGCAGCTGGAGACGGGTTAGGAGAGAACGCGCTCTCGGGGAGCAGGAGGGAAGGCGCACTGGAGTCAGCCTGTCGTGTCCCCCCACCTCGGGAAGGGGCCCACCCCTGACCGCTGTGCCTCTCGCAGAACCGCCACGAGATGCTGGCCGTGGAGCCCATCAACGAACTCCTGCGGGACAAGTGGCGCAAGTTCGGGGCCGTCTCCTTCTACATCAACGTGGTCTCCTACCTGTGCGCCATGGTCATCTTCACCCTCACCGCCTACTACCAGCCGCTGGAGGGCACCGTGAGTGCCAGGGCCCGGCAGGCGCTGGCCAGACCGCCCAGGCCTGGGGCGCAACGTGTCCTCATGGTTCCCCATGGGAGGGACTGGGGAAGGCTTAGGAACGGGTTGGGGACGTGACCCCAACACCCCCGGGGGGGAGCTCAGAGCAGGAGGAAGAGAGTGAAGGAGGAAATGCCCCAGTATCCATCGGGTCGGGGCGTAAGGGATGTCGGGATCTGGGGCAGAAGTTGGAGGGGCCGGGTGAGGACTGGGTGCCCTCTGTCCCCAGCCGCCGTACCCTTACCGCACCACGGTGGACTACCTGAGGCTGGCCGGCGAGATCATCACACTCCTCACTGGGGTCCTTTTCTTCTTCACCAACGTGAGTGCCTGGCCCCCGTGCTCCCACCCTGCCGGCCCTCCTCCCTCTCTCCCGCAGCTCGCCCTTCTCCCCTCCTTCTGCCTCTCCTTCCTCCTTCTCTTCTTCTACCTCCTCCTCCAGCCCCGCACTCTCCTGCCCTACTTGGCCTCCCTTCCCAGCAGAAAAGAGTCTCTGTGCCAGACTCTGCCCTTCCTCCGTCTCCTTCCCCCTCCCCTCTACCTTCCTGCTGGCCTCACCCCTTCCACGTGCCTCCTCCCCTCTTCCAGATCAAAGACTTGTTCATGAAGAAATGCCCTGGAGTGAACTCTCTCTTCATCGATGGCTCCTTCCAGCTGCTCTAGTGAGTAGAGGCCCCTGGGCCCGTAGCTCCTGGGTAAGGAAGGCAAGTTGGGCTGGCCGGTCATCCTGATTTGGTGGACAGGCCACTTTAGGGGGCAGCTGGACAAACCCAAAGTCAGGACAAAGCCAAGGTCAAGCAGTAGGGCTTCTGGTTAAAGAAATATTCTGGTTGCTAGAGAGTTACCATATACACCAGGGATAGAAGTAATTTTAACCTCTTCTACTGGGGATCGATCGATAATGTCTGCCTGGAATGCCATGTTAAGAATTTGGAGGCTGTGTCTGTGTCTCATGAGAAAGAGTGCTGTGATCGATTGATGATGTCTGCCTAGGGCACAGGAAAAGCGAGTGTGTATGTATGCTACATCTTTTCCATTTCCTTTAGAGTTGGAGAACAATGATAGTCACTTAGCCACAAAATCTCCACTCACTCACTGTACAGCACTAAATCTTTTTCTGGCAATTCCAAAGGGCATCACTTTGGGGCCTTGTAGGGCCTCAGGGCCATTATATGTACAGTAATTGCCAGCTAACTAACATTCTGGTTAACAGAATGCCAGGGAACCCCGCTAATCTACGTTGTTTCTTTCCTGGGGGTCCAGAAGGCATCGGGGTGCCCTGTTACCCTGGAGGGCCTGGGGCGTGTCTGCCCTGCAGGGCCTCACGTCGCTCTGGCCTCTCTTGTTGTGGTCTCTGTTGCCCTGCAGCTTCCTCTACTCCGTGCTGGTGATCGTCTCTGCGGCCCTGTACCTGGCAGGGGCCGAGGCCTACCTGGCCGTGATGGTCTTCGCGCTGGTCCTGGGCTGGATGAATGCTCTTTACTTCACGCGCGGGCTCAAGCTGACGGGCACCTACAGCATCATGATCCAGAAGGTGCGGGCTGGGCCCGGACGTCCGTGTCCCTGGAGGGAGCCACGCAACCACGTGCACCCCTCCCGTGCCTGTAGACCTGGGGTCGTGGGGCTGCGTGAGGGCAGGGGGGCACGGCCACCGGGGAGGGACCATGGTGGAGCCGGAACCAAAGTTTGGGGTGGGGCAGTGGGGAAGGCAGGAAACCAGTGTCTGTCACCTTTTTGCCTCCGTGATCCCACTGGCGTCTTTAGATCCTCTTCAAAGACCTCTTCCGCTTCCTGCTCGTCTACTTGCTCTTCATGATCGGCTACGCTTCAGGTGAGCTCTAGGTCCCCGGGTGCTGGCGGGGTGGGGGCAGGGACCAGGACAGTAGCCATGATGCATGGGGGACCACAAGCTGCGCTGCTGAGTCGCACCGTGTGCCAGGCACTGGGCCATGTACTTTCCTTCCCTGCCTCGTGTAACCCTCCCACAAGCCTGTGAGCCAACTTGTTGTCCCCTTTCATAGATAAGGAAACTGAGTCTTAGAAAATTTAATTAACTTGTCCAAGTCCAAAAGCTAACAAATGGTAAAACTGGCATATTTAGCTATCGTCACGAAAGAAGCCACCAAAAACTTAGAGGCTTAAAACACTGAGTGTTTATCATTTGCCTGTGAGTCTCTAGGTCAGCTTGGTGGCTGTGCTGATCTGGGCAGGTAGGAATGATCTCGGCGGGCTCCTGTGTCTGTGGTCAGCGGGTGGGTTGGCTGCCGGCTGCCTGGTCTCGCTAGGACAGCCTTGGCTGGGCTCTCTTCCATGTGGTCACTCATCCCCCAGCCAGCTAGCCTGGGCTGGTTCACAGGGTGGTCTTAGGGTTCCAAGAATGAGAGTGTCATGGCTTCACTACTGCTTCATTCTGGTGCGTAAAGCAAGTCACGAGGCCCTAATTCGGAGGATGGGGGAATAGACTCCCCTTTTTGATGGGAAAAGCCTTGAAGCCACATTGAATGGGTGTGGACACACAGAGGATGAGACTTAATAATTAATCTGCCAGCCCAGGTCTTTTCTTAAAGCCCAATATTGGCTCCCTGTGACATGCTTTCTCCACGATGTCATGATGGCATTTGGGGACCTCAATGGCCTAGGTCATGGGGGAAGTACTGGGGCTGGGGAAACTGCCATCAAAGCCCAGCATCCAAAGGGGAGCGGCCAACTCACGTTGGACCAGGTCACATTCATGTCTGAGCAGATTTATCTGGGGACCAGGCTGGCAGCAGAAATCTGGTGGTGGTGATGTTTTCACCCATGACGGTGGCTGTGGCCAAGTCCCCGTGTGGATTATTTTGGGGAAGCAGAACTGTGGCCTTGGCTGGGGAGATAGGGACAGGGTACAGCTTTTCCCTTGTAGGAGTAGGGCTGGGAAAAGTAAACAGAGTGTCAAGCATTCAATCAAATCTTGGGATTTGGGTCCAGAGCCTAGCCCTCCTGCAGTCCTAATTATAGAAGGATCCCGGCCCTGAGGCTCACAGAACATAAACAGGGCACATGTGCTGCTGTTCCTCACTTTGGTGCTCGTGGCAGACATTGCTAATGGATCACAGAACTATTCTTCTGATGAGTCCAGACAAAGTCTCAGAATCCTCCTCAACACGGTGTTCCAGCAGCCACTGCACAGTTGAGTAGCGTTAGCATGTGAGCTGAAACCTGCTTACTCTAACTGCTGGGTGAAGGCACTTTGACATTCTGCACCCCAGCGACTGAAGGAGGGTGCAGACTCCTCGTGCTCCCTGCCCTGCCTGGCTTAGGGACGGGTCGCTGCTGCAGAACCGGGTCGAGGGGAACTGTGAAGCTTCATGTGGGCTTCGTAGGAGAGGACAAGCACTGTGATCAGTTCGAGATGCCCGGATGGGGAGAGGGCGCTTAGAGAGCACAGCTTTGGGGACAGCTGGGACCGGTGCCTGGTTTCGGCCACCACCCTTCCTCTCTGGGTTGGTGTGGCCTGGGGGACGGGGGCACGAGAGAGAGCCAGCCCTGGGAATGCTGACATTTTAGTGCTCCGGGCCCCCTGAGAATGAGGCCACGTTGGGGCTTCTCAGCCTTGACACCGCTGACACCCGGGACCAGATCACCTCTTGTTGCGGGCGCTGTCCTGGGCGGCGGGCGTAGGGTGTTCAGCAGCAGCCCTGGCCTCCACCCCAAGTTGTGACCACCACACATGTCGCCTCCAGACATTCCCAGATGTCCTCTGTTGGGGAGAATTGTCCCTGGTTGGAAACGGCTGGACTAGATCCAGCAGATCTCTTCCGATTTATCAGCAAGAGTGTGTGGAAAGAGCAAAGGCTTCGGAATCAGTGGGACCTGGGTCTGGCTCTTGGCTCGGGTGACCGTGGGCCCCGCTCTCCCCTCGCCAGGCCTCAGCTTTCCCCTCCATCAAATGGGGGTGCCGCGCCCCCCTCTCAGCGTGCGTCCTCCTACTCGGCCACTCAGCCACCCTGTCCCTCCCGCAGCCCTGGTGTCCCTCCTGAACCCGTGCGCCAACATGAAGGTGTGTAACGAGGACCAGACTAACTGCACGGTGCCCGCCTACCCCTCATGCCGCGACAGCGAGACCTTCAGCACCTTCCTCCTCGACCTCTTCAAGCTGACCATCGGCATAGGCGACCTGGAGATGCTGAGCAGCACCAAGTACCCGGTGGTCTTCGTCGTCCTGCTCGTCACCTACATCATCCTCACCTTCGTGCTGCTCCTCAACATGCTCATCGCGCTCATGGGGGAGACGGTGGGCCAGGTGTCCAAGGAGAGCAAGCACATCTGGAAGCTGCAGGTGAGGCCCAGGACCCCCGTCCCCTTCCCGCCGGCCACCCTCGGGCCTTCCAAGGTTGGGGAGCTGGGGAGGCACCTCACCCAACTGGCTCCCCCAGCCTTCCTGCCTGGGCAAAACGCGTCATCTCACTCCGCCTCCACTTACCTGTCCGTAAAATGGGCATCGAAAGCTGCCTCCTAGTGAACTTCTTGCCTGACCACCCACAGTGGCCTCAGAGTCACCTGTGGTCCAGCTCACAGGACACAGCCGAGTCCGCCCAGCACGCCTGAGTGAGCTCTGTCAGCACAGGAAGTGCTCAGAGAGCATCGGCACTGCTTTTTTTTTCCTTGTTTTTTTTTTTAGAAACAGGATCTTGCTCCGTTGTCCAGGCTGGAGTGGAGTGGCCCAGTCATAGCTCACTGTAGCCTTGAACTCCTGGGCTCAAATGATCCTCCCGCCTGAGCCTCCTGAGTAGCTGGGACTACAGGGACATGGAGCCACCATGCCTGGCTAATTTATTTTTTGTAAAGATGGGGTCTGGCTCTTGCTCAGGCTGGGCTGGAACTCTTGGCCTCAAGCAATCCTCCCTCCTTGGCCTCCCAGAGTGCTAGGGTAACAGGCGTGAGCCACTGCACCCAGCTGGCATCAGCATTTCAGCAGGGGGTCCCACACTAAGCCCAGGGGCAGCTTCTGTGGCCTGCCATGGCTCCAGAGACGAGGCTGGTGTGCGTGCAGGGAGATGCCAGCATTCTCGCCGGGGCTCTTACATGAGAACATGCTCGGTCACAGAGGAGAAGCTGATGTGGCCCCAGAGCTGCTGCCTTTGCTCCCCAAAAGCTTTCTATGCAGTCCTGGGAAGCAGAGGCCCTCGGGGTCACAGCCACCTGCCCCCGCTCCCAGGCCAGGCGCGCTTCTCAGTCAACAGAAGCATCACGAGGCCTGGGAATGCGGCACCACCTTGACCTTGACTTGGCACATTTAAAGGAAATGGCACAGCGAGAAAGAAACCAGGACTGGCTGGGCCAGAGGGAAACGGCTCAGGCCCGCTCTTAACCTTTACGCATATACTGCCTGCTTCCTTGGGCCTCAGTTTCCCTCCTGGGCGTAACTCACAGGATGCACACTGGGCAGCCTGTGCACTGGATTCAACCAGCCTAGGTTTAATTTTTCTGGCCCACTATATTTTAAAAAAATGTAACGCACGATTTAGAAATGAAGAGATTCCATATAGAAACGCAGACTTCTGGGCTTTCTTGCGGAGTCGGAAGCCCTGGCTGCGCAGGGCCCACGTTCCTTCCTGGTGGTGCTCGGGTTGGGGGGTGGGGAGGAGGTGGTTGCCCCTTTCAGGCTCACCCCACACCGCAGCGCTCCCCAGTGACCTGACCCCGAGTGGCAGCTGCTGCCTGTGTGTCGTGGGGCCGTGGCCTTTCTGCCTCTGATCCTGCCTTGTTTGCTCCCTGCCCGCCACCGCTGCGCATTCGAGTTTATCAGCCCGTTCCTAGGGGCAGTGGGAGCTGGAGAGCCCAGTTCTCTGTCCCCGCACCGGTCCGTCACCTCGTTTCCGCCATTAGGGAAGCAGGTGCAGGCTGGGTAGGCTCACCAGTGTCCCCTTCCTGCCTGCAGTGGGCCACCACCATCCTGGACATCGAGCGCTCCTTCCCCGTGTTCCTGAGGAAGGCCTTCCGCTCCGGGGAGATGGTCACCGTGGGCAAGAGCTCGGACGGCACTCCGGACCGCAGGTGGTGCTTCAGGTGAGGCCGGCTGGGCAGGGCGGATCTGTCCCCGCCGGATCGGGGGCTCTTGTTGCTCAAGTGCTTTCTCCCCGTTGCGATTTCCGGAGCCACCGAGGCCCCAGGCGGCCTGACCAGAGTTCAGTTCCAGCCGGTGATCTTAGGCAAGCGGGTTCACCTCTCCGTTTCAGCTTCTTCCCCCGTGCAATGGAGAAGACACCAGCACCCACTTCCAGGCCTGCCATCGGGTCAGGTGGGGTGGCACCCGAGCAGCCCACAGCCACTGGGGCACCACCGGCCCCTCTGTCCCTTGCGCAGGGGGAGGCCCAGCTTTGGAGGCAAAGCTCATCTCAGAGCCTCACCCTCTATTGAGCAAACAGTGGGGTGGCCTCTAGTGCCTTGGCTGAAATGGGGAAACTGAGGAACCAGCAGCTTCCAGGGCTTCGGACCTTACCCAGCCCAGGATGCATGGCAATGCCAGCTGCTTATCGGAACCGCTTGGTGATTCTTTCCTTTTGAGCTGAATCGTTCTTTGTAAACTGGCTGCCAGCGTAGAGTGTAGGCAGAATGTTTGGACTCAGGCCAAGTCCTCATCTGTGACATGGGGCCAATAGGGCCATGCACCTCCTAGGCCAGCCGGCCGGTTCTGTTCAGTTTGAATCCAAAGTTCAGATCCTGACTCTGTAATGTACCAGCTTAGTGACCTGGAAAAACAGTTGGAAAAGCCTCAGATCCCTTGTCTGTAAAATGGGAATAGCAAGTGGATCTTTCTTGCTAAGTCCTGACGTATAGCGATCGCTCATAAAAAGGCTGTATGAAAATAACAAAAAATAATTTTTAAAAGCAGAACTTATTATGGTTGGGCATAGCTGCTCAAGCCTGTAATCCCTGCACTCTGGGAGGCTGAGGCAGGAGGATCGGTTGAGGCCAGGAGTTCAAGACCAGTCTGGGCAACACAGCAAGACCTCGTCTCTAAAGAAATAAACAAATTAAATTAGCTGGGTGTGGCAGTACACACCTGTAGTCTCAGCTACTCGGGGAGGCTGAGGCAGGAGGATCGCTTGAGCCCAGGAATTGGAGGCTGCAGTGAGCTATGATGACACCACTGCATTTGCCTGGGCCATAGAGTGAGACCCTGTCTAAATAAATAGATAAACAAACAAACAAATAAATAAATAGTGGTAATTATATTGAGCCAATTTAGCCCCCAAAAGGCTGTAACCTGACTTTACCAGGGTATCCCAATAATGAAAAGTAAAAGTATCAAGAAAGATATCCAAGGATGGATGCATGGCTAAAGAAAACGTGGCATAACCATGCAATGGAATATTATCTGGCCACAAAGAGGAATGAAGTTCTCCTCCAGCTACGATAGGGACGGGGCTTGCAAACGTTATGCCAGAGATAACGGGCCCGTGTTGCATGATCCCACTCACGTTAGACGTCCAGAAGAGGCGACTCATCGAGACAGGGACGGTGGGAGGAGGGCGAGGGAGGCCTTGCTCACTGGGCGCGGAATCTGTATTTGGGGCAGTGGAGGAGTTTGGGAGGCGGATGGTGGTGACAACTGCGCAACACTCTGGCCGTACTTAATGCCGCGAGTTGTGCACTTGGAAACGCTTACAGTGGCAGATTTTGTCGTGTGCACTTTGCCATGATATAAACAAAGGAGGAGGGGGCGCTGGGCGTGGTGGCACAGAAGGCTGCCTCAGGTGGGGCCGGGGGCGCGTCTCTGTGTGGCCCCCACCCCGACGCTCTGCTCTGGCCCCGCCAGGGTGGACGAGGTGAACTGGTCACACTGGAACCAGAACTTGGGCATCATCAACGAGGACCCCGGCAAGAGCGAGACCTACCAGTACTACGGCTTCTCGCACACTGTGGGCCGCCTCCGAAGGGGTAAGTGGAAGGACGCTGGCGGCGGGGGCAGGGGAGGGGGCGCCCTCGTAGTGAATCGGCTGTGAGCAGCCTCCCTGGGCCTCGGCATACCCATCTGCAGAACGGGCGGGTTGGACAGGCCAGCCTTTGAGTTGACTTCCCAGCTCCTGAATGCCCAGGCCACCTCACCTTGATGGCTTTCCCCTGGCCCACCACACACCATGACCAGAAGAAGTGGCCTGGGGCGGGAGGGAGGACAAGATCCCGGGCCATCCCCAGGGGGGAGAGACTCCTGTTTTCCCTCAAAGCCTTGAGCACGCGAGACTCGGCGGCAGGGAGGACACAGCGCGCAGGGCGTCCTGACCCGGCTCCTAGCTCCCCCTGCAGATGGCTGCAGAGTGCCCAGAACACAGTAGGTGCTCAATGTATGTGCACTCTCTCCACCCGCCCCGCCCCTCCTCCCGGCCGTGCAGACCGCTGGTCCTCGGTGGTGCCCCGCGTGGTGGAGCTGAACAAGAACTCCAGCCCCGACGAGGTGGTGGTGCCTCTCGACACCGTGGGGAAGCCCAGCTGCGACGGCCACCGGCAGAGTTACCCCCCGAAGTGGAGGACTGAGGATGCCCCCCTCTAGGGGCCGAGGGCGGCCCGTCCCCTCCACCCCTGCAATTCTGGCCCATCTGCATCTCAGCGGCTCCCCCGGGCGACCCCCATGCCTTGCTTTGAGCCCAGAGGCGAGGGCCAGGAGGAGACGCCAGGGAGGCCCCAGGACCCTCTGGTCCCCTGGCTCCTGCCCCCAGCTCCGCGTCCCCACCCTGGGGTAGGGGCTCCTGGCCGCCTGTCTCACTCCCATGGAGTCACGTAAGCCAAAGTCGGGCCCTGCCCCGAGTCTCCACTATTTATTTGCTCTGCTCTCAGGACATGGGGTGACCCCCGCCCGCCCCAGTCCCTGGCAGAGGCCGCAGGACTCCGTCCAGGTGCGCTGCTCTGCCGGGCCCGGCCAGCCTGCACCCTGGGCAGCCACGCCACCACGTGCACCCGCGGGTGGGGCTGCGCCTTCTGTGTTCTGTAGAGGCTGTGATTCCTCGGTGCTCAATAAATGTTCATTGATTGCTGGTGGAGATGGCGGGGACCCCGGTGGGGTGGGGTGATGGTGACAGGCATGGGGACGACAGTGACAAGGGCAGAGCTAGGAGTAGGAGTGTGGGGTAGGGTGAGGAGGGGGAGTGGTCTGACCAGGTGGCACTTGGGCTGTTGGTCGGGGACGGATTGCAGTGGTGGTGGTGATGGTGGTCACGGTGGCCTGAGGTGGGGGGAGTGACCCTGGGGAGGGCACAGATGCAGGGGTGGGGAGGAGAGCAGTGCAGGGGCGGGGAATGACGCTGGGCAGGGAGTCCTGTCGATTCGGAGGTTCTGGAAGGGGCGATGCTGCCGCTGGGAGCGACAGCCGTGCAGCTGGATGGGACGGAGCAGCCCTGGGTGTGGCCGAGCTCCTGGTGTCAGCAACGCATGCTGGGCAGGCTCAAGGGTCGCCATTGCGGGACTGGGACCGTGGTGGCGGAGGGAGGGAGGAGCGTTGGCCGAGCTTGTGGAGCTGGGGTGGCCTGGGGCTGGCTCTTCCCCCAGACACAGCCCGCTGCCTCCCCAGCCCAGGCGTCCCCCTCGACCCACAGTCCCTGGGCCTGGCTTGGGCTGGGCTCTGTCCTTCTGGGGCTCCTCGGGGGCAGAGCGGGGGAATGGGCCGCCTGTCTCGTTTGGGGTCACGGGTCCAGTGGCTTTACCTGTCTGGGCCGAGGGTCGCCATCTGCCAGGGGGAGAACCAGCGACGGGGGTGGGGGGGTAGGGGGTGGGAGTCTGTGTTCAGCCCTGTGAGCGGGAAGCGCAGATAGCCTGCTCACCCGACCCCATCCCCAGAGAGAGGGCCCTCGCCAGGGGTGCCCAGACCATCCTGATTGGACAGACGGGGTCACATCCCTGCCTGAGCTGCCCTGTGGCCAGGCGGCAGGCGCTCTGTGGCCGTTGCAGAACAACCAGGCCCAGCTAGAGCGACAGCGGCAGCCGCCCCCTGGAGGCCGCCACCCCCTGGAGGCCCCCAGGCCCCTCCGGGAAGGACCAGCCATTGCGCCCGGCGGCGGCCAGGGGAGCACGCTTTCCCTTCCCTTCTGCTCTGGTTGAGGCGAACACGCCATTACTTAAGTCGTTGGTGTCGGGCTCCTCCCCTGGGTTGGTCAGAAGACAAGATGACTGGCCACCTGGATCTTTCTTTGCAGGTAGGCGCTAGGGACGGGGAGACGGCCCGTTTTGCCTTGGTGCCCTTCACAGGCGGGCATGGCGAAGGGGAAACTATATATGTGGAAGAAGGTCCTAGAAAGCTCTGGGTTTGGAGTCCAGAGGGCTAGCTTCTAGCCTTGCCTCAGGAACTGATCTTCTGGATATTTGTGGGTTGGCCGTAAAAGCTCTGAGCCTCAGTGTTCTCATCTGTAAAATGGGCACAGCATTTGTGCCGATCAAGTGATTCCCTGGAGTGTGATTGTAGTGTTCACACACAGTTACATGATTTGGGCCTCAAGTTACAGTACACAAACTGGCCAAAAGAAAAGGGAATATTTATTTTCTCAGAGAGCAGGACGTCCCAAGTTAGCCGTGCATTTATCCCGTCAGCACCTGGGTGCTGGATTTCAACCACGTGTCAGGCACTTGGTGAAGCGATGGCCCCCTGGGTGGGTGTTTTCCTCACAGGGAAAGGACACAAGATGGCGCCCTTGATCTGAGCACCATGTCCAGACTCAGCGTCATCTGGAGGAAGAGGGGACGATGGCTCTTGAGGGAGGAAGCCCTTCCCTGGAGTCCCCCAACTGGCCTCCCTCCCCTCTTGTATTATTGGCCAGAATTGTGTCAGGTATCCCTTGCTTCGGCCAATCAGCAGGCAGGATGCGGTGATTGGCTGAAAGGAATAGATGGCCCTGAGGAGGAAGAAAGTGACCAGCGGCCAGGTCTGGGTTCTGTGAGAAAGAAGATGGAGGAATGGATGTCACCTAGGCAACCAGTAGCATCTGTTAGGGTCCTTCGCACAGATGTCCACGCTGCATGTCAACGTTGTCACCAGGAATGCCTGTGGCTCATTCTGGGGCTGTGAAGAGGTCACTTCTCTTTAGGGACCCGTGGGACGGGCCTGTCTACAAAAATCAAAACACTCTCCCAACTCGAAGGGACTCAGTAACTTCTTGAAGTGTTTAATTTACTTAGTTTCAATTTTTTATAATGAAATAATTTTGGCTACGAATTTTCCTATGAGAACAATTTTAGCCATGGAGTAAAATTTTCAGCTATGATTTTTCTGAATATCTGATGATTTGGGCATTCATTATCTATGGCTCAATAACCACGTGGGGGGATTTAAACATTTTCTCAAGTTGTTGAGATTTTCCATTTGTTCCACTAAGATCTTAAAGATGACCTTTCCCACTGTTCTTCCAAGGACTGTGGGACAGGTGCTGGTGGCATACCAAAATATTTTCATGTGACACATCAGAGAATCACATCAAACAAATTCTCTTTTCAATTCTCTGTACTTCCTGATTATGTCAGGTCTCAGTTTAGTGGCCTGTTCAGGGTCACACGGCCACCTGGTGAGTGCAGATTTGAAGCCAAGTGTGTGTGACTCCAATGACAACAAGCGACGCCTCTGCCATGACTTCTTGCCATCTCCCTCATCACAATTGCTCAGCTCTGCAGGAGGGCTTCCCTGTGCCTTTGAAGGGAGCTACTTCTAATAAATGATAAAAACCCACTTGCATTAATTGAACCTTTTGGGCTTGATCTTACTGCTTCTACATGTCACCTCATTTATGCCTCATGGTGATCCTATAGAGTTAGTACTCCCCCAACAGGCTGGGCACGGTGGCTCACGCCTGCAATCCTAGCACTCTGGGAGGCTGAGGCAGAAGGATCGCTCGAGGTCAGGATTTCAAGACCAGCCTGAGCAAAAGTGAGACCCGTCTCTACAAAAAATACAAATATTAGCCAGGCCCTGTGGTGCATGCCTATAGTCCCAGCTACTTGGTAGGCCGAGGCAAGAGAATCACTTGAGCCCAGAAGTGTGAGGTTGCAGTGAGTTGTGATGACACTACTCACTCTAGCCCAGGCAACAGAGCAAGACTGTCTCTAAACAAACAAACAAAAAACCCACTCCCCCAACCCCTGTATTAGCCATAGTTTTCTGGCTGCATGCAACAGCAAGTCTTAGTCCATATGGGTTCACATTATTGGGAAAGACCAGTCGAGTCTGGCTTCAGGCGTGGCTGGATCCAGGGGCTTGAAGGAAGCCATGAGGACTGAGTCTCTCTCTTATGTGCCTACCTTACAGCTCTGCCTCTCCCTGTGGTGGCTTCATTCTCAGCAGGCTCTCCCGAGGTGCCTGGAAGCTGCAGGCTGACGTACTTCCAACTCAGCCATCTTGTCCCCATTGTCCCAGCACAGGTCCCAGGACTGACTCTCACTGGACCAGCTTGGGTCATGTGTCCACACCTGAACCCATCTCTGTGTCCAGGGACGCAGAACGCTCTGGTTGACGAGACTTGAGTTATCTGGCCACCTCTAGAGCTAGGGATGGAGTTGGCTTCTCCCAGACCGCAGGCAGCGCCCCTGAGGACAGTTGGAATGTTGACACCTGTGCTAGATTGTGACAATGGCCCCAAGTCCCCCCATTCCTCTTTTTATCCATGCCTTTTGCGGTAAAACTTTGTGAGGTCCTCCCACCGTGGCCAAAGCATGATTTCTCACACCTGGGCTTGACCATGTGACCTGTTTGACCAATGGGGCGTTAGCAGGCCTGCCTGGGCCCGCCCCTGGGCATGACCATGTGACCTGTTTGACCAATGGGGTGTTAGCAGGCCTGCCTGGGCCCGCCCCTGGGCTTGACCATGTGACCTGTTTGACCAATGGGGTGTTAGCAGGCCTGCCTGGGCCCGCCCCTGGGCTTGACCATGTGACCTGTTTGACCAATGGGGTGTTAGCAGGCCTGCCTGGGCCCGCCCCTTGGCTTGACCATGTGACCCATTTGACCAATGGGGTGTTAGCAGGCCTGCCTGGGCCCGCCCCTTGGCTTGACCCTGTGACCCATTTGACCAATGGGGTGTTAGCAGGCCTGCCTGGGCCCGCCCCTGGGCTTGACCATGTGACCTGTTTGACCAATGGGGCGTTAGCAGGCCTGCCTGGGCCCGCCCCTGGGCAAGAATGAGGGACACATGGAGCAGAGGCGAGTTTCCCAGGTCAGAGGAACCCTGCAAATCCATGAGAAATGAATGTTTGCGGATACCAACGATTTTTTTTAAGTGCAAGCAGCAATAGCTGATGGATGCAGACACTGAAAGAAAGAGCCAGGCGCCAAATACTAAATGTCCACTGCGTTCCATATCACAGATGAAGACACTGGGGTTCAGAGGGGTCAAGACTCTTGCCCAGGGCACCAGGTGGTAAGTGGTGGAGTTGGGATTTGAACCCACGCCGGAGAGAAAACCCTCCGGCCCTCAAGTGGCGAGAGGTGCGAGGCCAGGCTGCTCCTGCGGCGACGTCCCTGGCTGTCACCTGCCACTTTGACTAAGCCCCCAGGCCTGTCAGCTCTCGTTTAAAGTCCTCTCCCTTTGAACATACCCTTAACTTTATTCCAACAAGGACTTATTATGTCTGTGTATGCGCATTTAATAATGATAAAGTACTTGTACGTCATATTTGACAGGAGGGCTTTTTTCCTCCCAAGTTTAAAGCACTATTGGGGAATAATTAGTGCTACCAGAAGCAAAAACAAAGGGACCCCATCAGAAAAGACAGTCTCCGAAACTCTGGGATCTTAATTGAACAATTACCTCTTATGCCTATGAATAGTTCATCACTGCGTGCCCTGTTATTATTAGCCGTTATTATTGCTGTAGATGAATGCTGAGGGTTTTGTTTTAATCAAAAGCCATACTCAGCGACACCTCGCGTCTCCCCCAATGCAAGCTTCTGACATTTCCGCATGCGACAGTGTCGTAGCCGGCAGTCAGTCTCCCCGCCTTGCCCTGACAACCCAGCGCTCGGATCATTTCGGTTCGGTGCTTGGAGGGGCCGGTTCAAGACTCCAAACCTCCGTGCCTGCGGTTATTAATTTTTGGGCTCCCTGGTGAAAGCATTTACATGAGAATCAAGCACCTCCTGCCTTTTACTGTTTAGCGATCCAAAGTCACAGGGGACGGGGAAGGCGACCTTTGTTCATCTCAAGCTTTTGACACAGAAGCGAAAGGGAGGGTGGGGATGGAGCCGAGGACAGGACTGGAGGAGGGTCCCTGGGGGGTGGAGACCGAGCCCCAGGGGTTGAGAGGGAGAAGGCTGGGTCAGGAGAGGCCAGGCTGTGTTCTTGCAAGGAATCACAAAAAGAAGGAGGCATTTAACACGGATGAGGCACCTACTGTGTGTCAGGCACCATGCTCAGTGGTGTCATTCCTATCTCAGGAACCTCGGGCCGGAGCTCGTGGATCTGTGTTGGTGCCACCCTAGAAATCCTCTTCCTTAGTCACAGCACCTGATTTTATTCTGCCCTGCGCCGCAGCCATAGGCTTCCCTGAGCCAACCACCACGACACTTTTCCTTACTAGGTATTGGTATGGCAGTAGCCCTCAGCCCCGGTGTCTTCACCCATCTGATAAGAGGGGAAGTCAGTGGTGGGTGAGGGGAATTCTGGGAAAGACTGTCTTCTTTGCTAATCACGGTCAGGTCTAGATGTGATGCCTGGAACTGCAGCAGCCATTTTGTGACCCTGAGAGGTTTAACAGAACAGAAAGATGAAAAGGACATTGGTCCTTGATGACACCATTGAATGGCTGAATGAACCAACCCTGGGGCCACCCTACCTTAGGGCTTCCTGTGATTATTCAAGATAATAAATTTCCTTTCTCATTTAAACCAGTTGAGTCAGGATTTTCTGTTATTTGGTCAAAACCTTGAAAATACAAATATAAATGTTCATTTTATCCCCATTTTACAGATGGAGAAAGTGCGACCAAATGAAGTAAATATCCATGTCTAAGGACACACAGCCTGAATGCGGCAGAGCCAGGATTTGAACTCTCTTTCTTAGAAGGAGACTCTTTCTATGGGGTGGCAGGATTTTTTTTTTTTTTTTTTTTTACTTAAGTGTTTTTGGCCATTCCAAAACACGTTCCATTTCTCAGTTAGCCGCAGGCGGCAGTGGTTTCTGACAGGTAAGGAAGGACAGGAGAGGTTGAGGGGGCCTGGAGCCCAACCCAGGGTCGCAGATCTCAGCTTAGGGTCTTCGCAGCTCTTTAAGGCCCTTAGTGACATTAGAAAGTCCACCTTGCTCTCAGCGGCCCTCAGATTAGGGGGCACCCCCGCTGGATCCCACAGACCTGCCCTTGGCCGGCACAGGGTGGGGCTGCTGAGATTCTGAAGATTGGCCACCAGGTGCCGCTGTGGTCACACCCAGGAGCCTCAGAGGCATGATAAGGACAACTTGGAAACTGGGACAGGGTGGAAGAGCCTTTACCCAGGAAATACCCCACCCCCAGCCCCGAGAAGGAGAGTAAGGAGCCTAGCCCTGCCTCTGGAGGGTTTAGGACCAAGGTGCTGTGTGCCCTCAGGCAAGCTGCCTGCCCTCTCTGAACCTCAGCTTCAAACTAGGGGTACTCATCCCCACTTCTCAAATGTGGGCTTCCTCCCTCTCCTGGAAGGTCCTCCCCTTCCTGTGTGCCTAGTTCACCGCGGGGGACAAAGACCAGTTGGGATGCGACGGCCCCAGCAATGAGCCCCAGGTGACTCCGGTGCAGGGTTGGGTGCTCTGTGCCCTGCCACGGTGTAAGTCCTCGTGTTGCAATTGGGGAAAACGAGGCCCAGAGAGGTGAGGGGACTCGCCCAGCACCCCCACTTGCAAAACAAGAGGAAGGACTCCGCATTTAACAACGCCCTGTTTGTTCCTTGGAGTGTTAAACAGAAACAAAAACTTAAGGGGTCAAAAAAAAGTTAGGGAACTGCTGGGTGAAAGGTCAAAGGTGGGCGTCTTGTCTGTAATATGGTAGTGTGATTTGTGTGTCTCCACGAGGGGCCCATGCACCTGTTTTTCACGCTCTGGTGACTGGGAAACCCGCTTCCCAAGGGGACTTGGAAATCAGCAGGATTAGACGGTGACAGGGACAATACTCCTAACTCCTAACTCAACAGCTCTCCACCCCCGAGGAGATTCAAGCACTCTTCGCCTAGGTTGAACCCCCCATGGGACATACTTCGAAATATTAGCCTCACTTTGTGGATGAGAAACAGGTGACTCGGAGGGGTGATCACCTGCCTGACACCACGTGCTCCTGCTGGGTCTGAGCCTCAAACCACTGGGTCCCCCTGCACTCTGGGGGGGACCCTCTTACAGGACTAATCTGCCTGAGCCTGACCGCGCGTCTGGTGATGCCATCCCGGTCCTTCAGGCGCCACCACTCCCTCTGACAGATCCGCAAATTGAGGCTCCTTGGAGAAGTCGCCCAGGGTCACATAGGGGGGTCCGTGGGATACTGAGGCCAGTTTTCCCGCCTCCTCCCCTTCCCCTGCCACTGTGGCGAGCTGCTGCTGCTGGTGGTGGCAGTGTAAACAGAAGCCCTTTCACGCGACTGGTGGCTGTCCTACCCCGCGGGCCAGACGCCACCTCCCGGCGCCCAGCACGGGGGCGGGGCCGGGGCCCGGGACGCGCAGGCGCAGTGGGCCGCGGGCGCGCTTGCACGAGCCGCCGCGCAGTCCTGGCCGGGTGCGAAGTCGCTGTTTGGGGTCAAGTTCTGGAGTTCCAACTGGTGCCAGCTTCCCCTGCCTGGAAATGCGGGAGTGAGCTCAGGACAGGGAAGCGAGTGGAGGAGACACAGAGCCAGCCCGGGAAGGTGAGTGTCCGCTACTGTCGGTCCCTCCACCCACACCTGCGCGGCCGCTGGGCGATAGGGTCACCTGCCTCTCACCTGTCTCTCTCCTGCTTGCTGCGACTGGAAGCGACAGACGCGATCTAGGGGGCGTGAGCCCCAGAGGGCGTCGCTTAAGGGCAGGAGGTCCTCCCTTTGTCACATCAGAGAGACTTAGAGGTCTGGGCAGACAGGCAAGCGTGGGACCCAAAGGCCAGCCTGGGTCCCGGAGCCAAACAGGCCACGTTTGGCGGTTGGCAGTTTCACATTCTCTGCAAAGTGTCGCAGTTAGTGCTGCTCTGGCCTCCAGCCTCAGCTGTGTGACCCCTCGCAGGTGAAGCCATTGCCGGTGCTGGGCCTCCTCCCCCTCGAGGGTAGTACCGTGGGCACGTGCGGCCCGTTGTGCTGAGGGGCCGCGGGGACCACGTCGCCTCAGCACCCAGCGCTTATAGCAGTGGTGGTCATGTTGCTTTTGTCACCTGTCCTGACCCTCCAGTGTGGCCATCAAAGGTGAATGCATGAAGAAAGGGCTGGGGTACCGCATGCTAGAATGGCTGTGCTGGAGCAGCTCAGCTCCCAGATGGGGAAACTGAGGCCCAGGGAGCAAGAGCCTGGCCAAGGCACACAGGGAGTCAGTGCTGGGACAGGGCGAGGCCCCAGCTGGGCCCCTGGGGCCGGGGCTGGACCCAGACCGTGCTGTGTGTCCTTCCCCGCCAGGCACAGACCCGCGCTGCAGAGGACCCAGAGGTTTGTCCGGGACAGTGGGGGGGCCTCGGCCCAGGTCGCCAAATTCGAGGGACTTGGCCTGCAGAGTGGCTCCAGGCTCGCCTCGTTCCTCTCTCCTGATGCCCCAGCGTGTGTCAGCCTTGTGGGTGGCCCAGGACGTGGGGACCTGGGTGACCAAGTTGGTGCTTCGGTGGCTCCAGTGGTGACCCCCGGGAAGAGCTGAGCCACAGGCCACCGGGCCCTAGGCCTTGCTGCTCTGTCCTGCCTGTCCTAAATACTCACGCTGTGCTTCTGTCTCCTTACGTTTGTGTCTGGTTCTGGTGCTGTCCCGTTTGTGGACAGACTGGTTCAGGGTCACTCGAGGTAGCCATGCTGGCATCGAGACCTAAGTCCAGCTCCCTCCAGATCCAGGGCCTGCTGGGCTCTTGGGGGTGGGGCTTGGACAGCGCGTCTGACGCCAGAACACCTGGCTTCCTCTTAGCATTCTTGGCGCCGTTTCTCAGTTTTTCTATGTCCTCATCTGTAAAATGGGCACGATTTTATCACCTACCCGATAGGGCTGTTGTGAGACTCAAGTGAGGTGAGAAAGGCACTTTGGCAACTGCTATTTGAGCTAATTATATACTATTTATAATTATCCCCATGGCCCTCCCTGCAACCCTGATTGTCCCAGCTCGCCACCAGGAGCACCTGGGCTCCTGCCCCTGTGGGCTGGGGCGATGCTCCTGGCTCATTGGCCCAGCTCAGAAGGGCCCGGGGACCTGCCCTGGACCCAGCCCTGCCTCTCCCATCCTCTTTCCTCCTCCGCGGACTGCGGGGCGCTGCGGGGCTGCAGGAGGGCGCGTGGCTCTGGCTGCTGCTGGCCTGGTCCTGGGCAGGTGGACGGCCCCACCGCAGGGTCGAATCCCCTTTGCCCCCACCTCTGCCCTCACAGTGGCACTCACCGTGCCAGCCACCTGGGCAGGACTCGGTGCATGGGAGCGGCTGGCAGGCCAGGGGAGAAGAGGCAGGAGAAAGCGAAGGCAGGGACGGGACACAAGGAAGACTCCATGCTCTGGGGTTCAGACCCCAGCTTTCTGCCGACTTGCTGTGTGGCCTCAGGCAGGTCACTTCGTGTCTCTGAGTCTGTTTCTTGCTCTGAAACACTTCCCACCTGGCCAGAGTGTTGCAAGGTGCCAATGAGATACGGTGTGTATGAAAATGCCTGGTACACAGTCAGCGCCTGATAAATGCTGAGCTCCCAGGGGCAGGGGGGGCCTCCTGCAAAGCCCCGGCCCCAGGGCGTGTGCTGGGGTGTCTAGGCGGCTGCTGACCTGACCACCCACTGGACCTGTCTCTAGCCTCGCTGCCACCATGGAAGCTGGGAGCATGCCAGGCCCCAGGGGGTGGCTGGGAAGGAGCTTGGTGACGTGGGGATGCCACCCCCAGACCACCACCGTGGGAACGGGCCAGAGGGCCCAGGCTGGGTTCTGTCTCTGCCGTGCTAGGGGCCTATTGCTGGCTGGGACCCAGTGGCCATCAGCCTGTGTCCTGACAAAACAAGGTAAACGACAGCGTCCACCTCGGAAGAGCTGGAGTCACAGATGCAGCACCGAGTGCAGAGTGTCCCCTGCCCTGTCGCTGCCGGGGGTCCCCGGCCTGCTTCCCCGGTGGGCAGGAGACAGCCTGCTTCACTCTTAAGGGAGGGAGGAAGAAGGAAGACAAGCTACAGAGCAATGCGACAGCTGAGACACCATCTGTGTTTTCCTTTTTTTTTCTTTCTCTTCGTTTTTAAAACAATATAGTGCAGACTGCACTTCTCACAGTAGAATATAATGGTCAATTTTAGTATAAAAAAAAACATTCTCAGAGATTTGTAAATGCACTTAGTGCTTGAACAGGCCTTGGAGAGAGATACAGTACCGCTTCTGGAGCCAGAGGGGCTGGGACGGGGGGGGGGGCGGCAGGGGGGGGGGCTTGCGGACTTGATGGAGGACGGGTGGACGCCTGCCTCCCTCCCCTCCTTGATGGTGTGGGGCAGGCCTTGGAGGGTGGTTTGCAGGAATGGAGTTGGATTGGGTCTCCCTGTTAAAAGCAGAAGGTTGCCCCCTCACTGGCTCCCAGGAGACCCCTCCCCGAAGAAGGCAAGGCAGGGTCCCTCTGAATGGGGTCAAGGATCGCAGGCCCTTTGTTAGCTCCTATGGCGCCTTTGTGTGAATAGCAAAACGGTGCTCCTTCCTCAAAATGCAGAAAATTGTAATAAATATACAAGTTTAGGATGCAAGTGGTGTCTCCTTGGATGAGGTGCACTTGTGCAGTGCACAGCCTGCACAACTGTGCCCAGCAGCCCTGTAAGATATATCGGAGGGAAGGGGGAAGATGGTAGTCCAGGATTTGGGGGACGGGGATGGGTTAGGAAGGAATGGTGGGGGTGTCGGGTGGGAGGAAAGGGGAATCAGTAGTCCCTGGGGCCTTATCGGAGTGGTCTTCACCTGGCTTGGTTGGTGGGGGGACACTCTGGGCCCAGTGACTTCCTCTGGGCCCCCTCTTTGCTCCGTTTCTAGGGGGCTGGGGAGCTTGTGTGGGCAAACTCAGCCGCCTGACCCCTGGGGGCTGCTCCGACCCTGACTCTGGAGTGTCCCGCTCCCTCCTGCGTCCCACCCTGGCCTGAGCCCCGGAAAGAACCATTCCTGTTTTTAAGTGGCTTCTCTCTCCCTGCCTCCGCCAGCTTCGGTGGAGGAAGGCGTGGGTGTCAGCGGCTGCCCCCGGCCCTCCCCGCGTCCTGGGCAGCCGATGGGGGGACAGGGCCTTGGTGCTCGAGGTCACCCTGCCAGCCCGCCACCGGCAGGGGCGAGGCAGAGGCCGGCCCGGCTCCCCGTGGGCATCAGCGGGCACAGGGCAGGGCTGGCCTGCAGCACCGCGCGTCGCCGGCAGCCTTATCTGTAGACGGGCAGGCGGATGTGGGCGTGCTGGTGGTCGAGCAGCCGGGGCACAGCCACCGTCTCGTAGCCCTTGCCCAGCATCTGCTCCTTGATGCAGGGCGGCCGGATGTCGTTGATGAGATACTCGAGCGACTGCAGGCTGCTGCTCAGCGCCGACGTGTTGCACGCGCTCTTGCTGGGCAGGCCCGACAGGGCGTCCGCGGGGGGGCCCGCCAGCTCCCGGGACGCCCCGGGCCCCAGCTCGGTGACCGCCACAGCCGCCGCCGCCGCCGGGTTGTAGCAGTCGCTCGTGGGGGTCACCAGCACGCTGTTCCAGGGCGCGGCGAAGTACTGGCCCACGGTGAAGCTGGCGGGCAGCCCCACGCCGCAGTTGAGGGGCGACCCACCGGCCCACTCGTACGCCCGGGCCCCGCAAGCCTCAGGGGACTTGCTGGCCACCGTGCTGCTGCTGTAGGCACGCAGCGGCTGGGGCGGCGGCGGGGGCGGCTTTTGGGGCCACAGCAGGTAATCCAGGCCGCCGTCTGCGTACCCTGCAGGCTTGGCGGCCCCAGCGAGTGTCAAGGCCGGCGTGGCTCCCTGGCCCAGCTCGGCGCCCTTCCGGCAGTCGGGCAGGCCGGCGGCGGCCGGGTAGGCCATGCTGGGGAAGCTGGGCACCGGGCCGTGCTTGGCCGGGCTGGGGTGGGGCACGGCCACCGCCTGGCAGGCGGCGGGCGCGGCGCCCGGGGCCTGGCACTGCTGGTTGAGCTGGTAGAGGAGGCTGTGGATGGAGGGCAGGTTGGAAGGCGGCAGGGGCAGGCCTCGGCCCGGCAGCGGGATGACGGAGGCGGCGGTGGCAGCTGCGGGCAGGCCGGGGGGCGGGGCGGGCGCCTCGGGCGGCTTGGCGTAGGCCAGGGGCCCCAGAGTGCTGGGCGCCGGGTAGGGCGCGATGCCCACCTGCACGGCGGCCGGCGACAGCTTGGTCCGCTTGCCCTCGGCGCTCTTGAGCACGCCCTTGGCGGGGCCCGCGGGCGCGGCCGCGCCGGAGGAGGAGACGGCGGCCTTGACGATGGCCAGCAGGCCCTGGTAGCCGGCGGCGTGCTGCGGGTAGGGGCTGTAGCGCTGGCCGCTGGTGTCATAGCCGTTGACGGTGCGGCCCAGGTGCTTGTGCTGGGGCACGCGGATGTTGGTGGGGAAGATCTTGATGGACAGCGGGCTGTTGGCCACCTTCTCGGCGTAGGCGTCCAGCTCGGCCGGGCTCGGGTAGCGGGAGGAATGCATGGAGCTGGCCACCGCCTCGCCTGCACGGGGACGACACACCCGTCAGAGCCCACCGGGGACCCCGAGGCCACCCCCTGCTCGCCAGCCACGGGGCCCACGCGCCGGCCCCTCCCCTCGCTCGTGTCGCCATTCGTTCTCCCCCCCATTCCTCCCATACCTTTACACTTGGGATTTCTGTGCAAAGGAGGAAAGGGAAACAGCACACGCCATAAGCTGGAGGAACCGTCACAGAAGGAGCACACCCGTGTCGTCACACCCAGGCCAAGAGATAGGACATGGCTTTGTCCCGTGTCCCCACCCGGTCCCCAACCACACCGGTGTTTACCGCTAGTCTGACTTTGACACCCTGGGTTTGGACGTGGCAAGATGGAACCCTGCGATGTGTGCTCGTGCCATCTGGCCTCTGTCCCTGACGCTACATGAGATTCACCCAGGTGGCCGTGTGTGGCGCAGTGTGTCATTCTCACTGCCGTGTGGCACTGTCATGTGACCACACCACAGTCTACCCAGCTTCTACTCTCGACGGCGTTTGGGCTGTTCGCAGCTGATCCAAATAGCACCGCAACCCCCGGCGCATGTGTGACTTCTGTTGAGGACACGCCCTGGAGCGGAACCGCCGGGTCACGGGCAGGCAGCAGCCCAGTGCTAGGGGAAAACGCCTGACGGTTTGCCCGGGACGTCATGCCGGGCCACACTCCGCCGCAGAGCACAGGCGTCCTGGTGGCTCCAGACCCCCAAAGATGCTCAGTGTAGTCTTTGCTTGTTCACTGCTCTGGTGGGCGTCGGTTCCTTCTGTCCCTTTTCTTATCCTTTGGTGCCTCCCCTCCTCACCTGCCGAACGGGGCGATGGCCACCTGCTGCGCGTGCGCAGAGCGCAGCACGGGGACTGGTGCCGGGGGTGCTGCTGGCTTTCACCTTGCTCAGTCTGGAGGGAGGTGAGGGGATTCACCCCCACCCCACTCGCTGCCCGGCCCCTCCCGGAGTCTGCCGGCCACCTGCAAGGCCACCATGGCAGCCACTGCCTTTTTAGTGAGCTGTCAGCGTGGGGCTGAAGGGTGTGTGTGACAGGCTGGGTGTCCCTACTGTTAGTGGGCACAGGTGGCCCTGCCAGCGGAGGTAGCAGACCCCTTGCTCTCATCCGAAGCCTGTCCCTGAGCTGTTCCCAGGTGCAGCCCACGGCCTCCCCTGGGGCCCACTGGGTGGGGAGAGTGGCGGTGACGGGGGGCCTCTATGAGCAGGGGGAATGGCCCCAGGCAAGCTGTTTGACCAGCTGTGCCTCAGTTTCCCCACATGTGGAACCAGGGTGGCAATTATGCCAGATGTGCAGGGTAGCCTTGAAGAATGACAGTGGCAGCATCCGTGACAGGGGCGAGGTGCACAGTAGGTGCTGGGAGACAATGACTCCCAGGGGCACTTGGGAGAAGGGCTGCACCATTCTGAGCCTCAGTTTCTTCTTCTGTAAAACAGGGGTGATGCTGCTGCTAACCCCACCTTCCAGGACAGCTGGGAGGGTCTGACCAGTCACGCGTGGTGGCGGTGGCCGTATCAGAAGCTGGTGCTCTGCGCGTGGGGTATTGATACCTCTGCCTGCCCGGGGAGAGGGCCCTCCTGGGGCGGGCAGGGGCAGGGGGCACATGCTGCCCTTCCGACTGCCACCGGTGGGGCTGGCATTGTGGCTGGGCGTGGGGTGCAGACCTGCTGCCTTCCCTGGGCCTCTCCAGTGATCAGACGGCCACACGCCATGTCCCTTCTTCTGGAGACTCACTCTCCGCCCCTCGTGGGCTCACAGGCAAATGACATACGTGCTGTGACGGGAGGCACAGGGGTGTTGGGACACGGGGAGCCCCAGCCGGGAGCTCACAGACAGCTTTCTGGAAGGAACAGCATCCCAGTTAAGTCCTGGGGTGCTGGTGGGGGGTAGGAGAGAAACAGATTTGAGGCAGAGGACACGGCCTGGGCAAAGGTGGGGAGGTGAGGAAGGATGTCCCCGTGGGAACTGTAGGTAATGCAGGATACAAGCAGGAGCCCAGAGCAGGCTTACAGAAGACAGGTGACTAAGAGGGGTGGCCTGGGAGGGCCTTGGGCCAGAACAGGGAGACCCTCTTCACTGCAAGCGTGCCGGCGCCGTCTGCAGCCGTGTCTGGCTGGCGCGACTAGCGGTGGACGTGCCCCTGGGACCTGGAAGGTGGGAGCCTGAGATGCTGCTGAGCCCCCTACATTGCATAGGACAGTCCCCTCCCCCACAAGGATCGTCCAGCCAGGCGTCCTCGGGACTCGGGCACCGGGCAGGCTGGGGCGGGCCGGCCTATGCTTTAGAAAGCACACCGCCCTCGGTCCCGGGGCGAGGGCACGGTACGAGCTGGGCGGGGACAGCAGGGCAGGGGCAAGTTGGCAGCACCGAGCACCCCGAGGGGGCCGGGCCAGCCCTCTGTCCCTGCGCCCTGCCCTGGGCTGGGCAGGTGGAGCCGGCCACGGCCCGCCCTGACTCTGCCTGGGGCAGCCCCCTCCTAAGTGGCCTAAAATAAACTCGGTGTGGAGAATGGAAATGTCACTTTGGCCAACGGGGGAATCTTTCTCTGAGATTGGATTTAAACTACATTATACAAGCAATTTCATGGGCACTTAGCGCCACTCGGAGAGTCCCGCAAAAAAGGGACCAGCTCTTCATTTACCAGCCATAAATCAGCAGTTGCTATAATGAGCACAAAAATGTCACTTTTATGCAATTTTACAGATGAACAAAACTGGCGAAATTAACTGTGGTAACCTACTAGAGTCAGCAAAAGCAGCTGCCGGGGAAAAAAAATTATATCTGTATGTATTTTTGTTCCTCTTAAACTCTCTTCCCAAGCAAGTTTCTGCCATTGTGGTGTGAAAACTCATTTGTCCTCACCATTATACTTTCATTTGGAGTTTATCTTGAGTATCCAATGAGCCACCAACTGTGAAAATGATTAAATCTACAAAATCTATCTAATGGATGGAATAAATTAGGTGTTTAAAACCTTAAGAAGACAAGAAAAAAAAAGGTGTGCGTGTTCTCGGTCCCCATTCATTGAAAGAAGGGGCGCCTTGTCCCCATCTGGTTAACAGGGCGTATCGAGGGGGCTTGGTCCCTTCAGCGGTGGCTGGAGCTGGCAGCAGTGGGTCACGCAGAGGCTCGTTTGGTGGGCGCTTCGTATGCGCTAGGCTCCGCGCCCCTGGCTCTTCTTGGTGGTTCTTGTTTGGAGGATCCCGAGAGGTGGGAGGGGCTCCCCATTTTGCAGATGAGGAAACAGAGAAGCCATGACACTTGCAGCCAGCCTCAGAGATCCGTCACCCCCCACCCCACCCCGTGATTCTTACATCTCCTGCTGTCCACACCCTGGTACAGTCCCCAGGACCCACGTCATCAGGGCTGCCCTGTGTCACCAGTGAGATATTGTAGAAGTGAGAGAGAGAGTGGCTTCTGGGGCTTGGTCATAAAAGCCACTGCGGCTTCCTTCTCCCCCAGGGGAGGCCGCTGCCATGCGAGGACACGGAGCGGCCGGTGGAGGGCACGCCCCGGCTAGGCCTGCTGGGGAGCCCCCAACCCTGGGCTGATGTCCTGACCGCAGCCCCGCTAGGCGGCGCCCAAATTCCTAAGCCACAGAAACCACGAGGAATGCTAGGTGTGACTGCTGTCTGCGGCCACTGGCTTTGGAGTCTTGCTTGTTACGAAGCACTAGATAGCTGGGGTCCTCGTCTCACTGATGAGGGCGCGCAGGCTCAGAGGTTCCCAAGAGCACAGAGCTAGCGAGGGCGGAGCAGCCCGCCCCTTCTGCAGAACGAGGAGGAGGAGGACGGTGCTCAGGACTGGAGGCTCCGACCATAGAGGCCGCCCTGCAGGGCACCTCTCGCTCCCACCTTCGGCCTCCCCGAGCCCGTCTCTCCTGGAGACGTTGGGGGCGGGGGGCTGCTGGGTGCTCCTTAGTGCCTCCCGGTAGGGCACGTACCTCCAGGCCACCAGAGTCCCCTGTCTCAATCCTGGTCTGGTCACGGTGGCCCGGTGGCCCCTGGAAGCCTCTGGGTTTGCAGCGCCTGCTTCACGCCTCGTTCCAGGAAGGACTTTGTCCTGAGTCCAGCCCGGGGGGCCTCAGTCCCAGCCTGGTCCACCAGAGTGCAGTGTAGGTGGCTCGGGTGCCACCTGGGCCTCTGACCCAGCTTGGTGAAGGCTCCGGGCCCTCCTCCGGGGGTGCGCCCAGCCTCGAGTGTCCAGTGCCATCGCGCAGTCCTGCTTCGGCGAATACAGTGACGTAGGAGAAGGCCTCACATGGGGGACCGGGTGAGCCCCTGGTCTAGGACGGCCGCTCAGCGGTGGGAATGCGGGGTTAACGTGGGGCGTGGCAGGGGGCCGTGGCTTAGCGACTTGATGCTGTTGCCTAGGATGTGGCAGAATCGCCCTGTGAGGCGCTGTGACCCTCGCTCGGGGCCAGGTCATACAAGGCAGCGTGGCCTGGACCTGCAGCGTGCTCACACCCATCCTTGGAGCCCAGCCACCGCGTTCCCAGGGAGCCGGGGCCAGCATCAGCCTCCAGATGTGTGCACCGCCACGTATGCAGAAGGCGCCCGTCGCCCCTGCCCCCCGGGGTGCCACAGAGCAGACACGCACCGTCCCCACTGCGCCCTGTCCGCCAGCGTGATAAATGGCGGTGTGACACGGCAGAGCGTGGGGCATCTGTGACACAGCCTAGGTGGTGCCCGGCGCCGGGTGTGGGGGCGGTGAGTACGGGGTGCAGGGACGGAGTCGGTGAGGCTTCTCTTCCCTGATGGCGGGTCCCTAGCCCAGCTTGGAAGGAGGGACGGGAGGGAGCCCCAAGACACCTGATGCCAGAGGGCCTCGGCAGAGGGGACAGCAAGGGCACAGGGCCTGGTGTGCCTGGGGTGGCAGGACACAGACGGGACGTGGGGCCGACCCGCAGGGCCTGGGCGCCGCTGGGCCCTGGGCGCCGCTGGGCCCTGGGCGTGCGCCCCGTTGCAGGGCTCGGAGCCGAGGGCGGAAGGAAGCCGCGGCAGTGGGGCTCCCCACGTTAAACGTGAAGTTCGAGGGGACTCCGACGACGACGACGTGGGGGCGGTCGGCAGCGCAGGCGCGGGGAGGAGGGCTCGCAGCAGGCCGTGCAGGACCGGCCCTCCCGCCGCTGCTTCCCTCCAGGCGGTGGAGCAGAGGCCCGCAGAAACAGCCCGGCCGCCAGCAGTGGCCCGAGGGACGGCGGCGGCATGGGATGGCGAGGAGACTTTATTTCTTCTCTGTGCTTTCTGTCATTGCTGGCCCCGACAGCAGATTGATTTGGGACGCGGGAGGGGCGCACGGCTCCCCGCCCTCCCGGGTCCTGCTCCGCCTGGGACGCTGCCCTTGACGCCTCCCTGGCCTCGAGCGGCAGGCCGGCCCTCCAGCCGCCCTGGGAGGCAGCGCCCGCCCCGGCAGAGCGCACGGGCCGTGCATGGCGGGCAGCCTTAGGCGCCCGGGCGGAGGTGGCACATGGGCGGCACGTGGGCTCCGAGTCGCAGAGCCGTAAACCCCAGCTCTGGCATCCACTGGCTGTGTGGCCTCAGGTTCGCTGCTGCCCGTCTCTGAGCTTCAGCTTCCTCTTGTGTAAAGTGGATGAATGCTGGCGGAGGGTTTCTGGGAGGAGTATGATACGCCCGCCTACCTCCTGTTGGTGGTGGCGGTGGCATGGATGTCTCTCTCTGTAAAACCCTCCGGAGCCCGTGTCTACCTGAAGCCTGAACTGCTCGGGGTGGCATTTGACCCAGACCCTGGCCCAGACCTCTCCCTGCTGCCCTCCCTTCCCCCAGGGCGCTGGACATGCACACGGTGTCCCCGGGGCCGCCTCTCATGTGCCACTCTGTTGTGTGCTCCCGCTGGGCCAGGCATTGGGCCAAACCCTCAGCGCCCAGCCCTAGTGCCGTCCTAGCAGCAGCCCGGGAGGTCGGACGTCCAAGGACCAGGGCGGCAGCGTCACGCTGGGGCTGCGAATGCAAACCCCTACAGGGGACAGGTGGGCGGAGGGTGTGTCCTGCTGGGAACATTCATGGTTAAAACAATGTTGGAGCACTGAGCAGGGCAAACCACACACTGGGTGTGCAGGACGTGACATGTGAGCCACCAGTTTGAGACCTCTGGTGGCGGAGAAGGGATCTGTGAGCCGGGATCTGAGCCCCGGTCATCCGCGCCGGGGCTCCTGCGCTTAGTCACCAGGCGCCCTAGACACGCACTCTTCCCTCGGTTACCCGTATCTCAGTGGTCCTGTGGGGTCCGGGCTCTGCAGCCTGCCCCACGCCCTGATGGGAAGTGTCCCACCTCCAGGTCCCAGTACTCAATCCAAAGGGGCGACTCTGGGATCGCGTGGGATTGTCTGGGTGGCAGGGGTGGCGTGTTTGGTTCACCGCTGGCCCCAGGGCCCACAAGGGCTTGTGTTGGGAGAAGGCAGCGAGAGGTGTCGCTCACACACCCTCCCCCACCCATTGCTGTCCCTGCAGGTCTCAGCTGAGGGTCCCCAGGACCCCGTGCTGTAGCTGTCTGGTGACTTGTCTCCTGGGCTGGAGGCCTCTGAGGGCAGACCCTGTTCTCTGTCACTGCCCTGATGTCTAAATAAATGTGCACAACCACCGTGGGAAGTGCTGGGGAAGTGTCTCGTGCGTAGTGGCTCCAGGGCCAGAGAATCCCCCCCTCTGAGGCCCTTGAGAGGCTGCAGGGGCAGCCGCCGGACAGAACCCGCACTCAGGTGCAGGAACCAAGGTCCCCTCCCCACCCCAGGGACCGGCCGCGCCTTCCCCTGCTCTGCCCCTGCCTGCTGCGGCCTCCATTAAAGGCTTGTCGGGGAATTTAAAAGGCTGGCTGAAGTGCCGCGCGAGCTGTCGCTGCCATTAAGTTAATGTTATGGGCCTTTTACAGGTGTGTTAAATAGACGTGGTTATTAACGAGTATATTAAGCCAATTAAAACCAGCCCTTTGAGTGGGATTTAATGTTGCTACAGGGAGACTTGAGAGCTCGGCTGCTCCACTGCCTTCTAGAAGCTGTGAGGAGGGGGGCGGGGCGCCACAGGGACCGGAGAGCGGCGAGAAGCTCTGGCTGGAGTTAGGCCACAGGGACTCTGTGCCCAGCTTTGCCACTTGTCGCAGGTGACAAGTGGCAGGCCATCGAGCCTCAGTGTCTCATCTGTGCAAGGAAGCAGGGGTGGGTGCGTCACGGGGCTGTTGACATCACTGCCACACTCGCCGCACCATAAGGCGTGTGATGTGTGTCATCAAGGGGGAGGCAGGGGTGGAACGCTGGCCCAGAAGGCCTGGGCCCGCACTGTCCGGGATTCTCGGAGGGGCCTCAGGCACCTGCCGTGGATGTGAGCCGCCCCTTCCGGAACCGCCTGGCTCAATGTGGGGGGCAGGCCCCGGGCAGGCTTGGAGCTGGGTTCTGCTGGCACCAGAGGTCCACCTGGAGGGCCCTGCGGTCCCAGGTTCCTACCGACTCACTGGGGGTGCTCCTGAGAAGCGGTTTCCCTGGTGGACCTCAGCTTTTTGGACTGTAGAATGGAGCTAACTGCTGCTTCCCCATCGGAGCGGGGAGAATGGAAAGTGTGCCGGGCACACAGTCAGGGTTCGACCAATGTCATCTCTTTGTCGTGCTGTCTGCTGCCTCCTCCGTTAAGGCTCAGGAAGTGACCACGGCGTGATCTGTGTGGAAATGGGGGAGCTAGGGGTGCAAGGCCTCCCAGGACAGAAGGGGTCCCTGGCCATGGGGCCCGGCCCCAGCCCGCAGGAGGAGCTGTTCCACATCTGCATTCCCCTTCTCCGCGACACTCTGCCCTTGGAGGTGGCAGCCTCCTGAATGCTCAATTAACGTGACACTAATTAGCTGGTGGCACCAGCAGAATCCCTAATGAGGTCGCCGGGAGGAGGGGCAGGGACAGGGCAGACACAGCTGTCCTCCGGCCTCCGCTGGGAGAAAGACGGGGAGGGGAGGAGGTGGCTGCTTAGTACCTGCCTGGCCATCCCGGGGACCCTGGGCCTCCGGCCCGGCCCACTGACTAGAGTGGTGGCCTTGGAACCTGGGGTGAAGCCACATGCCCCAGCTGCCAAACGGGGGGACCTCAGGGAAGTGCCCACAGCTCTCTGGCCTCTGTTTCCGGGAGGTGGGGGAGAATGATTAAATGAGAGAATGCATGTCAGATGGCTTGGGACACAGCAGGTGGTGGAAAAGCTGGCCGCCGTCCTTCTAGCTCTTTCTGGGCTGGGACGGGTGGTAGTGATCGCTGGGCACGGCCCAAAGGACCCTGCCTCTCTTGCGTTCTGTGTGTGCGCACGCGTGTGCAAGCTCTCGCCCGTGCCTAGATGCTCAGGGCACACGCATGCTCAGACATTCAGGGACGCCCCACTCAAACACGGGCTGCTGCTCCCAGACACACCTGCATCCACGTCCACACCCCTGAGCCCTGGCGTGGGTGAGGTGTCCCTGTGGGTACCATAGTGTACCTGCAGGGGGTGCTTTAATCCTGCTCCAGCCTGGCCTCCCATCCCCTCATCAGCCCAGTTTCTGTAACGGGGCTCTGGGAGTGAGCCCACCCCTCCCTGTCTCCCTGTGCCCAGGCCCCTGGCTTTGTCTGTGTTTCCTCTCCTGCCCAGCCTGGCCTCATCCCTCCCTGCCTCTGGTCACCTACCTACTCCTGTCTCCATCCACATCCGGGTGGGTTGGACTCTTCTACCGCTCTCTGTTCTGGATGTGGGTCCCTTATAAATGTTGCAGATACCCCCTTTCGATGTGTGGCTTGTCTTGGCTTTTCATTATTATTATGAATGGTGAACCAGTTTTAATTTTAATGCGGTCGAACTTGTCTTTTCCTTTATTTGTGCCTTTTCTCTCATTTTGGAAATCCTTCCTACCCCATAGATGATATTCTTCAAAGAATGGTGTAGTTTTGCTTTCTGCGTGTTAGATTTGTAGTCTGCCCAGGATTCCTCTGTGTATATGGTGTGAGGTAGTGTCCCAGGGCCGCTATGGATGCCCAGTGATTTGCAAGCCCCACTCTGACCTTAGTGTGTGGATCCATTTCTAGATGTTCTGCTTTGTCTCCTGGTCCCCTCTGTCAGTCCCTTCCCCCAACCACCCACCCTTCTACTTCTTTGTCAAAAGTGCTTTGGCCATTCAAAGTCAACTTCTCAAGTTACACCCAAACATGGTCAAGATGTAGGGACTGGATTGAATTTTTTCCATTGGAATCTGTCTATACATAGAACATATTTCTAAGTTTATTTAGGTCCTTTAAAAATGTCACTGAATAAACTTATTTTTCTCCATAAAGGCCACTTACCTCTTTTGTCTATTTTAGGCTCTGTCATAAATTATAATTGTATTACAACTTAGGTGAAATGGACGAATTCCTAGAAAGACACAAACTATCTAGACTCACTTAAGGCCAGGTGCGGTGGCTCACGCCTGTAATCCTAGCACTCTGGGAGGCTGAGGCGGGCGGATCGTTTAAGCTCAGGAGTTCGAGACCAGCCTGAGCAAGAGCGAGACCCTGTCTCTACTAAAAATAGAAGTTAATTGGCCAACTAAAAATATATAGAAAAAATTAGCTGGGCACATGCCTGTAGTCTCAGCTACTCAGGAGGCTGAGGCAGGAGGATCGCTTGAGCCCAGGAGTTTGAGGTTGCTGTGAGCTAGGTTGATGCCACAGCACTCTAGCCGGAGCAACAACAGTGAGACTCTGTCTCCAAAAAAAAAAAAAAAAAATAGAAAATCAGAATAGACCTATAACAAAGAGATTGGATTAGCAATCAAAACACTACCCATGATGAAAAGCCTAAATGGCCTAATAGGTGAATTTCTACCAACCTCTTTTTATTTTTTTTTTAGACAGGGTCTCATTGTGTCTCCAGGCTAGAGTGCAGTGGTGTGATCATAGGTCACTGCAACCTCTAGCTCCTGGGCTTTAGCAATCCTCCTGCCTCAGCCTCCTGATTACCTGGGACTACAGGCACATGTCACCATGAATGGCTAATTTTTTCTATTTTTAGTAGAGACAGCGTCTTGCTTTTGCTCAGGCTTATCTTGAACTCCTGGCCTCATGCAGTCCTTCTGTCTCGGCCTCCTAGAGTGCTAAGGTTACAGGCATGAGCCACTGCGCCTGGCATCTACCAAGCATTGAAACAATACCAATTCTTTGCAAACTCTTCCAAAAAACAGAATAGGAGGAAATACTTCCAAGCTAATTCTGTGAGGCCAGTATTACCCTGATATCAAAACCAGACAAAGATATCACACACACAAAAGCAGTAGCCTTTATGAATATAGATACAAAAAAGTTAACAAAATACTAGTAAACCAAACCCAGTAACACAGAAAAGGGATTATATACCACTACCAAGTGGGACTTATCCCAGGAATGCAAGGTTGGTTCAATATCTAAAAATCAATTAATGTAATGCACCATAGTGATAGAATAAAGGGCAACTACCACATCATCCCAATAGACACAGAAAAAGCACTGGCCAAATCAACATCCCTCATGATAAAAATTCTCAAAAAACAATCTATAGCTAACATCACACTAAACAGTAAATGACTAAATATTTTCCTTCCAAAATCAGGAATAAGACAAAGATGTCTGCTCTTGCCACTTCTTTTCAACACTGTACTGAAGGTTCTAGCTAGGGCAATTAGATAAGAAAAAGAAATAAAAAGTGTTCAGATTAGAAAGGAAGAAGTGAAACCATCTCTATTCACAGGTGGCACAATCTTGCACACAGAAAATCCTAAGAAATTCCCTAAACTGTTAGAATGAGTAAGTTCAGCAAGGTTAGTTTTCATAGTATTTCTATGTATTCACAATGAATAATGCAAAATGAAATTAAGAAAATTCCATTTACAATACGATCAAAAAGAATAAAATACTTAGGAATAAATTTAACAAAAGAGGGAGGAGCAAGACTCATAATCTGAAAATTATAAAACATTGTTGAAAAATTATTTAAATAAATGGGAAGATACTCCATGGATTGGAAGACTAAATATTAAGATGGCAATACTCTCTAAGTTGGTCTACAGATCCAATGCAAATTTCTATCAAAATTTCATCTGGCTCGACAACCTATCTCTCTCTCTAAAATTAAAAAAAAAAAAAAAAAAAAAAGGTATGGGGCACACTACTCCAGAGGTTGAGGTGGGATGATAACTTGAACCCAGGAGTTCGAGGCTTCATTGAGCTATGATGACACCATTGTACTTTAGTCTGGGTGACAAGGCAAGAACCTGTCTCAAAAAAAAAAAAAAAAAAAAAAGAAAGAAAAAGAAATTCAACTGGCTGCTTTGCAGAAATTGACAAGCTGATCACGAAATTCCTGGGATCTGGAATAGCCAAAATGATCTTGAAAAAGGAGGATAAAGTTGGTAACTCAAACTTTCTGATTTCAAAACATATTACAAAGCTACAGTAATCAAGACAATATGGTACTGGTATAGGCTAGACATATAGATTAATGTAATAGAGGATCCAGAAATAAACCCTCAAGTGATTTTCAGCAAGGTGCCAAAACAACTCAATAGGGAGATTAGTCTCAACAAATGGTGTTGGGACAAATAGATGTCTACATGCAAAAGAAAGAAGTTGGATCCTTTCTTCATACCATATACAAAAATTAACTCAAAGTGTATTTATATATAGACCTAAATGGAAGAGCTAAAACCTAAAACTCTTAGAGAAAAAAACAGGAGTACATCTTCATAACCTTGGGTTAAGCAAAGGCTTCTTAGATAAAATACCAAAAGCAAGCAACAGAAGATGCTTAGACTTCATCAACATTAAAAGCTTTTGTGATTCAAAGAAATTGAAGACAATCCTAGAATGGGAGGAAATATTTACAAATCACATCTCTTACCAGAAGTACCGAGTGCTAACTGATCATGCCAGGGGAGCTCTAAAATCATGTATCTCATATAGGAGATACATTTGTATCTAGAATTTATAAAGAACATTTACAAATTAATAAGACAAATAATTTAAAAAAGGGAAAAAAAGCTGAATAGACATTTCCTCAGAGATGACATATAAAGGCCAATAAGCATGTAAAAAGATGTTCACCATCCTGGGTCGTCAGGAAAATGCCAATCAAAACCACAATGAGCTACTACTTCACACAACTAGTAAGGCCATAATCAAATCAGTGGACGATACCGATGAAGATGTGGAGAAATTGGAACCCCCACAGCCTACCAGTGGGAATGTAGAACGGTACAGCCACTTTGGAAAAGTTTGGCACTTGCTCAAAAGTTAAAACAACATTACTATGTTACCTAGCAATTCCGCTCCTAGGTATACGTAAGAGAAATGCAAACGTATGTCACCACAAAAACTCGTACACGGATGTTCACAGCAGGATTGTTCAGAATAGCCAGAAAAGTGGAAAAATGCAAATGTCTGTCAACTGATGAATGGATAAATAAAACACGGCATATCCACATAATGGAATAATATTTAGCAATAAGGAATGAAGTACTAATACATGCTACAACTTGGATGAACTTTGAAAACGTAAAGCAAAAGAAGCTAGTCGTAAGAGGCCACATATTCGCGAGTCCATTTGTACGAGATGTCCAAAACGGGCAATTCCATGGAGACACAAAGTAGTTTAGTGGTTTTTGGGGGGCTGGGGGGATTGGGCAGAAATGGGAAGTTATTACTAATTGGTTTGTGGTTTCTTTCTTGGGGTGATGAAATGTTTTTGAATGTAGTGGTGATGGTTGCATGATTCTGAATATACTAAAAACTACTGTATGGTATATGAATTATACCTCAGTAAAACTGTTACAAAATATTGCAATAGCATCTTTGTAAAATATATTTTCCAACTGTCTGTTGTTGGCGTAGAGCAGGGACCACCAAACTAGTGGCTTGCTGCTTGCTTTTGTCAAGCTTTATTGGAACACAGCTATGCCCATTGATTTATATAACATAGTCTATGGCTGTATTTGTGCAAGACTAGGAGCACTGACAAGTTACAACAGAGACCGTGTGGCCCACGAGGCTGGAAATATCTGCTCTTTATAGAAAGAGTGCGCCAACCTGTTGTAGAAGAATACAGTCGAGTTGGTACATTGATCCCATACCGCAATCCTGCTGAAGTCATATTCTCTAGAGTTTTCTATACAGGTAATTTTACTCCTTTTTAATCCTGATACTACCTTTTAATTTACCTTTCGTGTCTTACTGGGCTGGCTAGGACTGCTGGGCAGGTGTGGACGAGCGGTGACCTGGATCTTTGTCCCCCAATGTTACCAACCCTCAGGTTTATCTATCAGCCCTCAGATCGAGCTTGGGTGCTCTGTCATAGATGAAGGAAACAGCCTGCCTTCCTAGTTGGCTCGGAGCTTATTTTTATTTATTAAATCATACATTGGGGGTGGGGTGGGCAAATGCCTCTGTCTTCTCCCAGGCCCCCAGTTCCCAGGGCAGGGGTAGCACCGACCTTCCCTCAGGCTGTGCTCAGTAACGGCTTCGTAATTGAATCTGCTGCGTGGCCCAAGATTTGTTTTTAATTCCATTAGAATTTTAAATTGCTTTGTTTCTTCCTTATCGCATTAGCATTGGTGGAGGCAGCGGTACCTGCAGGAATGCTGGCGGGGCCCTGGGTGGCTTGGGCTGTGGCTCTGTCCTGTCAGGGTCATGGGCGTGTGAAGGGGGGGGCTGCTCCCCGATCTTGGGGGGTTACAAGCCCTCCAGACTGCTCAGCAGTGCAGATGAGCCATCTGGGTGAGGGAACCTCTTGTCCCCTTGTGGGGATGGAAGTGGGCAAATGTTTGAGTTGGCCTCCAAGCCTTGGGGGCTCTCTCCTTCCTTTATCCCCAAGTCGCAGCACTGGAAACTGAGGTGCAGTCGCTCACTTTCTGAGACCATGCACATATCGCATTCAGGGCACAGCTAGAATTTTACCTAGACCCATCTCGGCTCCCTGGGGACTCATGGGGAAGAGGCCTGGGTGAGCATGGGGGCACACAGAGGCTGCATCACTTACGCAGGCTCCAGCAGAGGAGGGCGGAAGTTCACGTCTGCCTCCTGGGGTAGCCAGCCCAGGTCAGCGCCTTGGCTGCCTGGACACGCATGAGGACTAGTCCCTGAGAACCGGCCTGCACTGGCCCTGCTGGCTCTCTGGGGCTTCTGCGCAGCCTGTATTTTCAGCAATGCATGATTCAAAAGTTTGTATATTAACGCTGTGATGAAAAAGTCAAGTATTTATTAGCAGGGACAGTCCTGCATAGCCGAGCTAAATGGGCTTCTGTCCCGGGAGTGGCCAGGTCCTGTCTGAGCTCCGGACTCAGGCCGGCTGGGAGTAGCCTAAGATCTTAGGCCTGAGGCAGTGGAGGGGGATGGACTCTCTCCTGGGAGGAGAGGAAAGTCTTCCTTTCTTTTTCTCCAGGTTACTTTCTCCAGTCACCTAGAATGGGCCACAAGGGCCTGCCCCCAGGCTCCTAGACACACCCTGGCTGCTCTGTCCAGCCTGACCTTCGATTCCAGAGAGGTGAACTGCAGCCATTTCTGGTTCACTGGGGACGTTCTAGGCATACATGGTGGCCGGACCTCATGACAGCCCTGTGCAGTTGGGCTACTCTGATCCCCATGTGACAGGAAAAGGAGGACAGGGGTCCAGATTGGGCCACCTCTTCCCCCTCTCCACCGAGCTTTTGACATGATCATTGTAGATGGTCAGAACTGGATGGCCTCTTAGGTCCACCTCGTCTGACCTCTTGCTTTACAGAAGGGGGGACACAGGCCCCGAGAGGGCGAACGAGTGGTCCAAGGTCACGTTGCCCATCGCCTGGCCAAGACTTTTTTCCTTTGGTCAAACATGCAGCACATTTGTCTAAAAGATGTATCTGGTAATTAAAAAACAAAACAAAAAATGCAGCACAGCCAAAGGTCAGAGCTCAGGGTCAGCCTGTCCTGTCTCAGTTCTGACTGGAGGCAATAGGAGAGGCCTAGGCCCTGATCACCCAAGAGTTATGCCCAGGAGGAAAGGGCAGGAGCCTCCCTGGCCAAGTGTCCAGGCACTGCCCGGCAGCAGGGCGCCCAATTCAATTTCCTTATCTCTCTTCCTGCCTCCCTCTTTCCTGTGCTCTTCAATTACAGGCAGCATCAGTGTCTTTTCCAATAAGCACAGAGATGTCAAAGGATCTGAGTGGGCAGGGGAAGCAGGACGTCCTTGGTGGCCCTCCACGCTCTCTCATTCCCGCCTTGGAGCAGGAAGGAAGGAAGGATGAGCCCCAGGCAGCAGGCCTGGCTCTGCCTCCAGCCCGATGGCAGCAGAGGCAAGGCAGGGAGCCGTGGACAGCAGCAATCAAAGGTAATAAAATGTACAGACCTTTTGAGCCAGCAAGTCCAGCCTGGGAGAATTTTTTTGCACAGGTATACACGGACTAAGATGTTCATCACAGACTGCTTAGAACAGCAAGAGACTAGAAACAAACTAAATGTCCACAAGCAAAGGGATGGTTAAATGTTGTCATTCTGTATCCACACGATGGAATACAATGCAGCAGGGAAACTGCTAAAAACAAACAAAATGGTGGGCCAGCTGCCAGTAGCAGCAGAGATCAGGTGGGGCTGAGGGAAGCAGAGGAAAGGTTCCACAGCTGTAGGTTTCAGAAAGAACCGGCAGAGTACACCTCCCCAAAATGAGCACACCCTGAGGTATAAAATCTGAGCCCTGTATTTGCAGCTGTGAAAGCAGAGGTGTGTTGCTGGTGACACAAGCTTCCCTTGGACCCACTTAATTGAGAAAAGCAAAGAAGGGCTACATACAAAGTCACACAGAGAAGCCATACTTGTAGGAACCTGTGTGTCTCTGAGGCAACTGGGGGAATAAAGGATAAATCAATGCACATACAAAACCTTGGGTCATAAGGAAACTTCCAGTTAGCCCTCTGCAAACAGCTGGGCTGGGAAAAATAAGGTATCCTTTTAAGTCATCCAAATTGAGCCAGCATAGGACCTAATCAAAATATACGAAAACATGAGGACAAGGCAAAGCATTAAAGTCATGGGTGGTCAAAACACTTCCAATCAGAAGAAAGTGTAACAGTCACAGAAGAGATGAAGATGATAGCCAAGGATTTCATCATGAAGGGAAAAACTTAGTAAGAAATTGTTTCTATAAAGCAAAAACACAAAGCAGATATACAAGAGTAGAATAAGAAAACTTACCAGTGAGCAATGTGAAAAGGAAATAAGGTGTTAGAAAAGGCTTGGTCAGAAAATGGTCCAGAGGGAAGAGAGGTAAAAGACAGCCCATATATGCTTAACTTCAGTCCACAAGGAAGGAGACTAAAATAATACAAGCCTTAGATCTGCATGCGAAAGGGCCATGTTCCAGGGAAAATCAGCTCTGAATGGTGAACTGCAAGACACAACCTATAAAGTAAGTGGACATGAAAGATATATAAGAGGGAAAAAAATCGCTTCCACTTCTCCATGGCAACACACAACATTAGGAGAGAGTAGAACAAAGCCTACAAAATCCGCAAGGAAACAAAGTGACCCAGGAACTTTTCTTTTTTTCTTTTTACCCACTCAAGTATAAATGCAACAGATAGATGTTCTGACTGTGCGGGAACTCCACGAGGATTGCTCAGCATGGGGCATTCTTAAGCAGTGTGCTAGAGGGCTAACTTGGGATGGTGGAAAACTAAGGCACAAGAATTGGTGTCGAGCAAATCTCTGATTTATCTAGGAGACTGGGATTGAAACAAACCTGGGGGTGGTGGTGACATACCCAGATGCTAACATTACAAGCCCTAAAAATACAGTTACAGAGGAGACAGTAGTATAAGTAGATCAATATCCTTATCTTTGATGGCTGGAATCAAAAGGTATCATTTAAAGTTGATGGCAGCCGGGCACGGTAGCTCACGCCTATAATCCTAGCACTCTGGGAGGCCGAGGCAGGCAGATCGCTCGAGGTCAGGAGTTCGAAACCAGCCTAAGCAAGAGCGAGACACCGTCTCTACCATAAATAGAAAGAAATTAATTGGCCAACTTATATAGAAAAAATTAGCCGGGCATGGTGGCGCATGCCTGTAGTCCCAGCTACTTGGGAGGCTGAGGCAGCAGGATCACTTGAGCCCAGGAGTTTGAGGTTGCTGTGAGCTAGGCTGACGCCACGGCACTCACTCTAGCCTGGGCAAGAAAGCGAGACTCTGTTTCAAAAAAAAAAAGTTGATAGCAGGTCGCAGAGGTTTAACTATATGACATGACCCCCAAGAAAATGTTGTGGAGAGAAAAAGGAAATACGCTAATTTGATCATTTTATTTCTCTTAGGGAAAGTAACATATTATTCTAAAGAAATAGAGAATTAAGGAGTTATTTGCAGTCATACCACTAGAAAAAAAGCACCAATCTTCCTTATGAGTAGTAGGTACACAGAACACAGTCCACATAATGAAAGACTTTTTAAAGCAATTAAAGCACAAAATGATTGAACTAAGACCAGATATGTCATACCAATAAATGTAAATGGGCTAAACTCTATTAAAGGAGAAAAAAGGCATTCAGATTGGATCACAAAGCTTAATCCAGCTCTGTAGTACATGAGTCACATCTAAATAAAGTAATTCAGAAAGGTTGAATTAAAAGGATTGACAAAGGTTTCAAGAAAAATGTGAATTAAAAAAGCAGAGATTACCATCTTAACAGATAAAGTTGAATCCTGGCCTTTTTGGCCTGAATTCAATTTTATCTATTAGAATGTAATTCACTAAGATTTAAGGTATTAATATCTATGCATTAAATAACATTGTATCACCATTTATAAGGCCAAAGCTACAGGTGGTACAAGAAGAATAGATAGCAACATGTTAGCAATAGGTGTCTAATTCCTTTCTCTCTCCCAGACAGGTAAGGATATAGAAAACCTAACAACATGATGTGGTGGATATAATTGTTGGTATACACTAAACTCTGAATCTTGAAAACAGAGCCAATATCTTCTTTTCAAGTCCCCATAAAAAGTGCACAAAATTCACAACAATTACCATAGATTATATCACAAAGAAAACGTTAATAAATTCTAAGAAAGTAGATCTGATCATATGCAAAAAAAAAAAAACTATGAAATATTGTACTGAAACATAAAAATACCTACTGTAATACTTGAGAGGTGGGATTCACCTCTCAAATTTGTAATGAAACACAAAAGCACCTACTATAATACTTGAGAGATGGGATTCAAATGAGTATTAGGTTAAAGAAGAAATCAAAACCAAAATTATAATATACCTAGAAAATAATGAAAGTACTACATATTAGAATCTATAGGACAGTATAGCTCAGCAGTGCTCAGAGACTTCATAGCCTTAAGTTTTCCTGTTTATCAGTATAAAGATTTAAATCTCTAACTTAAGAAATTAAAACCTAAGGAAAGCAGAAAGAAGGCTTTACTAAAGATAAAGGCATAAATTAATGAATTAGAAACCACAAAATCCTAAAATGGATCTTTGAGGAAGGGGGAAAAATAAAATAATGTCATTAGCTAACTAACCCAATGAAGAAAAACTGATTCACCCACCACTTAAAAGAACTGGAAAAACTTTTGTTCAACTACATGCAAATAAATTTGAAAACCTGGATAAAATGGATAGTTTTCTAGAAAAACATAATTTAGCAAACTCATTCAAGAAGCAGAACAATTAAAGTAGACCAATTATTACGGAAGAAATAGAGAACATTATCTAAAAGCTACCCATCACCCCAAATAAATGTACTAGTCCAAAAGGTTTCATGGGGGAATGAACAAAACTTTAAAGAACAAATAATGCTGTCTGTTTAAACTGTTTCAAACCATACAGAAAGAAGGAAAGCCTTCGTTTTCTTTGCAAAGCAAGTGCAATACAGCAAAACCCAACCAAAATCGCTCCAAAAATTAGAAAAACGAAAAGTAAAACGTAATCTCACCAATGAAACTGAGGACAAAATCCTAAATAAAACAACAAATCCAATACAGTAGTATATTATAAAGAAATATTCACCATGACCAAATGGGGTTTAATCTGGAATGCAAGGATAGTTCAATATTAAATGGACTGAAGGAAAGATAACATATGATCGTCTTCATAAACACTGAAAAGTAATTTGGCAAAGTTCACCTTCCATTCTTGATTTTAAAAATCCTTAATAAAACAGGAATAGATGGAGACTTATTTAACTTGGTAAAATATCTGCTCCCAAACCAACACTGCCTAATTAAGAAACCTAGAGGCCACAAAGCAGGAATGTCTATTATCACCACGATTATTTTTTCTCATTCCAGGGACAGTAGCCAACTTTATTAAATAAGATAAAGTATAAAACAAAGTAGGAGGTAAAATTATCATTTTTAAATGATATGACAGTATAACTGGAAAACCCAAGAGCCTAAGTCGAAAAACCACTGCAAACAATAAAAGAATTCAGTAAGCTGGCAGAAGTTAATCGCCTTCATATAAATAACCTCAATTTATGGAAAAAAAGACCATCCCTACAAATCATATGGGGCAAATAAAAAAATAATAAAATAAAAAAAGACCAGCCAAAAAAGCTAAACTATCCAGAAATAAACTTAACGATGTGTAAGATCTAAATGAAGCAAATGTTAAATTCCTGAGGTACACAACAGAAAGGCTATCATGTTCTTGGAGGGAAGAGCAGCATTATAAAAATGCCATTTCTTCCTAAATCTATAAATGTAATACAGCTAGGTGTGGTGGCACACACCTATAGTCCCAGCCACTGGGGAGGCTGAGGCAGGAGGATCACTTGAGCCCAGGAGTTCGAGGCTACAGAATGCCATGCTTGCACCTATGAACAGCCACTGCACTCCAGTCTGGGCAACACTGCAAGATCCTGTCTCAAAACAACAACAACAAGAATAACAAAAAGTCTTAATACAATCTCAATAAAAACATGCGGAGGACTTTTGTTTTCACCTTATATAGTGGATTCCACAGTTCAGACAGGAAAGTAAATAAAATAGCCAAGAAAATTCAGGCGGGGGCTGGATAAACAAGGAGCAACAAGCTCCATCAAATATCAAAATGTTGTCCAGGTTGAATATCTCAAATCCAAAATGCTCCATAGTCCACAACTTTTTGAGCACTGACATGACGCTCAAAGGAAATGCTTGTTGGAGCATTTTGGAGTTTCAGATTTGGGATGTTCAACTAGCAAGTATAATGCAAATATTCCAAAATCTGAAAAATTCCAAATTCCGAAACACTTCTGGTCCCAGTCATTTTGGATGAGGGATACTCAACCTGTACAGAGATGCTACAGTGAGGATGAACCTTGAAAATGTGCTAAGTGGGTGAAGCCAGTCACAAAAGAATTCCAAGATAGGGAAATCTACAGAAAAATAAGGGGTAGGCTGGGCACGGTGGCTCACGCCTGTAATCGTAGCACTCTGGGAGGCCGAGGTGGGCAGATTGCTCGAGGTCAGGAGTTCGAAACCAGCCTGAGCAAGAGCGGGACCCTGTCTCTACTATAAATAGAAAGAAATTAATTGGCCAAATAATATATATAGAAAAAATTACCTGGGCATGGTGGTGCATGCCTGTAGTCTCAGCTACTCGGGAGGCTGAGGCAGGAGGATCGCTTGAGCCCAGGAGTTTGAGGCTGCCGTGAGCTAGGCTGACGCCACGGCACTCACTCTAGCCTGGGCAACAAAGCGAGACTCTGTCTCAAAAAAAAAAAAAAAAAAGAAGGGGGGGCTGGGGGAATGAGGAGGTCACTGCTGTTGGACAGGAGTTTCTTCTTCAGATAATGAAAATATTCTAGAATTGACTGTGGTGATAGCTGCACAATTCTGTGAATGTACTAGAAACTACTGAATTGTGCACCTCAAAGGGGTGAGTGGCATATGAATTATATCTCGATAAAGCTGTTACATTTTAAAAATATAACATTACGATAATTAAAATAATATCACACTGACACTTACATATACTTGGATCCACACCTCACACTTTAGACCAGATATATTACACAACAATCTAAGTCCTGTACTGTTAGAAATACCATAAAAGAAATAGAAGCAACCTTTTAAAACACAGAGATCATATGTATATTTTTAAAACTATAACAAAACTAGAAGAAACCTTGGAGAAGTTTTTTAAAAAAAATCTCAGCCTATGGAAGGACTTTCTGAGTATGACACAAAACATCTGCAATTCTTTTGACAGGCAAAGGTCTAATTCCATCATATACAAAGAGCTCCTACAAATCACTAAGGACAAAACCCACCACTCGATCAAACAAATGGGCTAAGGAGATAAGCAGATTATGCAAGGGAATAACAATCAGCTCGAACGTGGAAAGATGTTCAACATCATTTATATTAAACTAAATTAAAACTACACTGTGATCCTGTTTTTACTGCTCGGCAAAGCCTAAATGTTTGATACCATGCTTGTGTTGGTGAGGGTAAGGGGAACAGACCCTCTCGCACAAGGCTGAAGACCCCATCCTGTCATCTTTGGTGCTGTGGGGTGTCAACAGGTACAACATCTAGAGACACCTGTCCAACCACATCTACCAAAATGACAAATGCACATACCTTTGACCCAGTGAAGGTCAAAGCCCAATTTGAAGGTCAAAGCCCACTCCCAGAAATTTACCCTGAAGTTTCAGCCACACCCTTGTGACACAGGGTTTATTGCTGTGGCATCGCTTGTCACGGCAACAGGTTGGGTACAGTCTAAAGAGAGGACTGGCCGAGTGAGTCACGGTTCATCCTTGCTGGGGAAAACCATATGGCAAAGAGCGAGGAAGCTTTTTAGAAGCCGGCGTGCAGGATATATTGCAAAGGGAAACACGAGGTGCAAGACGGGTGGGTGTAATAGGCACGTACACATGTATTTGCTGGGACGTACACAAAACATCTGGAAGGACCCACAGGAAGCTGACAACATCACCTGCCTCTGGGCAGGGGAGTGGGTGGGAGCTTTAGTCTGTATGCCCCTTCCTTCCTTTTGAGTTTTGGATCACGTAAGTGTGTTACCTTGTCTACAGATACATATTGGAAAGAAAATAAAGAAGCCACAGTGTAAGCATAATGACAAATGACAGCTGATCCCGGGCTGCAGGACAGGAGCAATGGGGAGGGGTGGGACTTTGGTAAACGGGAATGGATGTCCCCATTACAGAGGCAGGAGCCCAGCCCTAACCAGTCGCTGTGGTGCAGGAACGCAGCCTGTGTCACCAGACTCTTGGATTTTTTCCCAAGAGATACTAGAAATCCAGAATGTTGTGCAGACCTCCCTGTGTTTTACTATTTCCAAGTGCGTCACCAGGGAGGTGGCACAGCACAGGCAGAGGCCTAGAGGGCTAAGAACACAGACACTCTCAGGCAGGGTCGCGGCGGGGGGACATGCTCAGGGTCGAATGGCGTTCCCTGCCCACGACCTGCCCTGCCAAGGCCAGAGGCAGGCATGAGCCAGAGCTTGCAGGCACAGAAAGCGGCCCCAGTGGACTCAGAGTGGGCGAGGGGGAGGGGAGGACACAGGAGGGGAGGGTCCCACTCACACTTGCGCAGCTCCAGGCTGTTGCTCGGGCAGGCCAGGTGCTGGCCCGGCGGGTTCTGGGTCCTCTGCAGACAGGCCAGCATGGCAGAGCTGGGGGCCCCTGGCAGGGCGCACTCTGCGGCAGGGTCCCTGTGAGGAGGGAGAGGGGTTCGTCACTCGGGGTGCTCCGTGCCCGCCTCCTGCCACCCCGGGGAGTCCCTGCCAGCAGCCTCCCCAGTGCCCCGCAGGACATCAGACTTTCAGAACAGACACCCCTTTTCCCCTACGTGACAGATGAGGGGACCAAGGCTCTGAGGCATCAAGAGGCTCACCTGTGGCCTCACAGGAAGGGACAGGATCCAGGGCTCCTGAGTGGTGGACTTGCACCATGACAGGGCTGGAACCGACAAGTCTCTCGTGGACCTGGCCCCGCCGACTGTGCACTCACCTGCTCAGGGGGCTGCCCCGCGCCTCCAGGCTGAGTCAGACCTCCCCACTCCCTGTCCCACAGCAGGCTGTCCTTCTGGCTGGTGAGGACCCCGGGCTCTCTCGTAGCCCCCCCGTGAGCAGGCCGCCCTGGAGCTCTTCAAGGGTGAAGACCCCACCCAGTCATCTTTGGAGTCTACGCAGAGGGGTTCCCAGGACATGCCAGTGGCCACATGGGTGTATTGGTCTGCCCCTGCCTGGCATGTTCACACAGCAGCCCTGGAGGGGCGATGCCAGGATGCCATGTCCCTGGGAGAACGAGCAGCCTGCCAGTCCTGACCCATGCTGAGCCCTGGGCCCAGCCCCGCGGGCCACCAAGGCCGCCCTGAGCCGGGATCCTCGTCCCAAATGGGAAGGGCAGGGCCACCCACGCATGGCAGCTCTATCCTGCCAGGCCACACGGAGGTCTGTGCCTGCCCCACTTAGGTGGCAGCTGAGACGTGGCTCCACACGGGTCCAGGTGGTACTCCTTCACCCAGAGTCAGGTGCCTGGCGCTCACGGAAACTCACCTTATCGGCACAAAAACCACTTTTCTGCAGGTAACGTGTGGGGAGGCTGAGGCACGTTCCCCGGAGCCCCTGAGTGGAGGGTGAAGGTACCAGGTCCCTCCCCTCCTCTCTTCCTGCTAAGGAGAAGGTGGGTCCAGGTGTCAGCTCGACCCTGGACACCCGGATGTCCACCCACCCAGCCCCACCCCACCACCTCCTGTCCCCCACGTCCCGAGCAGCCACGCTGGGCCACCTCAATCCTCCTGCTGCTTCGGAAAAAGGAGAAGAAGAAAGGAGAGAGAGGGTGTGTGTTGGGGGGAAGAAAGGGAAGTTATTTAATACTAAACAGGTGTCTGCAGCCCTAAATTCTGCCGCTTTCTTCTAATAATGAAGTATTCATGAGGAAAAGCCTTTTTTCACTACTTTCTTAAGATACTAATTTCACAACAAGCTCCTTGTCGTGGCGCAATCATCCCAATCTTGTATTTCCCCGAGACGGCTGCAGCCTCCCGTCTGTCCTGGCCTCTCGGTGAATGAAAGACAATCACGTAACCACCTTTCATTATGCTCTATTTTACTTTCAGCAAAGGTACCCTGAAAGAAATGATTTCCTCTGAAAGGGACTTTTATTCAGTTTCAAAACCAATTTTCTCCTATTACTGTCTCAAAAAAAAAAAAGAAAACTAGAGAGAGAGGGGGGGGGAAGTGGGGGATGGGCGGGTGCTGGGAGGGAAGGCAGGGGAGGGGATTCTCACCACCTCCCAATCACCAGCCTGAACACGGCGACGCAATAAAAGCTGCAGTATCCACTTCCCGGCTTTGATTTCTTGTAATTTTAAAATAGGCCATTACAATCAGGCAGAAATTATACAGTTTAAAAAGGGAACGAAGTGGGGCTTATAGCAGGATGAACGTCCTTGACTTCGGGGAGGCAGTGCCGCTCTTCTCCTTGGGGACCTGGGACGTGAGCAGGTGGCAGGCGCGAGCCTGGCCGGGGCCTGGAGGACACGGCATGCACACGGGCACGCTCTGCCCCGCTCGGACACGCTGTGGTGGGCACGCATGCGCGCTCACACTGGTGCACACTTATGTATGTACATACGTGTACTTGTGTGCTGCGTGATATGCCCTTGCACGCCTGCTGGCGCTCTCTGGCCTCTCATGTACACACAGGCAGTCTATGGGGACGTGCCATCACGCGCCAGGGCCACCTGGCCACTCCCAGCCCTACCAGGTGCCGGGGGTCCAGAAGCCCAGCCCCCGTCCAGGTCCCCGACTACTCCCCCATGGGCCATATATCCCGGCATGCTTTGCAGGTACAAAAGGGCAGGCCGGGGGCTGCAGTTGTGGGGGCAAGGGCCGGTCGCCTATTCCGGAGCCTCTCTTGACCCCATCACCTGCCCTCCCAGAGTCTGGTTCTCAGAGTGCTCTTGTGCTGGGTGCCCAGGCAGTTCCAGGACCCAAGAAGGGACTGAGCTCAGGGGCCACGGAGGATTTTCAGGAAGCGGAGGCATCTGAGTTAAGGCCTTGGCTCAGCTTTGCCAGGGAAGCTGCCTGGATCATTCTGTCCCTCACTTCTGGACGTCCGGTAGGTAAGGCCTTGCTTCCTGTACCCTCCGCTCTGTACCCCCAGTTTCCCCAACTCACTGCCCATTCTCCCAGGAACGCTGTGCCCTGCTGCTGGGGGCAGGTGGGGAGGCTAGTAGGGGAGGGGGCAGGGGCCAGCCACACGTGACCAGGATGAATGCGCCACCGCCTCCACTTCCCATCATCCCCAGCACCTACGTCAAGGCGTCCCCATCTCTCGTGGTCCCCCCGCCCTCCTCCCAGCCTGGCTGCCTCACGCCTCTCCAGACCTGTGCCCGTGCTGGGCCCTCTGCCTACGGCAGCGCCACCCGATCTGCGCCAGCTCAAGTCTGCCTTCTCACACTCGGGCTCAGCTGCCCCCTCTCTGGCTAGCCCCTAGTCACACGGAGTTGTAATTGCCATTTTCACGTCTCTCTCCACTGGACTGTGAGTTTTCTTAGGAGCAAGGACTGTGTCTTCTTTGCTTCTCTCCCCCCGGTCCCTGGCAAAGAGTCCATCATTTAATAAACAGCTGTTGAATGAGCGACTGAATCAATGAATTGGTTATTGTCAGATGAACTGACCAAGGCCCAGAGAAGCCGTGCGTCCTGCACGAGGTCACACAGCAAGGCAGGGACAGGAGTGGCTGGGCGCTTAAAACACGGTCTTCCTGTGACCCCCTCATGTCCCCTTCCTTGCCTGGTGTCATCCCATCTGCAGAGAGCCAGCCCCTCACAGCCCCCATCCTGGACTCATTACCCCCCACCAGGGACCATCAAGGAAGCGCTGCTCATTTTCAAACCCTATCTGCAAATCAGACTGTTTATAAGCTCAAGGTCTTTTGTGACTTTAATAATAAAAAAAAGAGGGGGGAGGTAAGAGAGGGGAAAATGTCGAAAGCCTCAATGATTAGGATGCTCTGGCACCTTCCCTGACATGGGGGCTGATAAGGCGCCTTATCTCGGAGACACCGAGGAAAAGGTCCCCTCCACCAGATAACGCCCCCAGCTGTGGATGTGCCCTTTCATAGCTGAGAATTTAGATAAAGGAAATGTGACAGGGGAGGGGAAAGAAAGGAAGGAACTTTCCAAGTCCGAGGAGGAATGGAGTCTGTGCTGCTCGCCTTGGCAGAACAATGAATTGGAGGGGGGTGGCGAAAGGCTGTCTTTATTTTTATTAAAAGAACAGAGAATTGGGGCCTTTGGCCCTGCCCACATTTTGTCATCTTGCCCTCGTCTGGCTGGCTGCAGGGGGCGTCAGGGAGCCCACAGGCCAGTGGGGGCGTGCTGGGAAACAGTGACGTGCACATTCATGCTAGTGACAGTGGCGAGCATCTACTGACTGCCCGCTGTGCCGAATCCACGTGCATCTGTCTGTTCGACCTCCCTGCCTCCTCCTAGTGGCCTCTGTGGCCCCATGTCACAGAGTAGGAAATGGGCACAGAGAGGGGAAGCAATCTGTATGAGGCCACACAGCTTTCAGGCGGCAGTGCCTGAGGACGTCAACCCTGACCAGCCTCGGAACCCTCAGCCCCACACTTCCGGCAGCTCCGCTGTGGCTGGGGTCCCGTCCACCCCCAGCTCCCAGTCAGCTCGGCAGGGAGGAGCACAAGCCACGGCCTGCTTCTCCCCGGCTCCTGAATCCACTTTGGTCCCACTCCCCGAGGGGCTGCGATCCAGAGAGGGAGGAGGGGAGCGGAGGGGGTCGGGCAGGGGCTCCCGCAGGGCCACTTACTCGTCCCACTAACAGTCACAGAGCACAACTGGCGAGGCCCGCAGTGGCAGAACACTGAGATGAGTAAAGCCCAGGCCTTGCCTCTTACCCACCCATTCATTCATTCCCTCGCTCATTCATCCAGGTGGCAAATACCTCCCGGGCATCTTTAGGGAGCCAGCCCTGCGCCACGCACCGCGAGCATGGCACTCGGCGAGAAGGGAACAGCGGCCAGGACGGACCTCCCACTCCGAATCCAGCCCGAGTTAAAAATGAACTTCTCTGGCCTCTGCCTCCAACATTTTCCTGAAGTGGAGGACAGGAACTTTCCCGCATGGATCCGCAGGTTGGCTGTCTGCCCCTTGCCCAGCTGGGCTGGCCTTGGGGGGCAAGGCAGAGCGCGAGGACATCCGTGGGCTCCACGGCGGGGCCCAGAGGCTGTGAAGGCCGTGGGCTCTTGTCCCCATACCCCCACCCCCCCGCCTGCAGCTGCCTACTCTGGCTTCTGGGCTCCATTCAAGGCCAATGACTGGCTGGGACATGGCGGGGATGGTCACGCCAGGACTCTCCCAGAGTCTGATGGGACTGGGAGTTCAGAGAGGACAGCCAGCCCTGGAGGCCTCAGGGTTGCACCTGCCAGGTGGAGGCCAGGCACTGGGGTTCCGATTGGCTGGGTGACCTTGAGGAAGCCACAGCAGCTCTAAAACATAATCCAGGGCTCTGTGCGAGGCACAGGGATGGGTCCTTGGCCTGCTGGGACCCAAAGGGGGCTCTAGATGCAGTCCCTGTCTTGGAGGGATCTAGAACCTTGAGTGGGGATCCGACAGGAAGCTGGGAAAGCCCAGCACCTCACAGCTGTGGTGCGGGGTGGCGGGAACCCCCCGTGGATCTCACTGCATCTCCCCAGCTGGAACTGAAGTCTCTCCTGCTGCCTGGTCACACAGTCTGCGCCCAATGTAGGGCAGAGCCTGCAGTGGTCGGAGGCCCAGAGACTGGGGAGAATGAGCACCGGATTCAAGATGCCAGAGTCAGACCCTGGCCCTGGCAGGACGACACGCTGTCTCGTCCTTCCCGCCTCCACCCTTGTCCTTAACTCCATCTGCCTCTCTGTCCTGGTGTCTGCCTCCTCCCCGTTCCCTGCTGTCTCTTTCTCTCCCTTCCTGACCTTCTCCCCTACCCACTCCTCTCTCCCTATCTCTCCCCACCCACCTCTGTCTCTGCCAGGCAGCGGGAGCAGAAGCCCACCCCCGCCTCCCTCCTGCCGTTCCCTCCCCCATCCCTGTTCTGAGCCTGAGGCCTTCCAAGGGACCCTGTTAATAATTAAATGTTAATCTAAAAAGCAATTTGAGCTGCGGCTAGGCAGATCTGGTTAGAGATTACATTAGCATGGAGGAGGCGAGGGTAATTTTCTTTAACCCCTCTCCTGATCTCTCAAGCCGGGGATTCTTCCAGTCGCACGGGCACTGCTGATTAAACTGGCACAGGGCTGGGCTGTGGATAAGGGGCCTGTGAAAAGTGATTATTTCCCACTGCCATTCAGGCCGCAGCACCAGAAGGGGATTTGCACTTTTTTTTTCTTTTAAGGTTGGGGGTGGGCACTGCCCCTTTTAACAAGAGGCCTCATCTTCTGCCAAAATGACTGCCGCACCCGCGCCTACCTCTGCAGACCAGGGATCTCTGCAGTGCAAATCCCAGAGCATGCCAGGCTCCCTCGGTTCCCAGGACAGAGATGCCAGGCCCTGCCTGGCCCCAGGCCCCCCATCCAGTCCTCGCTTGCTATTTAGCACATCTGTGCCTGGTTCTGGGCTGGGCTCTGGAGCCAGAGATGCTGGTAGATCTGAGGCCAGAGGGACACCAAAAAGTAAACTGACAGCCACCAATTCTGGGTGGCAGCCAGAATCCTGAAGTGGCATGCCCTAGCATGCACCTCTCTGCTGTACGCTTGCAGGCCCTTGCCCATGCGATCCCTCCCCGGGTCTCTGCCCCTTAAAATTCCACTCGACCTTCAGCTGGAGCCCAGGCTTCTCCAGGGCACACAAGGACAAACATGTGACGGATAGTTGAAGGACTGGGTTCCCCATGCGCCTCCCTGACCCCTCCTCCATGGGTCCCCGGTGCTGTCACCAGCACCTGTGCTGAGGCCCTCAGGACAACACCGCCTGAAGTAGTGATGGGCAAGAGGATGGCCGGGCAGTCAGGGCTCAGGAAGTGTCCTAGTGGGACGCGGGGCTGGGGTCTTGGGGTGGGCGGCTGTCCCCAGGCCTTTCAGCACCATGACCAGCTCCCAGCACAAGTGCCTGTCAGTCGCCATGGGAAATGGTTACCTCCTGGAGACAGCATGGCAAATAAAGCGCCTACTGGGTGCCAGTTCCCATGCTAGATGCTGGGACAGTGACAGACTCAGAGGGGGCAGGAGGCAGCAGAGGGGTAGTTACAAGGCAGGAGACAGGTGGTAGTTATGACAGGGCCACTTTACCTGGCCTGGGGGTGTCAAGATGGAAGGACACGGCAGCTGCCTCATAAGGAGAGGGACAGGATTGTGTCCTGGGCTTCGGAGCTAGATGCCCGAGCTTCATACCTTAACTAAGTGCCAGTTTTGTCCCTTACTCTGCAGCCTTGGGCAAATCTCTCCATCTCTTTGAGCCTCTGTTTCTTCATGTGGAAAAAGGGTTCCTTCCTTACCATGAACTTTCACAAGTGCCAGGGTCGTTTGGTGCTAGCAGCCTAAGTGGCAGCCAGCGTTAGTGCTGTTGATGACCATAATAAACAGGGAAGTAGGAAACAGCCCCGTGAAGGAGGCAGGAGAAGGGGGTCCCGGGTAAGGGACCGCACAGGCAAACATGTGGAGACTAGAAAGAAAGGAGCAGGTGTGGGGACCCTGCAGTCGCTCCAGGTCGCGGGAGAACAAGACTCTTGGTGGTAACCGAGAGCACCCCGTGTATGCGGCGCCAGGGAGGGACCCCCAACCTCAAGGCAGGGAGATCCTCTTCCCGTGGATGAGTGCTGACTCAGGCAGGGCGAGACCCAGGGAAGGGCGAAGAGTAGCCATCGCCCCTGGCAACAGACCCGGCTGCCCTCTCCCAGATCCAAGGGGCTCCTGGGGGGCAGTTCCTGGAGAACAGATGGGTGGGGCTCATTCTCAAACCAGTGAGCCTCTGGGAAGCCTTGGCTGGGGGTTCAAGACCTCAGACCCCCACTCAGCTCCCACCTCCTAAAGAGCCAGATCCCAAGTAGGGGGAAGTGTGGGGAGGGGCTGAACCTCTCTTTCCTAGTCCCGCCCTTGGCTCTTCGATGGAGGGTGGCAGTCGAGTCTCCTTCATCACCACGGGAGCTCTGGGCACCGAAGCTGAGCAGCATCGGTGCTCTGACGCTACAGTGGGGGCTGACGAGCTCAGCAAAAGACCCCAACCCAGATTTTTTCGAGGTAGTCACAGAACCTTTCTGGAGGATCAACATATAAATGGAGACCAAAGTGGGAGTGTTACCAGGTGACACTGGGGATCCAGGAGGAGGGAACACTGTACAAAGGGCAAAGGGAAGACCCACAGTGGAGCCGGGAGGGGCTTGGTGTTCCCAGCCATCCTCTTCCCTATTCCCCGAGTCCCTGCACCCCAGCTCAGGGTTAAACCAGGCAACGGGGAAGAAGAAAAGCTTAATAGTAAGAGCAATAACAAGAGCTGGGTTTTACTGTGATTGTTCCCCACAGGCTCAGCACTTTACAGACGTCACCTCGTGTAACCTGCACTGCAACTGAGAAAGACGCCATTGCTGTTGGACCTGTCAGGAGACACAGGAGGGGAGGGCTGGCCAGGGTGACAGGGCTGGTGGAGGGACAGAGGTGGGCCTGGCTGGGTGGGGCTGGAGGGTTCAGACCCAGGGGGAGATGAGGAGGGAGCCTGGGCCCCTGGGCAAGAACGGGCCAGGAGCATTTGGAAGGTGGGGGAGGAGAGCGGACAAAAGTGCTCTTAACTTTTAGCCTGATGCCAAGACCAAATTCCACATCCCGGAGCTCGTGAGCTCTCCCGATTTGTTTTTTTCTTGAACCTCTGAGAGTCAAACACCTCTCATCGCTCATGTGCAGGCCAGTCTCTAGCTTTCAACCTTCGCTGTGAGCTGGGGTGTCCCTACTCCCCCCCATGGTTGGGGAGTGCATTCCGTGTCATCTGGCCACAGCGCACCGAGATTTAGGAAGTGCTGGGGCCAGACCGCCTGGGTTCAACCCGGGGCTCCACCACACCGCCTGGCCAAGTGACTGCGTTTAACTCCGGGCAGCTGTATTTTTCTTCCTTGTGCTTTTCTGTATTCCTAATTTTTCTACAATGAACATGCACCACTTTGGGCTTCCTCAAAAGCGAAAAGAACTTTTCAAGAGGGATTTCACCCTCTGACCACCTGGAGGCGGCGGCTGGTGCTCACTGTAAATGCGCTGATGTGACAAGGAACAGCTGCTGGGGAGGCCGGGGTGGGGGTGGGGGAGACAGGAAGCCCCAGAGGCTTGGAAACCTGGGAGTGACAGGAAGCAGCGAGCTTTCTGGGGAGCCAGACCCCATCTAGCTGAAGCATGAAGCAGGTCCCCGCAGCAACTCTTCTGCGACAGACCCCTGCTCTGTCCACGCGCCCATTGCTTCCCCGCCCCGTTGTTCTCCAGCCCGCGCCGCCCTCCCCACTCAAAACTCCCCTCCTGGCTTCCACGGCATTTCTAGCAACATCCTCGGAGACTCTGCACGAACCCCTTCCTCACTCCTTACCTGCGCCGTCCCTGTCCCCTTGCCAACCCTGCTCAGCCACACTGGCTTTCTTTCTGTTCCTCTAACAGGCCAACCCCAGGCCCTTTGCACTTACAGTTGTGTCTCTACCTAAATATTCCATGCCAGCGCGGTCCAACAGAAATATGGAATCATCTGAGCCCTATACATAATTGTAAACTTTCCAGCAGCCACGGGGAAAATTAAGTTTTAATATTTTATTTAATCCAATAGATCTAAATTATTATCCCTCCAATATATAATAAATATTCAAAAATTACTAATGAGAAATTTTATGTTATTTTCATACTAAGTCGATTTTGCGCCGATTAGGACATTTCAGGTCCGACTGGCCTCACTCTGAGTGCTTTAGCACCTGTGGGCAGGGCGCTGCTATGCTGTCCCCAACACGCCCCCCACGGGGGCACTCCCGGTGCCAGCTCCATCTCATTCATGCCTCAGTTCAAGCATCACCTCTTCCGAGAGGCCCTCTTGGACTACCCAGTCGAGTTGGCACCCTCTGCCCTGATCAATGTCCCATCACCATTGCTGTGCTTTCACTGTCACTACCACTCTGAAATGACCTCGTTGACGAATTGTGTGCCATCTATCTCCTCTACCACGCGCAGACTCTGCCATCTCTGCGTGCAGGGGCACAAAGTAGGTGCTTGGGTGGGCAGGTGGCAGGGGATGGGGTGGTGGCCTGGGCCCTCGTCTGCCTACCTCATTCCAGATTCTGCTCTCAGTGGTGACAGGCAGCAGTGGAATGTGTGTAAGCATGCGTGTGGGGGACATGTGTGCATACACACACACGCGCACGCGCACACACACACAGAGCCCCCCAGCCCCCTCCCCCCACTTCTGAAAAGCGGGCCCGAAGATGGGCCTCCTTTCAAAATCAGCCCGGCGCAGAAAAACGGCTGTGACAGCACAAAGCCGAGATTGAATCAGCGACGGCCCGATTGCCTGGTGACGGTTACAAATGATCTGATGTGGAAAAGACGGGATCAGATGTGTGCAGAACAACGGCTGCTCCCGCCCCGCACGCCAGACAATGGGCTGCAGGGCGGGCGAGCGGGCAGGTGGCTCCCAGGAGCCCCGGCCGGGCTCAGCGCAGAGCGGGCCCTTCCTGGGGCCCGCGCCCACACGCCCGCTCACCGCGCCCTGCCCTGGCGGGGAGGGCATTTCTGCAGGGTGGAACCAGACGCTCCCTGAATGCCCAACACCTGGGCAGAATGTCCCCAAGGAGAGCCCAAGTGCCTTGCTCTGGGCAGTCAGATGGTGGCGTGAATTTGATTTCCTTCATCAGACTTGTCATTTCCAAATACTAAAAGATGGATATTACTTTCATTGTTGAGTGAGAACCTTCTCTCTACTTCTTGCCCCTCACCCGGCCCCCAGCCTCTGCGTCCGGAACCCCAGACGGGCGGGCAGGACGGGGCCGTACGCAGCTCCACGATGGCCAAGGGGTGGGGAGCCTCTAGACCTGGGCTCCTGACCCCCGAGTAACAAATGTCTCACTGTGGCCTACTCCACAGCCCTGCGTGCGCAGCGGCTGGCTCCAGAGAGGCTGTGCGGCTTGTGCAAGGTGCATGGCAGTGAGGTAGCCAGGCCTCACAGACACCTCTCTGGTGTCTTCCTACGCATGCCAAAGCCAGGCACATAGTAGATGCTCAATAAATTCCAGCTGCACAGAGGGATGGTCGGGGCCTTTATTTCGCACTGCTCCTTATGTGGCCCAGGGCTCACTGTTCTCTCGTCTCTGGTCATCAGCCCTGGGCCTTGGGCTCTCTCCCCACTTCGTTTCACTGCAGTTTATCCCCTCAACCTGACAAACCCGTCTGCACACCCCAAACACCTGGGCCCCAGAGACCTGAGTGCTCCTCACTGCAAACAGGCAACGCAAGCCACGCCCCAGCCTCTGAGGTGGAGGCTCGAGGCCTGGGAAGCTTCTGGAGGAGGTGTGGGCAGAGGCTGGAGGGAGCAGCCACCACGAGCTGGGCGCCATGCAGCAGTGCACGCGGAGCCTGGAGTCTCCCCTGCTTCAGGTATCTCTGTGCCTCCCCTGCTCGCAGGGCCGCAGGGGCCCCGGGAGGAAAGGACTTACCGAGGCCACCTGGCAGGCTCTACTGGACGCTAAAGCCCATGGCATGGCCACGCCGAGGGAGCACTGGGATTCCAAATGGGCACTGATGTCCCACAGCACTGGCCGTTCCTGGGGTGGTAACGGGGTCACCGCCGTAACCCTGGCCCTGAGGGGTTGGCATGACTGTAGACCAAGAGGCTGATGCCAAGGGGGCCACCCTGTGGCCAGGGAAGTGACTCCCGCCACCACCACGATGGCATCCTGCCAGTCCTCAATCTCCAGACCCACCCTGGCCCTGACAGGACAAAACGGCACTGCAACTAAAGCACAAACCCGGAACTCAGCGTGCACCCCGGCTCTGCCGCTCGCTAGCAGGGCTGTCTCGAGTAAGTCACCGAGTCCCTTGATGGCCTCAGTTTCTCCGTCTAAAAAATGGAATTGGAAACCACGCCTTCCTCCCCAGCCAGAGAGAGAACGAAGCTGGACGATGTGTGTGTCGAGTGCGGTGCTTCTGATCCGCCCGCCCTCAGCCCTCACTATCGTCCCATGACAGCGCAGGGCTCAGACGGGTATAGGGATCTGTCCTCAGTCACGCAGCAGCAAGGGGAGGAGGCTGGAGGTCCTCGAGCTCCAGGACCTAAAAGCCAACCCCTTCCGACAGCTCGTCCTCTAACTCGCAGGGACGAGCCCCAGACGCGCCTGGCTTAGAGTGGGGAGGGGCTGGCTGCGACAGGTGCATCCACCAAACCCTGCCTGGGCACCCGCGGAGAGCCGGGCTGCGGGACCCGGAGAAGAATCCGACACAGAGGAGATGACCACACACGTGCCCGGCAAGCCCAGCCCCGGGTCAGATGGAGCTTCAGGGAGCCTAGAGAGGAGGGGTTCTCCCCAGGACAGGCAGCTTTCTGGAAAAGGGAACATGTGAGCGCACCACTCAGGGCCTCGGTGAGTCTAATGGAGCCGGCCGGCTGGCGTAGCAGATGCCCGAGGTAGCACTTTGCAGCCGGCCACTTTCCCACTGAGTCCTCCTACCCTCTCTGGGGTAGGGACTGTTATCTCAATCTTGCAGAAGGGGAGACTGAGGTGCAGAGAGGGGACACCCCTTGCCCAAAGCCAGCTTGTAAGGGACTAGGGGAGCAGGGATCTGAACTACGTCCCTCTGGCTCCATGATGGTAACTACCCTCAGCCCCGCGGCGCAGGAGCGCTGGCCTTCAGGGCGGGGCGGGGCCGGCTGGGTGGCGTGGCTGAGGGAAGAATGGGTGCAGGCTGAGCGTCAAGAGAGGCCTCAAAGGCCAGGCGGAGGCCTTGGCACCTCATCCACAGACAGGAGGGAGCCATGGAGGCGGCGTGGTGGTTACAGCAGACTTCGGAGCTGGCCCGTCTGGGTTCAAGCCCCAGCCAGCTCCTCTATGTGCCGGCTGTGCAGCCTTTGGCAGGTCAACTAACCTCTCTGTGATTCCCCATCTGCAGGAAGGGGGCTGATAATAAACCTGCCCCACAGATGGGTGAGGTGGAACTGTGGCATACAGTGGATTTATATATCTATCAAATTGAAAAAAAAGAAAAACGGAAAGCTGGTGGACCGAGGCGGTGCCCAGTGAGGTTTGGGGGCAATCAGCCACTGGGCCTGCTCCCACAGTTTGGTTCAGGTGGGTGCCAGGCCCGGGGAGGGGGCGGCGGCGTGCCGCAGGCTCGCCGGGGCAGGCGCCAGCATGTGCGCGCGCGTCTGTGTGTGTTGCTGCAGCAGCTTCTATGCAAACATGTTAATTTGTTTTCATTTTGTGTTTTTTTCCCTCGCAGGATAATTGGGTGAGTTTGAAGTCTTGGCGAGGCTGCTGATTATAGCTATTTGGGTGGTGCCCTCGTGGGGCCTGGGCCCTGCCTCCTGCCTCTGGTGGCGAAGGCGGCGGCTGGGGTGCCTCGAGGGGGCCGGGGCGATGTGAGAGGGTTGCTAGGGCTCCTGCAGGTTGGGGTGGCGAGGCGTGCTGGCCCCCACGTCCCCCTCACCCAGACACCGCGTCACTGCAGCACACAAATCCTGCCCACAAACATCTTTTCCTTGCCCTGTTTGCTGTGTTAAAAAAAAAAAAAAAAAATCTGTGACAGTGTCACCAATAGTCAAAGGGAAAAAAGCCCAAACAAACTAGAATTCTACCTAAAATTCTTATTGTCTGTTTTCTCTCGGGGAGGTTAAAAAAAAAAACCCAAACCTGACAGCTCCGGAACCACTGAGCCCATGTCCCCAAGGCCGACTGGCAGCTGCTTTGCTCTTCGTCGTACCTGCTTGCTCCGCCCCCATGGGCACCTGAGTTTCCCCCCTGGAGGAGGGTGTGGGCTTTGGAGTCAGGTGGTTCGAGGTGCCCTTGACAGCCGTGTGACCTCAGCCAGTATGTGGCTTTCTGCGCCTTTCTCCTCTGTCACCTGCTGCCTGGCCTTGGGAGGACTCAAGGAGATGGGGTTTTCCGGAGCACAGCAGGGGCTCGGCAAGTGTCGGAGCCGGGGCAGGAGCGCCCTGCTCTGTGATGCCCTGCACCTGCCAGTCCTTGCGCATGCGGCCTCGTCACAGACCCGTCTGCGTCTGTTTCACCTGCTAGGCGGGGACCAGGTCTTTGAAGGCTGAGCCTGCAACTCTGACTTCACTGAACACCTACCACGCGCCACATCGTGCCCCAAGAGGTGGGAGGGGGGAGAGAAGGGGACAGGCTTGGGTGATGCTTTGGAGGAGAGCAGGCGACAAGACCCTTAGTGCTGCAGAGAAGGCGCACGTGTGCATGGGAGGGCATGGGGAAGGCACACCCGGCAGAAGCCCCGGCCTGAGCAAAGGCACGGAGGGAGGAACAGCCCAGCAGACGCAAGCTCCCTTGGGGTTGCTGGAATTCACCATGGGAAGCCAAGTGGCCTTTGGGGACTTCCCGTGTGTGGTTCTGGGCCTCCCACAGGGCTCGGCTCACAGAGGGGACTTAGTGTCTGCAGTGGACAGCTACCCACTAGGCGGAGAGACAGAGGGCAGGGCCTCCCCGGAAGGCACCTTCCTTGTATTCCTGGTCTCTTTGGGACGGTGAGACCCTTGACAAATCGCTTTAGCTATCTGATCCTCAGACTGCTCACCTGCAAAATGGAGCTGTGGCAGGGACCCAGTGAGACAATCCCTGGCACACGCTTATGCTCCTGGGAGTCACCCCAACATCCCTGCCACCCACCTACAGCCTCAGCTTGTCCTTTGCCTCTTCCAGGACGCAGAGGAATGCTGGGAAATCCCAGCCCACGTCCGTGCGGCCTGAGTTTGTGTAGACACTGGGCTCAGTACTACTGAGTCCTGGCACTATATGACTCCTCAGTCCCCTGTGGGTTCTGCTTCACTTCCAGTTCTCAGCTAAGGAGACTGAGGCTCAGTCAGAGAAGGTTGAACGGGCAGGGTCCTGTGCGTGGCCTTCACCAAGGCTGCAGCCTTTGGCCCAGGGCCTGGCCAGGATGGAGGGATGGGATGCGCACTCAGCGCCCACCAGAGATGGGGACCACCGGCAGCCTTCCTGCAGGGCTCCCCCCAGGGCCTTGGTGGCAGAGCAGACCTGGAAGCTCAGTCCCCAGCACCTCTCTCTGCTCTCCCCCAGCTCACCCTGTGGAGCAGGCACCTTGAGTTGCAACCCTGGGCCCTTGGGGTATGGCACAACTCCATGTATGGTCGTGGGTCCTCTCTGAACCTCATCATCTTCATCTGTAATGTGCGACTACTGCCCCTTACCTGCAGAGTGGGTGCAGTGTCTGGCCAAGTGCTGGCACATAGTAGGCCCACAGAAAATCAAGTTAATGGCTGCCCGTGGCTGCTCTGGCAGCCAGAGGCCCCCAGGAAATAAGAGGAAGACACAAAATAGCAAGAGGAGTCAGAGGAGAAGATGACATGCTCCCTGGCTGGTCCCCTGGGGTTATCGGGCAAATCTCGGTGGAGGGCTTGGGCCTCCCCGGTCACACGGGGTGGCAGCTGGCAGCACCTCCTCCCCCACTGAGAGTCACACAAAGGGGCCTCTATTCCAGCTCTAAGTACTTGTCCCCAGCCAGCCAGGCCACACCTCCCTCTCCCCACTCTGCTGGCTGCCGGGCCTGGCCCAGGCCTATACGAAGGTGGGCGTGTCCCTGCCGAGCCAGCCTGGCCCGGGGAAACCCTGCCCGCAGAGAGCTAGGGATCGCGGAAGGGTCCTGGGGAGGTGTGTGACGTGTGGCAGGGCCTTGTGCCCAGGTCACTAGGGCAGGGTGCTAGGAAGGTACGAGAGACCTCACGGTGACAAACCTGGGTACAAATCTGGCTCCAGCTTCCCCACCTCGTACTGTATAACCTTAGGTCACTTTCGACCTGTTTCCTCATCCGTGCAAGGGGACCATGACAATAACACGCCCAACTTTCTGGGCTGTCGGAAAATTCAGGGAAGTGTTTCAGAGCCTGGGGCGCAGTCAGCACCCAGCACCTGGGAGCCAGGGTAGAGGCCTCGGGGGTGGGCGGGCAGGAGTCCTGTGGAGCTGGGCCAGGCATGTCCCAGCATCTCCCTGGGAGATGGGGCCCGGGCCCCGGACAGGGACGTGGGACGGCACCCCCTTCTAGACCATGCCGTGCCCACTCGCCACCCAGCAGGCTCAGTTTGTGGGAGCTGCACCCCCCAGGCCAGGTCTGAGCCCCTACTACCCCAGCCCATCTCCAGGCACTGGGAAAACAGTGGCTACTGTTTATTAAACACCTGCTGCATTCGAGGACTTGTAGCTACACCAACTCCCTTCACCCCTACGGGTACCCTGGGGGTAATACAGCAGGACGGCACTGGATGGTTGCGGGCTCTGGCGCCCCAGCGACCTGGGTCCGATTCCCAGCTCCACCACTTCCAGCCTCCCTCAGGACTCAGGTCTCATGCTCGCCCTGTTGATAAGAGAGGGGCAGCTTGCCCTCAAAGGGTCCATGCAAAAAAACAAACGAGAAAAAGCCCACATGGTGTCTCCAGGATCCAGCAAGCTTGAAGTGGTGACCACGGAGCTATTAGCCCCATTCACAGAAGGGGAAACTGAGGCCCAGTGCTTGGCTTGCAGGAGGCAGCCAACAAACCCAGGGAATCATTCTGACATGCAATTGGCATTCAAAATCAAGTATGGTGGACTCTGAACCCCTCTTTTCTACTTGAAGATTTTGCAAACAGTTTTTGGCAGTTTTTTTACCCAGTTTCTCAGATGTCCTCAGCTCTGTGGGCCACACGGCCTGTGGAGGACGGCGCAGGAGGCCCAGGCCAGCAGCCCGACCCCCAGGAACCCTTGCCCTGCCACACAAAGTCCCCCTTTCTCCCTCCCACCCGCTCAGGGCGGCCAAGTGAACAGCGGAATACCAAGTAATTAAGCCGGCGCACACCATCCGGGCGCCCGGGAACACTGTGGAGTTTCCCTTTTATGTTTATAGCAATTGTATGAAAATGTGCAACATGGAGCGGCACCAGCTGACAAATGAGACGAAACAGACAGGATTCCGGGCCGGCTTTTTTCCGGGCCTGATTGGCATTAATTGTGAGCGTTTACAAAGCACAACTCGGCGCCTGACATTTGCTTCAAGCGAACGTTTCCTTCTAATAGTTTTAATGATTACAACGGGAACTGGTGATCACTGCCAGGAGGGGAATAGGCTGCCTGGTGCCTGGGCTGGGCTCACCTGGATCCCAGGGGATGGTGCCCGAGTCCCACTCTCCCCTGTACAGCAGGGCTGTGCCAAGGGCCGGGCCCCGGGCAACGGAACTCCTGCTCGGAGCCTGGCTGCTGGCACATCCCAAACTGCCAGTTTATGAAGGCGACAGGCCCAAGGCACAGTCCCAAGGGTGGGGTGGGGGGGACAGAAGAGCAGGACTGGGCTGGCCTGGCTCTGAGGCTGGGAGCCTTAGTTTCCCCATCTGTGCAATGGGGGTAAGAAGATGCCCACAAATGCTGGCTGCCGTTTTCTTGCTGTGCAACCTCGGCCAAGTTCCTTCCCAGCTCTGGGCCTGACCCTCTTCACCTAGAACATGAAGGGCAGGGACTTGGTCAGCTGGAGTCCCTCAGCCAGGGGTCTAGTCCCAGCTCTGGTCTCTTTTCAGCTGCATGACCTGGGGACAGCCCCTTAATCTCTCTGAGCCTCGGTTTTCCTCACCTGCAGAATGGAGTTCACAGGTCCCCTTGGGCTGCAGGGTAGTTTCTGGATTCTGATGAGAAAAAGAGTAAAAACCCTGAATCCCTGGCAAGCCAAGAGTCTGTGTCCTGTTCCGCCCTGGAGAGTCCTCCAAATACCTGTCCCATGTGCTAATTCGTTCACTCACTCATTCATTCAGTAAACATTAAGTGTTTACTTATGTCAGGGACCTGGGAAGGCATCGGTGAACAAAGACGCTTGTGAGGCTCTCAGCCTTGCAGCGGAAGAGAGATGACAAACATATAGAAGCACTTCAGATGCAGTATCCCATTGAGTTCTCATGCCCATTTTACAGAGGAATAAACTGAGGCAGAGAGAGGAAGAAAGGACAATCTGAAGTTACCAGTGTGGGACTCAAAACCTGGCAGGTTGCCTCAGGTGAGTCCTCTCAGAGGCCCCCGATAAGACCAGCCCACCCGGGGCCCTGGGGGAAGGCCCCTCTGAGGACCTGAGAGCTGAACGCTGCCCCCCAGTGTCCTTTCCAGTTTTGGGTGGGGCTCATCTGCAGGGCCAGGCCGGGCACCAGGCAAGGGGCACCGCTGGGAAGAAGGGCACCTGTGAGGCCTGCACGGGCAACCCCATCCTCCTGGGCTTCCTTGGGTAGAAATGGGAGAGGACGTGCCTTGTCCTTGGGACCCCCCGACACTGCTCGTTCACAGATTTCCGTGAACGCACTGTGGTGCCTGCTCCATGCGCGTCTTGCTCCAGAAGCCATACAAACAGCGGCAGCCAGGCGCAGGGGAAGGCAGGGCCGCGGCACCCGGACCATGGCTTGGCACGTGCAAAGGCCCAGAGCTGCTAGAGAGCCCAGGCGGTCCAGGAGCTGCCGGCAGCTTGCCAAGGCTGTAGCATCCTCTCGGCAATGAGGCCCCACCTTCTGGGTGAGCCCCCTGGGGTCCTCCCACCCCTGCCCGACCTGGCCTCTGGCTCTGGCAGGCCCACCCTGCAGGAAGGCCCCAGGATGGGACCCAGCTCTGTGCTTGGTTCCTGCCAGAAAAACCTTGGCCATTATTTCTTTTGGAATTAGTTTGGGGAGTGGAGAGAAAAGCAAAAAAAAAAAAAAGGGGGGGGGGATTTTTTTTTTGCTTTTGCATATGGTGGCACAGATGGTCCCATGATCCATAAAAACTGTTTGCAATTAAACTCCCACTTTGCATGGCTGGATTTGTCAGTTGTCTGAACCACGAGTGCCGGGCTGCACACTGACAGGGAGACAGGATGTGGGACAGGGTGGGGCAGGAGGCCGCAGGATGGGAGGAGGCCCAGGAACCTGCTCTGGGCTTGGGGCCCGGCCTGATGGGGTGTCGCCGCAGCCATGCCAGCTCCCTCTCTGGGTGTCCCCCAGCCTTAGCCAGGAGTCAGAGCAAAGCCAGGCAGCTGGGGTGGGGCTTGGCCGGGCTTCCCTGCCCAGCAGGGACTTGGCCAGCGCTGGGTGTCCCGGCTGTGGGGTAATGAGGGTGGAGAGAATGGAGCTAATCACCACTCAGCCCCTGCCAGAGGGGACCCAGGACAGGCAGGAGGAGGGTTGGGCAGTGTGAGCCGTAATGGGGGTCCCTTGGGCAGGTTCAAGGCTGGGAGCTGGAACCTCTGGCCTAGTTGGCACAAGGGATCTCCAGTGATGCCAGCAAGGGATGCCGAGGGCCAAAACCGGCTCCTTCCGCATCCTCAGAGAGACTGGCCCAGCCTCCTTATGTCCCTTTGAAAGCAGGTGGGGAAATCAGGGCAGGAACTAAGACTACCTCAAGGGTCTGAGCTTCCCCTGCCAAACCAATGGGCTCTCCGCATTTAGGAGTCTTTTCAGAGGGCTTCTAGAATAGGGACGAGGGGCCTACACCCCTCCCACCAGCCCTAGGCTCAAAAATGCTGGCTTGTCACCCTGGCTGCTACCCTGGGACACTTGCTTGTTTGGACTAACAAATGCATCATTTGGCTTTGGGAAATCCTGATATTGCTAATAATTGTTCCCTGATGAAAAGAAATAAGGCCCTGATACCCCCGCTCCCCCCACCCCTTCCAAGCTGGGAAAGAAAAGTCATAAAAATAGCTTGTTATCTCACCTATTGAGGCTCCGACTGGATGTTACTGCTAATTGGGTATAACATCCTTGTCTTGTTCTCTCAGAAGCTAAATCAAGAAAGCGCCACTGCTGCGAACTAATTATATCTCCGGCCTGCAGCCTGCAGCTTGTCTCTCCCTTTATTGAGTTAAAAAATGGTCACGAACCTTCATCTTTCATCCCCCCAAGTGCTGGGCCCATGCTGCCCGCCAGGCGTGGCTGGCAAGGCACAGACAGCCTAGCGGGAAGGTCTAACAGGAGTCCTGGGGACAGGCAGCAGAGTTGGGGAGCCCTGGCGGGGAAGCTCCTGCCCCAGGTACCTGCCTGGCCCTCTGCCCTGCCCCGCACTGCCAGTGGTGCTCGACTTTCCCTGGAGAGAGGGGCGCTGGCCTCTCTCCTCTCCCTGTGCAGCTGGGCCCCTGCGGAGCATTTCAGTCCAGGGAGCATTCATTCATCGATTCATTCAACAAACACTGCTTGGATGCCCACCTACTGTGTGCTAGGCACTGTCCTAGGCTAAAGCTTCCACTAGACCAGAGGTAGCCCCAAGCCCCCTCACCCTGGGTTCGCAGGGATGTTGAATAAGTATCTCTACCTAGGACCTCGTCATTCCTCTGCTCACAGTCCTGGACTGTGGGAAGGTAAAGTCCAAACGCTGAGGCCGGCCATGGCTCCTACAGTCCCCTCTCTCTCCATATGCTGGTCACATTCCGGTCATGTGCTGGTGCCTCTGGGCTGCCTCTCATGCAGTTCCCTCTGCCCGGAAGGCCATCCTTCCCATCTCTGCCTGTCAGACACTCACTCGCCTTTGCGGCCTCAGAATGAGTGAATGGCACCTTTCCCAGGAAGGCTACCCTGTCCACCTGCCACCTGCAGCACTGCCCCAGGCTGTGAACTTTCAGACCTTGGCTTGAACGCCAGTTCGGCCACTCAGCAAGTGCGTGACCCTTCTCTGCTTAACCACGCTAAGCCTCAGCTTCCTCATCTCTAAAATGGGCCAAGAATTCTTCCTTGAGGTGCTGAGAGGCGCGCTGCGGGTGCCCTGCAGGATGATGAGTAAGAGGGTGCCCACGCAGGACCCAGCTCTCAGGAAGAGCTCAATAAATGCTAACTCTTCCTATCGTCCACACTGCAAGCCTTTGAGATCTGCAGGATGAACACGAGTCTCTCTGGGAGTTGGAGGAAGCTCATGGACTCTCACACCTAAAAAAGGCTCTTGTGGCTGAAGAACCACCTGTGTGCTCAGAGGAGATTCCCCCAAGCCCTTGCTCTGGTACCTTGGGCCTTTGAACCACACACACAGCCAAGCCAGGGGCACCCCTGAGCTCATCGAGGCGAGGCAGGCAACCAGTTTCGGCTCATAGGCCCTGCTGATTGATTGGCGCTGCCTGCCCGGAACCCTGGCAAGAACCCAAGGTCAGGAGAAAAACTCAGCAGGGGAAGAGGGCAGCAATTGATTGGCAATGTCTGCCAAGGGCACAGCGGTGTAAGGCAAGCCAGGCCTGCCATGGATTTGCCATCCTTGACATTTACGAAGGATGAAGGACGCGGCTGAGTCTGGGCTGGGAGGGGTTGGAGTGGGGGGTGGCCTGCTCAAGGTTGCGCAGCTCATCAAGAAGACAGCTGGCCCGGAACAGGTTCCCTTCACCCCCTGCCCAAGGATCCTCCCACGCCCAGTACCCTCACAGGCAGAGGGAGGCCAAAGCTTGTGCAGATAATGAAGGAGATTCTGCTGGCCTGCCACGTGGCCCTGCGCTGTTACTTCACCTCGCTAAGCCTCAGTTTCTTGATTCACACAACAGAGACAAAAACACACTTCGCACAGTGACATAAGGATTAAATGAGAGAACAGGATGCCAAACAAAGTAAGAAGCTAAGTCTGGCACACAGCAGATACCAACGGTGGCCTGTGAGTCTCATAATAGGTACAAGCGGTTAAAAGAAAGTCCAAAATACCAGCAATTACAAGCGTCACCTCCTCCAGGGAGCCTTCCCTGGCTAACCCAGCCATCACTAAGAGTTGCCACCTCTGATTTACTTTAAGAGACGGAGGCAGCTGAGGGCAGGGCCCGTGCCTGGCTTGTTCACTGCTGTGTCCCCCTGCTCCTGGCACAGTGCCTGCCTGCACATTGTGAATTTCTCTGTGGCGGTGACTAACCCACTGTACTGTGACGGTGTGTCTGAGGCCTCTCCCCCGGTACACGTCACCTCTCAAGACACATCTTTGTGTCCCCAGCACCTGGCAGGGAGCCTGGCATGGAGCAGTGAATCTCTCTGAATGAACGGATGAATAAAGAGCAAAAATAGCAGTTCCTGTTTACGCCTGTGTGCTAGTGGTTACTGCCAAGCCTTGCAGCTGCCCGCTAAGGTGGTCCCTTGGCTCATCACACATGAGGAGACTGAGGTCACACAGATGCCAAGGGGCAGAGCCGAGTCCCGGATTCAGGCCTGGGGACTGCGTGCCGAGAGGCCCTGCCACCTCGGCCTCCCCTCTGCATGCCAAGCTCAGGCCTGGACTCTGAGGGGCCACCCCTGTCCTGGCAGTGAATGCTGGAGCAGACAGCTGGTAGCAGGACCTCCCTCCTCCTCGTCCTCCAAGGGAGGCCCTCTCCCCACAGACTCCGGGTCATTAAGTTCTGCGTCATTAAGTCCCTATCCCCCGGAGCCTGTTCACAGCCAGTCTCGCCTTCACCCCCTGACCTCCCAGGCCTTTGTCCCCTGTGCCCTCTGCACAATAGCAGGGGCTCCCAGGGCCCCAAACAGCTGCTGCGGCTGGGACGCTGGCTTGCTGTGGGGCCAGGGTGACTGGCTGGGGCCTGTGTCTGAGCCCAGCCCACCCAGCCCCGAGACTTCAGCCGAGACTCCCTCCTTGCTGTCCTCAGCGCTCCCCCAAGCACTCTGCACACCCAAACTCATCCCACTCACAAGCCCTGAGAAAACTATTACCCTCGTGAACAAGTGAGGAAACTGAGGCCCAGAGGGGTAAAGCGACTTGTCTGAGGACACACAGCCAGTGAGAGTGCAGGAGCTGGGGCTCGATCCCAGATCTGCGACTCCCAAGCTCCCTGCTGGCCTCTGGGGCACCCAGCTCACACCCTCCCCGCGCAGACACCTTGTCTGGCCTTGCTCTTCCTCTGGACCCCATAGGGGCCTTAGCTCAGCACTCAAGGCCCCCACCAACACCCTCCTAGCTGATCTCCCTTTTACCTCTGCCTTTCATAAGCTCCCCCTGCTCTTGCCCCTGGGTTCTTGAATTCCTTTTGACAGGGACACCCCCATTCACTCCATGCTGGGCAGATCCGCTCAGTCCTCAGGGCCCAGAGCTACACCTCCTCTCTGTTAGGAAGCCCTCCACCACCTGCTGCTCCTCAGTGTCTCTCCGCCAGCCCCGTCCAGAATTTGAGTCAGCTGCAGACTCATCTTACCCCGTATGGAGGCTGCGGGCTGATTCCTTAGAGCTTTGCCACCAGGACAGTGGCTGGCAGGGTGCCCAGTGGAACACTCCCACCTCTGGCCACCATTAAGCCTCATACTTCTGCCACCCCCTGCCTGTGACCTTGGGCAGCCAGGTACCTCCCGTTTCCTAACAAAATGGGGGTAATAAAGAATAACCTGCATTCTTTAGGGTTATGATATAAACTCTAGGAGGTTCCAGACTGGTGACCTCTATCCAGATATGACCACCATTTTTATTGGCCTGTGCCCCACTAGAGCAGGCCTCCATTTCCCCATCTCTGAAATGGTACTAACTCTGCCCCGGGAATGCAAGCGCCCCATCCCAGGGCCCCGTCTTTTGTTTGAGGCACGCAGGTGGCAGGCAGGTATCTCTGAGCTAAGCAATCGGTGGTCCAGGTGGAAGGAATCCATCTCCCTTCCCAGCCTCCACCCCCTCCAGAAGAATCCCCCTCCCCACCCCTAGCCCGTGCAGACTAAAATAGTCATTAGGCAGATTTCAAAAGATGTCAGTAGCTTATAATTATAGTCGACATCCTTCTGAGATAAAAGTGATTACCTTGGATGCAAATCACTTAGCAACCAATCAGGGCGGCGGGCGGTGCCCGCGGAGGTGACCGGCCGGCGGCGCAGCCCTCCTCCCGCGGCCCGCGGCCGGGCGGCGAAGGCGCACAATAGCTCTTGACACGCAAATGGGTTAACACAATAAAGGCGGCTCGGGCCGCGGCTGGGGGAGAGCCGCAATGCCCGGCCGGCGGGAGGTGATACAGCGGCCCTTTTGTGCGCGCCCCGCGTTCCCACCCCGCCCGAGCGGAGGACGCGCCGCCGGGTGAATTACGGTCCGTGCGTGCCAGCCGCTGCGCTCGCTCCCTCCGGTGGTGGGCAGGGCTGGGAGGGCACGGGGCCGCCGGGAGGCTGGGAGGGGCCCTTGGCCAAGTCCCTGCCCCGCCGCCGCCGCCCCGGCTCAGATGGGGCCACGTGTGCTCGCCCTGCGGGTGCTTTCGGTAGGGGCAGCTGGAGGGACCCCAGCGTCCGCCCTGCAACTGGCTTCTTCCACCTTCCGAGGGCCTGGGACAGCCATTCAAGGCTCTGAGGATGAGGCTAACAGTACCCATGAGAATCTGCATTTATTGCGTGCTTACTGTATGCCAAAGGTTGTGCCAGGCCCTCACTGAATTCTCACTAGACCCTGGGCAGTGGGTGCTATTATCAGATGAGTGAACTGAGGCTGGGAGAAGCTAAGGTACTCACCCAAGGTCACACAGCCTGTAAGTGGTGGGCTGGGCTCAGACACAGGCCCCAGTGGGACCCAGGCCCAACCCACTCCAGAGCCTGGCTCTTAACCACGAGCTCTGCCATCCCTGGGGTTCTCAGGGAAGGGGAGGGGGGTCAAGCAGCCCAGCCCTGGCCCGGTCTGGTCCAGGCTCAGAAGGGACAGGGGACGGATGGGCTTACATGGAATTAGAGGAGCAAGAGGGATTACCCGGCGTGGGGGTGGGGTGCCAACCTTGAGAGAGGAGACCTGAGAAGGCCCGCCCCACCCTGAGGAAAAGGGCTGTCCAGGGCCCTCACTGGAGCCTCTCCCCTGCTTAAAAACCTTCCCCACCCACCTGAGGCTCCAGGATACAGCCACCCCATGGCCACTTCTTCCCCAGTTAAGCACACCCTGGCACAAGGGCCACAGACATCACTGGCCCTCTCCCGGGCCACTGGCACTGCCCGGAACACCGTCTTTCCTCTGTCTGGCTCCTCCCTGTTTGTGCTTTCCACGATTCACATGGCGCCCTCCTACAGGGCCCTTCCCAGCCCTCAGGCGGGGCCAGGAGCGCATCTACCAAAGTTGCTCTTGCCTGGTGGCAGCCTCGCCATCCTCCTCCAAGCCAGCCCAGAGCGGCAGATGACAAGGAGCCTAAGGCGGGCCAGCTGGCAGGTGGGTTTCATGCCACACCTTCCCTCCCTCAGTGCGAAAGAGGCGGGTCCAGGGGTGAGGGGGACAGGCTGACCACAAGGCCAGGGCAGAAGTTACCACTCTGTCCTGTTGGTGACAGGATGCGGTCCAAACCTGGGTTTTGGTATGAACCAGGCATCCTGGTGAGGCCAGACTCCCTCCACAGCCAACAGCCCCCGACTCCTGCAGGGACCTCTACCCAACAAGTAGGGCCACCCCTCTATCCAGGGGTGGGGGGGTAAGAAGGGGGAGATAAGGAAGACGGGGTAAGACGCAGGGACTCTGAAGCCAGGGCAATTCAGGGCCAAACCTCTGCAGCTGCCTGACTGATCACCTGAAGCCCATCACGTCCTCTGAGCCTCAATTTCCTCATCTATAAAATGGGCCGCAGCACATCAGCTCCTCCAGGGAGTAACTGAGAGCGTGTAAAATGCCTGGCACATGGGGAGATGCCGGGAAAGCTGGCACTCCCTCCTGCTCGTCGTCTGGCACGCTGATTGCCAAGCCCAGGGAGCTGAGGGAAGGGAACAGAAGGAATCGCCCAATTCTGACAGCCTTTCCCTCCGCCTTGGCTGAGAAAGTGTAAATACTCCACGGAGGGCCTCCAACTGCCTGTGTTTGTGAATCTCTGGCGAGCACTCTGAGTTTGTTTCTAAACTGGGAAGCTTCGAGAGGCAGAGCAAACAGCCCTTCTGCCCACCTCTCCCAGTTCCTCCCCAATCTGCTGTTGCTCCTCTGTCCTCGGAAGCCTGTGTGTTTAACGACACCATTTCAGCTGGAAATACCATCTCCCTGCCAAGCCCCCAAAAGCAGCTCCGCTGATATTTATTGACCTGTTAATCTAGCTAGAGCGCCTGGTAGGAGAACAGGAAAAATGCTCGCTGCACACACTGGGCCTGGCATCTCCTAAGGACCCAAACACACACTTTCCGGCTCCCACGCCACTGAAGCAACGACACACTTTTCGAACCTTTTCCTAGAAATGTGATCACAGCAGTAGCACCCACATCCGACACTGGCAGTAATTTCTGGGAGGGACTTAGAGGAAGAATCACACGGCCAGCAGCAGGATGCTGGCTGGGGCTTCTCTGGGCCTTTGCAGGGAACAGGGCCAGTGCTGGGAGGGCCGGTGGGGGAGGGGGCCTGCTGCGCGACGCCCATCAAAGCTGGCCCTGGCAGAGACACACTTTACTCAGACCTCTGCACTGATGGCCTGACTTGCCCTCCAGTCACTTAAGGTGCATCACACTGTGCTGTCAAAATCATCTCAAACACCAAAAGGAGAAGGGGGCAGTCAGGAGTTTCAGCTTGGCCACTGTCACCACTGTGGGGTTGAGCAGCAGGGGGATCCCCTGGACTTGGAAGGGCAACAGGCAGCAGCTCCTCTGCACCTTCCCTGGCTGGGGGTGGGGCACCCACATTTTCCCGGAGCAGAAGGAGCCTGTTTGAAGGCTGGAGGCGCGCATCTCTCTGGGCACCCTTGGAACTTCAGCCTGCTGGCTGAGTATCTGGTGGAGCTCAGGGAGGTGTCCTCTTTAGCATCCCTCACTGGAAGCAGAAAGTTGCTCTTTCTGGGAGGCCTGAGGCCCCAAGGCACTGCCAGGGTACATGGGCAAAGCTCTGAACACCTGTCCTTGCAGGGAGGGCCACCAGCAGGGACAGCTGGCACCACCTACCTCCCCCATCTCATGGGGCACTGAGGATTTAGGTCAAAAGACTGCAGTGGGGGCTAGGGGGAGTCAGCCTCACCCCTCAGCTACCCAAAGGCGTTCAGCCCCGCCCCTGCTTACCAGGATCCCGCCCCCTCCTATCTTGGGTCAAGGCAAGTCGAGTCGCCAAGGCAACCCCGTGACGTCAGAGACTGGGCAGTGACGTCACGCCGCGCCCCCACTGGGGGATCCTGCGGCCCCTGCGAGTTATTCGTGGGAACGCGGTTGGGACGAGGGACCCCGCTAGGGTCTAGCCCCAGAGGGCACAATCTTGAAACGCGGCGGGTGGCCGGGACCTTACCTGCCCCGCTCGGTCTGTATCCCCTGAGGACCTTCGAGGCAGTTCCGGAGACCCTCAACGCCGTCGCATCCGGGTGCCCCCTCAGCCCCTCCCGGACGCTAGAGTTCCCAGGGAATTTTCGGATGGTGGAGTCGCCACCTTTGTCTGTCAGCTTTACGGCGGGGTGACCTTTCCTCTCTGGCATCCGCCCCGCCCAGGGCCCCGCGGAATCCCCCAAACGGGCCCGAACCTCCGCTGCGGCCGGCCGGCCGGCCCCAACAAGTAGCGCGCGGAGGGCAAGGGGCGGACGAGGCGCCGCTGCTTCAGGACCCCAGTAGCCTGGGGCCCCTTTCTGCCGGTCTGAGCCGCCCCGACGCCAGGGGGCGTCCCCACCTCCAGCCCAGAACCGCGCCCCGTGCAACTCACCGGGTCAGCCAGGCCGACGAAGGGCAGCAGGTCTCAGCGACCGCGACGCTCCGCGCGGCTGGCCGCAGCCATGCAGGGTGGCCGAGGCTGCTGAGGAAGCCCCCCGCGGGGGCCTATGCCTCTCTGCGGGTGGGAAGAAGCGCGTTCGGTGAGGGCCGTCCGCGTGCCGCCGCGCCGTCCAAGTCGGGTTTTTTCTCGGCTCAGCGGGGGTCCTGCCCGCCCCGGACTGGGGCGGCGCGGGCGCTCAGGCGACGCATCCTCTCCAGGGTCTGTACTCGCCGCGTCCGGCGGGCGGCGCTGCGCCGCCCTCGGGGCCCGGATCACCGCTGCGGCTCGGCCCGCGCCGCTCCCGGGGCGCCCTCTCCGCCCGCGCCGGGAGCCCGGCGGCCGTGGCCCCTCTCGGCAGCCCCAGCTGCCGCTTGTCTTTGTTGCTTCCTCTCGCCCGCTCGCCCGCCCGCCCGCGGCTTGCAGACGCCGGGCTCGCCTGGAGGCGGGGGCGTCTCCTCCGGGGGTTGCACGCACCTGCGGCGGCCCCGGCCCCTCGCCGGGCATGCACCGGCCCCGGCAGGTCGCACAGCGCGGCGGCGAGGACGCACCGGCCCCTCCTCCTCCGGCTCCAAGCCCCTGGTGTGGGGGGAGGGGAAGCCGGCGGGCGGCGGCGGCGGAAGCTCGGGTGCAGCCTTGGGGGCCTCGGCGCCGAGAAATAGCCGGTCCCGGTGGCGCAGGGCGGACGCGGGGACGGCCCGGGGGACAGCGCGCCGGGTGTGCGAGCTCGCGAGCTGCGGCAGGGGCGGCGCGCGCGGGGCTCTCACGCGCCCATAGCCCCGAGCGGCGCGCGGGGGCTCCCGGGGCCGCAGCCTCGCGCCGCCTGACGCGCGCCGGCGCCTCGCCGAGCCTGAGGCCCGGGTGCCGCGCGCCGCGCCCCGCAGGCGGCGGGCCCGCTGTCCGCCTCCCCCAGCCGGCGTGCGCAGCCTCTCCGCGGAGCCGCCAGCCCGGCCGTCCTGCCCGCTGCTCCGCTTCGGCCCGACTGACAGGCGCTAGCGCCCGCAGCAGCCGCCGCGTCCCGTCCCCCGCCCGCCCCCCGCCGTCCTGCCCAATCAGCGGCGGCCGAGAGGCGGTTACCAGGGTGACGCGGCGCCGCGTCCCGCTGGGGGCGGGGCCGGGGGCTGCCACGCGCGCTTTTCGCGGCAAAATTCAAAGGCCGGCAGGGCGGCTCTCCAACGTCCTCCCCCAAGCTGGGACGAGGCGGGGCCTACCTCGCGAGGACTGCAACTCCCGGCATGCTGCGCGCCGGCGCCGGGCGGAGGGGAACTGACTGGAGGCGCAGAGCATGCTGGTACTTGTGGTCCTGTTGTCGAGGAATCAGGCGTGGGAAAAACAGTATCATTTATCGAGCACATATTTGGGGCAAGGCACTATACTAAGTCATTATCTGTATTGTTTCATTTAATCTTGGGAACAACCCCATGAGAAATTTGTTAATAATAACAATAAAAATAATATCAGTAGCTAACACGCAGCAAAGCACTTTACCTAATTCTCACAACAACTGTGTGAGGTAGATGTTATCTCACCCCTATTGTATAAATGAAAAAACTGCTATGTATGGTAGGTACCAATAGTATTCTCTCAACTTACAGAAGAAACTGATGTGAAATGACTCTCTGTCCTGAATATTTTGTCCCAAGGCATATTTGGGGTTTTTAGCATCACAGCTGAGATTTGTGGGTCACTAACTATATACCTGGCCCTGTGCTGAGCTCTTTGCAAGCTACACCTCATGGATGTACACCATATCCATAGGAGGCAGGCAGTGGCATTCTCCCCCACTTAGTAGATGGGAAAACTGAGGCACAGTATCACATCAACCTGGGGTCCAAATATGCATCCATCAAACAAACTATATTGCACCTTGCCTTTTACTATCTAAGAAGTTTCATAGGTTCTTATAGCCCATAGGTGGCCCGGTTAGCAGTCCCCTTTTACAGATGGGGAAATAGAGTCCCGGATGGGGCCATTCCCTCTGTTGCCATGTGTCTGCCACACAGGAAGTTGGGGGGCCAGCTTTCCAGGATAAACTTCAAGATCCCCACAGAAATGCAAAGCAGCAGCCACATTCCCACCCCTAAGGCTGTATCCGGGTGCCAGCTGGCAACCCAGGAACCTGGGTGGGGTTCCAGCCCTGCCCTTGCTGGCTGTTGGTCTTGGCCGTTTGCCTTCATGGCTCTGTGCCTCAGTTTCTTGTCTGTGAAAGGGAGGGCACCTTCCAGGGTTGCTGTGGGGGTGAAATGAATCATTGCGTGTAAAGGAGTCAAAATACAGTAAGTGCTCACTAAATGCCAGCTGTAATCATCCAGACGACAGGGTTAGGGCCCCTGGTGAGTGTATCCAGTGGCTGGGCTGATTATAGTCCTGCCCTAGCCTACTTGCAGGAGCCAACCCACCCGGCCTGGGAGAGGCACCCACGGGGGACCTCCAGGGCCGGCCCAAGTAGGCCACCGCCACCTTATCTAGGGCAGGAGCTGGCCTTGTTTCAGGCCTCCACGGCTGCCACGCAAGCGGTTCTCAGCAGCTCCAGGCCTCCATGATCTGCTCTATTTTTCCGCAGCAGCTCCCGTTTCCTCTCCCCCTTCTCCCCCCTCCTCCTCCCCTCCCCAGGTTGTATGTGGGGGTGGGGATTTACCTGGAAAAGTGATCCAGCTGCCAGCTGCTTCCGCTCTGGGCCAGCCCCAGAGCTGCTGCGATGACATCAGGGATTGTTGCCTGGGCGACTCACTGGGTGGACTCAGGGTGTGCACAGGTGGGGAAACCGCACTGAAGCTGAGGACAGGGCCAGAGACAGCAAAAGCCAAACCCTGGGAAGAGAGAGAGAAAGAACGGGAAGGGGAGAAGAAGGCAGTGGGCCACACCGCAGCTTTTGCAGAGTTTGGGATTTTTTCCATTGCAGGTCACCAAGGCTTGATACCTCCTTGGTGCTGAGCACGTGCTCATTGCTGTTTATATCACAGATTTCTATCCCCTTTTACCCTGCAGAAACCCTGTAAAGTACATATGATTACTATCCACATCTTGCAGCAGAGGAAGGCCACGTGACTTGCCCAAGGTCACACAATGACAGAACTGGGTCCCAAAGGCCAGAGCCCCTGACCTGGATTTATTGCACCCTGTGCCAGACAGTAATTAACTGTGTGTGATCTCGAGGGTGAGTTTCTTCTCCTCTCTGGCCTCAGTTTCCTCTGCTGTAAAAGGGAGGCCAGGGCCTGAAGTCCAGCCCGACTGATCAGAGTCTCCTAGGTGGGTTGGCAGTTTTCAAAGATCCCCTATATGCGACCAGGGCTGACAACCAGGGGTCTAGAAGATCTTGAAAGGCCCCTGCATCTCTGTGATCCATGACATGCTAACGGTGGGCTCTCAGGCAGCAGCAGACTCGTAGGCAGCTGTCTAGGGAAAGGTCAGAAGCTTCCAGGTGCCTCTCACACCCCTCCTGGCTAGTGAGTGTCCCATAAGATGCTCAGCCCCGGGCCTTTACTTATGTCCCCCTCCCATGCTCCCAGAGCTCCCCGCCATATGCCCACCTCCCTGAGGTCAGACCCTCGTGCCTTTGCTCTTGGTCGAGTCCAATAACTCTACATGATGTGATTGGAGACAGTGTCAAGATGGATTTGCCACGGTCCACAGAACCACCAGGCAGGCCAGCCCCTGAGCAGTGGCTCTGGCCAGGGGTCCAAGAGGCCCAGAGGGGGCAGGGGGCAGAGGGCACCTCATTCTTCACTGTTCCCGTTTGCCACTCTACACACCAACGTTGCTAAAATTCCTGCACATCCTTCCACATGCCTCTCTCACCTCCAGGCCTTTCCACATGCCATCCCCCTCCACCTAGAATGCCCTCGCTCCAGGTAGCTGACTCTTGCTGCTCCTTCTGATTTCACCCAGGGTGCCACCTCCTCTGGGAAGCCCTCCCTGACTACCCTCTCTGGGCTGGAGCACTTCCACCTTCATAGCGGTGCCCAGTGTGTGTTTTAATGGTCCACTCCTTTGTCAGGCTTCCCGCCAGCCCGAAGGCTCTTCGAGGGCAGGGGCTGCATTCGGACTGCCTGGCATGCAGTCCCTGCCCGATAAAAGTTTGTTAAATTAATCTCTGAATCAATGAATGAATGCAGCCCTGGTTTTTGTCTTGTTTTCTTATAGAGAGGGAGTGTGAAGAAGAGGAGGGAGTGCCTCTTTGTGCCTCAGTTTCTCCCATCTGTGAAATGGGTTCATTGCCACATAGGCATCCATAAGGGTGCCTGGAGCCTGAAAGTTTTGTTCCCACCCTCCCACGTAGGAAAGGTTAGACACGCCCTTCTCTGGTCTCACCAAGGCCTGACTGCTCCTCCTCTAACGCCTTCATCCATTCACTCAATTTCCTAAGTGCCTGCCCCGTGCCCGGCACTGGGCATTCAGCAGTGACCCAGACTGAAACCCGGGCCTTGTAGAACTCAAGTTTCACGTGGGGCACAGACACGGCAACTACCAGGTATCATCCGGGGAAAGGAGACAGCCCAGAGCAGGCACCTGACCCAGCAGAGGGCCCTGATGATCAGCTGCCCTGGGAAAAACAGGTAGGAGGTTGCCAAGGGGCAAGGGGAGGGAAGGGGGCTCCTGGCAGAGGGAACTACCAATGCAAAGGCCTAGAGTTCTGAGGGAGGGAGCCGTGGATGTCCCAGGAGCAGAGGTGGGGCTGGGGAGAGGCTAGGAGGCAGGAAAACATTTATCCTGGCATGGGGTGGGGGGAGCAGCCTGCCCCAGGCTCCTGCCCCACCCCCCTGTTGCCTCACCTGCCCTCCTTGCTGTAATCTAGGCCAGAGCGTGGAGGGAGCCGAGCCCCCATTGGTGCACACCACGTAGGTTTTTCAGAGATAATTTAATCAGAGCTATTAATAAGCAGAAAAGAAAGAGCTCTTTATGCTCCAGGAGAAAAGGGAAAAAAGAGGCAGCACGTGTAACCTTGTTCTTCACCCAGCCCCGCCCCTCGGTAGCTGCAGCCTGCCTCGCGGTGGGCCTGGAGGGGACAGGGCAAGGAGGACAGGAGAGGGGGGCCCCTGCCAAGCTTCCCACCACACCCCACCCACACACCCCTCTAGCCACTTTGGCCTCCTCCTGGTTGCTAGAAGGTGCCAACTGTTTCCCACGTCAAGGCCTCGACACAAGCTGTTCCTTCTTCCCGGAATGTTTTTCCTTTTGCTTTTTGCACAGCTAGTGCATTCTCATACTTCAGGCCTCAGCTTGAATGTCACCTCCTCGGAGAAGCCCTCCCTGATTACCCCACCTGCAGTTATTTTCCCCAGAGCACCTCTCTTCCGTTTTGCTTTTCCTTCTGCCACCCCTGACCCTGCGACAGAACTTACTGCTGTTGGCAACTCTCTGAGCGCTTGTAGGTTCCCTGACTTATCTTCTGTCTGCCTGTCTAGACTGTCAGCACTGGGAGGAGGGGGACTTCGTCATTTCTCACCTCTGTGTCCCCGGCACGTTGTACAGTCACTGGCACATAGTGAGGTCTAGATCGATATTTGTTGATGGCATTGGAGAAGGTTCAGGGGGCTTGGTGGAGGGAGTTGGGGCAGCAACCAGGAAGTGGTAAGGTGCCTTCAATCTGGGGGACCCCTGAGAGAATCAAGGACCAGTAAAGGCCCCCCTTATTTCACCACTGGGAATCAGGGCCCTGGGGGGGGGAGGAGACTTGCCCAAGGCCATGCGATAAGTTTGGGCCACAGGCGGGACTTGAACCCAGAGCCCTTTTGGGACATATAGTTCCACATGAGTCCCATCTCGAACCCCCACTCTGTGTTGAGGAGGATTCTGAGGCCTCACCTAGGCAGAGTGCTGTGCCGCCATGGATCAGTGGTGTCCGCCATCAGTCTGGGGTTGGGCGCTGGGCTGTTACTAATAGCAGGGGTGCTATTTCTGTGTTTAGTTTTTGAGTTTGAAAGAGCACTAGGCTGGGAGTCAGGAGGCTTGGCTCCTTAGTCAGCACCACCATCTTACCATGGGACCCCGGGACTCAGTTTGCTCATCTGCAGATTGGGGCCATGCAGCCCAGCACTGCCATCTCCAGGGCTTTAATGAGAAAACGGGTATAACATTCCCCGAGCCTAACGGCTTCTACAGATATAACCAATGATGATGATTATAAAAGATATCAACAACAGTAATAATAACATCCATCCAGTGGCGCCCGGCTGTGGACGAGGGGACCACCCCAGGCACTTCACACTCATGAAAGGGGGATGGCCGGCCTGCGTGACAGGTGGGGACTCAGGCTGGGGCCGGGGGCTTTGCCGAAGGTCACATAGAGCCCCCAAGTGGGCAGAGCCAGGGGTTGCCTCAGAGGGTTTGTGACTTAGCCGGAGGCCTCGACAAGCAGGAAACAGTGGCTGGAGGTAGGGGGTGACAGCCCCCAAGGTCGTGTCTGTCTCTGTCCCCTGGCCAGCTGGGCCTGGCTCTCCCAGGCTCTGAGTGGCAGGAAGATTTCCAGGGGATTAGAGCCAGCCGGCCCCGCCTCTCTCTGACCTGGAAAGGCCGGCGAGCCTCCCAGGCCCTCCTAAGCCCTCCTGGCAGATCTCCCTTTTGTACAAAAAGTTATTGACTTATCAAGGTTAAAATACATTCGGCGCAGGCCAATAAAACAGGGACACCGCCGCATCCCGCCTGTCATGTGCAGGCTGGTTTTCATGGCAACGGGCCCTCTTCTGCACATTAAACGGTTCAGTTGTGCAAAGTTCAGGCGTTACATAAACAGGGAGTTAACAACAGCGGCAGAAATCAATGTCTGGCCAGGCATGGGCTGGGGAGATAGCATTGATTGGCCCTTCCTCGTCGATAGGCTGGGTCCCCGCTTCCTGCCCAGCTGCCCTGGACCCCCTGCCGCAGCCCCAGTCCTGGGCTCGGCCCCAGAGAGCTCCCGGAGCCCTCGTCCCAGAGTCCCTTATCTGGCTGGGAGCCAGCAGCGAGGGGATCTGCCAAAACTGTCTGCAGTCGTCGCTTTGTAAACCTTTATGTCTCAGAGACGCCGTGCCGTTGCTGTAAAATATGTCCGTGCCATTGTCAATGGAGAAAGTATCCCATTGCCTTTTAAACCATCCCTGTGACAAGGAACAATCCTACTGCCTTTATGTTTATCTGTAAGAACCACTGATACATCAAGATGTGCTCCAAGGAGGTCAAATAGACAAGGGTGCGAAGTCCAACTGGCTGTGTGACCTTGGGTTAGTTGCTTCACGTCTCTGAGCCTCAGCTTCCGGATCTCTAGAATGGCAAGAATAATAGCGCTGACTTCCCGAGGCTGGAAGGGAGGAGGAAGTGAGGCGACGTGTGCAGAGTCCCTAGCTTGGGGCCTGACAGAGAACGGCTTGTGTCAGGAAGCTAACCCTCCGTGTCCCCGCAGCTGGCTATAGCAGACACCCAGCTGGAGGAACGGAAAAGAGCAGGGAACCTGGAAGCGATATTTGGGTTCAAGTCCTAGCTCCACCACGAGCTGTGTGGCCTTAGGCAAGTCACGTCGCCACTCTGAGCCTCGGCATCCATCCCCGCGTGTAAAATGGGCGAGAAACACTCTTGCAGGAGTGAAAGAAAAATCCAATGAGCTCAACCACGTGAACGTAGAGGGCACACGGAAGGGACACAATAAAGATTTATCGAATCAGATCCTTCGTCCAACATGTGTTCCAACGTGAGATCCACCTGCCCTTGCAAAATGGAAAATCTCACGGGCTTTTTTCACAAGAAACGGAGGGTTAAGAGCAAAGAATTGTCCATTCCATGCATTGGAAGGCTCTTAAAGTCGGGGACCTGGTCTTGCTCGTCTGGATGGTCAAGACATGGCACCAAGCCCAGGTATACAGTAAGAGCCCAATATGTAGCCAATATGTATTTGTCGAACAAAGGTAAACTCCTCTGGGGAGATGGCTAGGCCCCTTCTCATGTGGAATGGGGTAGCAGGAAGACAGAGGTGTGCTGGGGGGATTCAGGGTGGTTGAGGGGACTTCCAGCCACACGAGGAATGGCAGATGAAGCCAACTTGAAGTCCGCACCCCCTTACCTGGGGTGGAGTGGATGCGGGGCAGTGCTGCCCGGCGAGGGACTATATTTCCAGGCGTGGCTATGTGAGTAGCTCTTGCCAAGGAAATGGGAGCGAGTGTGATATTTGCCACCAGTTTCCCCTTCTGCCCCGAGGCAGAAGATTGACCCTGTTGGGTAGGGCAGGGCAGGGCAGGGCCGAAAGATGGATGGGGCCTAGATCCCTGAATCACTCGTGGGAGAAAGCTGCCGGCCTGTTGACTGATGACATTGGCTTTGAAACTGTTGCGTGAGACGAACTGCTGTTGAGTTAAGCCACTAAATGCATGGTCTCTTTGTTGCTGTCACAGATTCATAGGGTTTCCCCAAAAGCGCTTGGACCCCCCAGCATAGCCCTCTCTGAGTCATGAAATTTTGCAGAGCTGAGAGGGAGTCCTTACTGGATAAAGTACTGTAACATATGAATGGCGCACTCCAGGTGGAGGGGTTTCAGTGTTCATTATAAATGTCTGCCAGCTTTGCTGTTTGTTCGAACTTTTTCATAATAAAAAGTTTGAAAAAAAAATCTATTCTTGTATTTTCAAAATCTTTCTAAGAACCTTGGGGTTTTAGCAAGACGCCTCAGGGACCTCTAGTTGGTTGGGCAGAAGGTGCTGGAAAAGATAGAGCTCTGGGGTCTACACTCCACCCCCTGCCCTGCTGCCCTCCTTTTCTTTCTTTCTTTCTTTCTTTCTTTCTTTCTTTCTTTCTTTCTTTCTTTCTTTCTTTCTTTCTTTCTTTCTTTCTTTCTTCCTTCCTTCCTTCCTTCCTTCCTTCCTTCCTTCTTTCCCTCCCTCTCTCTTTCTCTTTCTTCTTTTCTTACTTTCTTCTTTCTTTTTTCTTTTCTTTCTTTCTTTCTTTCTTTCTTTCTTTCTTTCTTTCTTTCTTTCTTTCCTTCCTTCCTTCTTTCTCTCTTTCTTCTTTTCTTACTTTCTTCTTTCTTTTTTCTTTTCTCTCTCTTTCTTTCTCTTTCTCTTTCTTTTCTTTTCTTACTTTCTTCTTTCTTTTTTCTCCTCCCTCCCTCCCTCTCTTCCTTCCTTCCTTCCTTCCTTTCTTCTTTCTCTCTCTCTCTCTCTCTCTCTTCTTTTTTCTCTCCTGTGTCACCCAGGCTGGCATGCAGTGGCTTGATCACAGCTCACTGCAGCCTCAAACTCCTTGGCTCAAGCGATCCTCCTGCCTCAGCCTCCCAAGTAGCTGGGACTACAGGCACGCACCACCACACCCAGCTATTTTTATTATTTCTTTTTTATATATAACATTAATATTTATTGCTTTATATGAATACTGTATTGAAAGGCCAAGCATTCAGTTTACACACAGAAATTATACAATTATATACCGCTTCACAAAGGCAGCGAACACATTACATTCTACAAAATCTACTTTACAGAAATTTAAAAATTCTAAATATCAAGGGGTACAGCTGAAGAAACAGGTATAAATTTGGCATCCAGTAATTTTGACAGGAAAGTTGCAGCTTGCATGACTTTAAATATGTGAATTTGAAAATATTGAGTCTTGAGTAATCATTGTGCTTTGTGTTGATCTGCAAACTATAACACTGGCTGTCGGAGAAGCATGTTCAAAAATATTTAATTCACTTCAAAATGTTATACAAATTATGGTGGTTTCTATGCACCCCTAAAGCTTCAGTCATTTAGCTCAGGTTCATGACTAAAGTAATATATAAATTCTTCCAGTACAGTGGTGTTTCATACCATTGACATTTGCATACTCTAGAATAATTTAGAAAGAAATGTGTAATATTCACAATGTTCAGAAAAGCAAGCAAAAGGTCAAGGAACCTGCCTGGTTCTTCTGAGATGGTCCCATGTCAGCTTCATAAGTATCCATTCTACAAAATAGTAAGCTAATGTTTGAACACAATTTCCAAGCTAAAGCACATTTTCTCATAAATAATGAAGTCTTTTTTTCTCAGGCATCTCAGAAGTATACAAAAGAATTTCAGTTTGAACAGATCTCTTGGAATGTGTTTAACCTGGTATTTCAACAGACTTACGATTTCCAGGGTTTCACAAGGGCCAGATTTTATTTGAATTACTCAGAAGAGAAAGAAAATGTCTTCTAAAAGAGGTGAACTCAATCATTACCAATAGAAAAAGTATCCACTGTATTCATCTCTTATAGAAATAGAAAAATATAACATTTCCCCCCTTAGAATATTATATATATGTATATATGACTTAAAGTTCCATTGTATATAGTCAAACAATAAAATCTGGAAATGAGCATGAAACCTTATAATTCACATGTTAAAATGTTGAAACTATGACCAAAATATGAAAACTGCTAGAGTTGTCAGAAAGAGACAAGACAAAAAGCTTTCTTGCATATATATAAACTAAATGTGATCATCTCAAAAAATTTTCTAAATTATAATTATTACTTTCCAGTTTAAAAACTTTAATTCTAAATTAAAGACAAAAAAAATCTACACACAAACCACTGATTTGACCAGACCAAAAAAACAAAACTGTCAGGGGTAGGTAAGCAGGACCCAGAGGAGCTGATATTCACAGTTCTTACATGTACAACTGTTTATTTTACAACCTGCTTCTCTTGTAAAACTAAAGGTCCACTTTTACATAAAAGTTTTCTACAGTGTTAAAACCAGAACTGTATGTAAAATACTGCATCTAAATGTTTCTAAATAGTCTTGCTCCATTGGTTCATCTGTGACTTCTGTGGCTTCATCATCATTTTCGATGGACGATTCTGAGAGAATCTCTCCAGTTTTACTGGAATTGGATCTTGTTCATTCTTCTGCTTCCTGGCAGTCAGAAGAACTACTACCTACAGGGCCTGTGTTTTCACTACCTTCAGAATGTAGTAAATCTTTCTCAGCTCGAGCTTCCTTCATTTCATTATTTTCCTCAGAAGTTTCTTCATGCGCAGCTGAGGCAGCATTGGATTCTTTTTCTCGATTTTTTCTTTCTGGGATCATTTCTCTTGATGTCATAAAAGACTCTTCTTATTTCTCTTCATCCTCTCCTTCATCGTCTTCTGCACAGTGCTGCCTGCTACAACTACTCTCTGTGTCTTTATCCTGAGATGCAGATGATGCTTCCGTTTCTTCTACCACAACTGAGGAAATTTCTCTGGCAGTTGTTCGCCTGGCCCTTTCTCTGACTTCACCTTCTTTGTCAAACCTGAGTCTTCTTACCTCATTCCGCCTCAGCTTCCACAGCGTCTTCGTCTGGATGTTTATTTTTTACAGGCCTCACTGAGGAAACTTCTGATTCAGTCGCTGTGATTTTTCTCTTCATCTGGCTGTGAGTTTGATTCTTTGTTGTCTCTGTTCTCAGGCAAACCATTTGTTGTCAAGGGGGCCGACAAAGAAAACCTTTGGTCAATTAAGTGGCCTGGGTGTTCCAGGCCCATTTGTACTAGACCTCTCAGGATAGCTTGGCGAATTTCCAGGAAATATAACACCATTCATTCGATTTAAACTATTGGAATGATTTTTCTCTCAAGAAGGATAAACACAGCTAACAACCATCACATGCTTTTCTACTCCTCTGAGAAATCCGTCTGTTCCTGTATAGTTTCTCCTTGGATCTGTTAGCAATTCGCATAGCCGCTGAATAGTAAAAGGGATGCCATTAAATCCAGTGACAATTTTCAGTATTCTTTCCTTCATTTCATCAAACGGAATATATTCAACATTAGGGTTGGGAGGACCTCTTGCTTCAGGAGCTGAAGTTCTGAAATCATCCATCACTTTCTCCAGTTTGAAAATAAAATAGCCTTTAAATTGGGACCACCGAATCATTGTTTCTCCAGTCTTGGCTACATGATAAAGAAACTAGTCTAGGACAGGACAAACTTCCTTTTTCCCCCTCTTCTCAAAATCTGTCAGCGCCTCCTGCAGCCTCTCGATGTCCATGGCTCCCTCGAGTCCCTCGCAGCCTCCACCTCCCTCCGCGGGTCTCCGGGACTGGAATGCCTCCCCTGACCCCACCCCAACCCACCCCGACGCCCTCCCCCTTCCTCGCACACACTCGGGCAACATGGCCTATTTTTATTATTTCTTGTACAGATGGGGTCTCACTATTTTGCCCAGGCTGGCCTCAAACTGCTGGCTTCAAGCGATCTTCCCACCTTGGCCTCCCAAAGTGCTGGGATTACAGGCATGAGCTGCCTCACCCTGCCATGTGATTTCATTTGAAAAAAAAAAGGTTTCCTACAGTACTGACAATAAAGATTTGAAAATTATTGGGCTTATTAATCCTCTCATGTTGTCAATGGGGAAACTGAGGCCCAGATATGGGAAGAGATTTGCTCCAGGTCACACAGTGAATTCAGGGGTTCTCTCCGTGGCTTTCTGGAGGTTCTCTGGGAGACTCCACTCTGGGGGCTGCCGAGGGGAAAGGAGGGTGGGTGGGGCACCAGTTTGAATTACCCCAACCTGCACCTGCCAGCTGGAGCCTTCTGCTTTTGGCTGTCTTATATGTTGGACACCATGGTGTTTGACCAAGGAGTCCTGCAGATGGGGAGTGGCCCTTTGGGAGGTGACAGGGAGGACTCCATGGGCCAAGAGTCTCCTGGAATGGGACCCTCCCCCTCCCCCCCATCACCACCGCCTTCTCTGGAGCTGCAGTGGCAAGATGGATGGGGGGGCGCCAGGGCTGGGACAGACCGCTCTGGAATGATGGATTTGGACCCTGACCAGAAGCGCCCAGGGTCATCTGGGACCGTGAGCAGAGGTGAGAGGTCACCCGGCCAGCAGAGGTGGGTCAGCAAAGGACAAGGATGAGGAATCAGCTCAGGGGTGCGAGGGCTGGCGATGGAAGGGGTGGTGTGTACCCTAAGCCCAGAGCTCTTCTAGGACTAGCTGTGCTTCTCGTACGATCCACGACTCCAGTGTGCCAGGCTCTGGGCTCCGGGTGCCAGGCTAACAGGTACTGTTCCCGGGCTCCCGGAGCAGGCAAGCAGAGGGCAGGTGGGACATGAAGAACCGTGCCATCCCTTCACCCCTATGACGACCACCATACGACCTTGGGCAGACCCATCACCCCTCTGAGCCTCAGTTTCCACATTCAGAAAATGAGGATAAGTACAGTTCCAAATTGATCATGTGTGTGTTGAATTTGGTGCACAGCTCAGCTTGTAAAAAGGCTAGCTCTCTTCCCAGACTCCCAGTTATAAGAGAAGGGTCTCCTTACCCCATCCAGACTGTTTCAGGTCATGGGTTTGAATCCTGGTTCCACCACTTATTAGCTGTGTGACCTTGAGCCAATCACTTGCCCTCTCTGGGCCTTGGTTTCCTCTTCTGTAAAATAAAAATGATAATAATAATAAGTGCCTTGTCCGATGGTTAGGATGTTGCAGTGACTGAAAATATGAAAGCATTTGGAACAGTGCCTGGTCCACAGCTACCTCTCAGTGACTGTTAACCTTGCTTTTAGGGCTGCAGTGGACTCTTGGTTCTGCAATAGCAGCAATAACACCACCAGTGAATACTGGCCTAGTGCTAGACAAAGATTTGGAGACCATCCAAACCCAGTCTGGGCCGGGCGCGGTGGCTCACGCCTGTAATCCTAGCTCTCTGGGAGGCCAAGGAGGGCAGATCGCTCAAGGTCAGGAGTTTGAGACCAGCCTGAGCAAGATCGAGACCCCCGTCTCTACTAAAAATGGAAAGAAATTAATTGGCCAACTAAAAAATATATATATATATATAAAATTAGCTGAGCATGGTGGCTCATGTCTGTAGTCCCAGCTACTCGGGAGGCTGAGGCAGGAGGATCGCCTGAGCCCAGGAGTTGGAGGTTGCTGTGAGCTAGGCTGACGCCACGGCACTCTAGCCTGGGCAACAGAGTGAGACTCTGCATCAAAAAAAAAAAAAGTTAAAAATAATAAAAATAAATAAATAAATCCAGTTCGGTGTCTGGGTGCCTACTCTGATCCATCAGGAGGAACTGCCTGGGGCATTGGCTTGGATTGGTTTTGCTATCCCATCTGGGCTCAGTGAGAACTATGTGTCAACCGATTAGTAATGCCTGCCATGGGCGAGGGAGGGGAGGGCGAGGGAAGGCATGCCATTGATTAGCCATTCCTGTTGCTGGTCCCAGCCCTCTCGTTGTACAGATGGGAAAACGAAGGCTCGGAGAAGGACGAAGACTCGCCCAAGGCCACACAGGCAGTGAGAGACAGCCCCGCCCCCACCCCCCAGCCTACCTCCCTTGTTCCTCACTGGGTCCTGGTCTATGCCATTTAATCCTGCGGAGAAAAGTCATTATTTCTCCATTACATTTCCCAGCCTGTTTTCTGGAAGGGAGTTAATTGATTTAAACTTTTCCAGGATGATTCTCCCTTCCCCTCCTCTCCCCGGGGCCCCCGATTCTATTATCGCTCTGCCTTGCGGAAATGAGTAGGTGGCATCTGCGAGCGGGAGCACAGAGGTCTCCAGGCAGGGCCTCCCAGTGGCTGAGGAGAATGTAGGCCTTCCCCGGGGCTGGGTCTCCTGAGGGCCTCCACGTCTAATGACGACAGCTGCCGGGACTTAAGTGTGTCGTGCTGCTGGTCACCAATAGCACCTACCACCTGCTGAACTGCGTACTCCGTGCTGGGCGTGGCTCAGAGGGTTCACTGGCTCTTCACATCCCCCCAATTTACAGAAGGGGAAACTGACGCACAGAGAAGGTTCCAGAGCTGGGATTCAAATCCAAGGCTGCCTGGCTCCAGATCACTCATTCTTTACCATTTGTGATCACTGCCTCCTCTACTCCGTCAAAATCCAGTCACCCCAAATATCCTTTCCAGATTCTCACCCCAGACCTGCGAGTTTGGCCGAAGGATGGTCATCAACACCTTGTTTGATGGATGAAGAAACTGAGGCCCAGAGAAGGGGAGTGACTGATCCTGAGCCACACAGCAAAGTTGCTCCAAAGCCCTGTCCTTTGCCCCTATAAGGAAGAGAGAGGACAGGAATGGCACAGAGCGGGGCTGGCTGCAGCAGCCCTTATGGCCTATTCATCTTCCGAGATGAAATATTTATTTATGCACCCCATTTAATCAGGATATGCCGTAATTAGCGGCAGATTTGTGCCTCCTGCCCATGGTGTTATTTATTTCGGGTTCCGGGCGGCCACTTCCCTTGCCAAGTGCGTGCTGGGCCTGGATTTCAATCAGATGGGGCCACGGCAGAGCTGTCCCCGGGGACCTCACGGCAGCCGTGCCCCCCTTGGAATGATAAATGAGCCCGCAGACAGCAGAAATGCCGCCCAGCGGCTGGGGGGGTGCATGGGGCGGGGAAGGGGGCGCGCCTGCCAATCCCAGGACCTTGTCACCGCGGAACTCCCCCTCCCCCAGTGCCAGACAATGGCCTGGCATTTCCCAAGCCCAGGATGAAGCATGGAAGAGAGATGGCACCATGCCAGCCACGCTGCAACCCTGCTTCTAGAATCCTAAGGCCAAAGGAACCTGAGAAGCACCCTGTCCCTGTTTCTGTCTCGGGACAGGTTTCTGTCTCAGCGTCTCCTGGCCTGGACCCTGGAGGACACACTCTTGTCCTCACAAGCCCCCTGACTGGGAAGTTCCTTTTGCGTCTAACGTTAAGCTAAGAGCTTTGCAACTGTGTCCCCCAAGTGGTCCCCCAAGCGGCACCCTCTGTCATTTCCCAGAAGGAGGCGGGGGTGCTGGAAGGGCAGGGAGTGCGGGCGAGGGGTTGGATTCGGATATTGGAACGAACGAAGCAGAAATAACAGCTAACCTTTACAGAGGCCTCCTTGGAGCTGAGCCCTGGATGTGAGTTTGGTTGCGTTTCTTAGCCTCTCGGTGCCTCTGTTTGCTCACATATGAAATGGGGGCGAGAGCAGCGGCTGCCTCCTGAGGCCGCCATGAGGATGAAAGAGCGGGTACACACAGAGCCCCCGAACACAGCAAGCGCTCAATAATCGTGCACTGTTGTTATTATTTGGTGATAAATTCTCACGATAAGCTGGCAAGCCAGGGCCACCCCATTTTACAGATGAGGAAACTGAGGCTCAGGAGGGCCAACGCCTTGTCCACGAGGTGGAGGCGGGGAACTGAGGCCTGGGCCATCAGAGAGCGTCCCGAGGGGCCGCCTCCCGCTCCCTGGGAGGGTGCCTTGCACAGTGGGCGCGGGTGCTTTGGGACTCAAGCGAGGGCACCCCTGAGGTCGTCCAGGTGGAGGTGCTCAGCCGGGCGTTCACAGCCTTCCCCTGGCCAGGCAAGAGCTGCGTGTTTCCTGAGTAGTGACATGACCCCAGCGAAGCAGCAACAGCTCCCCGGGGCTGCTGCCAATTAGGCCAGACACCCCCAGGGGATCCCACTGTCCCTGCCCTAGTTGGGACAAGGTTTGTGGCTGCGCCTCCCCAGGGACCACCTGCCCGAATGAGGTCAGGGTGAGATGCGGCTGTAACAGCCGGGGGAGGGGAGCTTGTCCAGGGCTGAGGCAGCCGCCCGGGTCTCACTTTGCAGATGAGGAAACTGAGGCTCAAGGAGGACAGGTGACTCGCCGGTGGTGCAGACTGTAAACCCTGGAGGCCCTGGGGGACCTCAGATGGACAGCTGCCGACATCCACACCCAGCAGGCCCAGATCCTGTGTGTCCTTGAGCCAGTTACTCAACCTCTCTGAGCCTCCCTTGCCCCCGGTGCCATAATGGGAACAACAATACCTACTGGGGATGGAGGGTCAGGGACAAGGTGGAAATGATGATCACAGGGCAGCAGACACACCAGTCACTCGGAGGAGTCTAGAAATAGGACAAAGGCGTGTTTTCGGGGCGGGGGCTTCCGTGTCTACACTGTGTGCCTTCTCACCTCCACCCAGGCTGTTTCCTCTGCCTGAAATGCCTTTCCTGGTCCCCTTCTCCTTACTGTTTGGTCCCAGCTCGACCGTCACCTCCACCAGGAAGCTCTCCTTGGTGCTCCCTCACAAGGGGCTGAGTTCTGCCTCCTTGCTTCCCAGCCTCACCCCGTGACACTGTCCCCTGTCCCCTGTGTACCTGCTGTGAGCCCCGGGGCTTCCCTGGTGTGCACCGCAGCCCTGGCGTCTGGCCCAGGCCTGGCACATTGCAGGTGCTCAGAAGCGTTTGTTGAATGACTCACAGACGCCCGCACGTGTGCGTGGCCGGAGCGGTGAGCGGGATTCGCTGGCATTCCCACCTCTCCCGGCTCCTGGACCCTCCTCCCTCTTTGTGGAGAACCAGGATGCCAGCAGCTTGGGCGGCTGCAGCTGGACTTGAATCGCTGGTAATCGGAGCCGCCCAGGGGCAGAGCCGGCTCCAGATGCGAATCCGCGCTTTCTGGAAGGGCCCGGTCAGGCGGTCGCTGCCGGAGAGACGCGGCTCTGGGCTGCCCACCTTCGGGGCCACGGCAGCAGCAGAGAAGGCTGATTGCAGATTCCTAGGCTGGAATCCCAGGCTAAATGCCTTCGCCACCTTGGGCCTCGGTTTTTCTCATCTGTGAAATGGACCTGCAGCTGCTGCCTACAATTAGGGAGGGTCCCGGGATGAGGGGCACACACAGGCATGGTCCGTCCCGCTTCCTGGCCTCCTCCTCCGACAGAGGGCCCAGGCCCCAGCTCTCCTGCCACGTGCCGGGCTGGAGGGACCCTCATCAAGGCCAACCCCCTCCGCACTGATGCTGTGCGCGCCCCTTGGAAACTGCCACCAGGAGAAGGGCCAAAAGCATCCACAGTCATTTACTGAGCACCTACTATGTGCCAGGCACTGGCTATTCCTGCCCTCACTGGCTCCTCCCTGCTGGCCCCATTTACCAGATGAGAAAATTGAGGCTCAGAGAGGGAGAACAGGGGTCCGAGGGTACACAGCCGGGAAGCACCGGACATGGGACTTGAACTTATGTCCCTCTGGCTCTGAAACAGCCTCTTCTTGTGTGATTCACAGAAAACATGAACCAAAACCCACCTCCCAACTTGGGACCCGCAGAAGGGGGAAGTTATTTTGCGGGGAGTGGGAAGCAGGCGAAGAGACCCCTGTAGACACCACCATGGTTACTACTGCTGCCGTCTGATTACTAATAACAATAAGCCACGTCCTGAGCCTTCACCCCACGTCACGCCCATTGAAGCCCCCGAACAACCCTCTTAGGACAGATTCAAAATGCATCCCCATTTTAAAGATGAGGAAACTGAGGCCCAGAGAGATTAGGTGATTTGCTGGAAGTCACTCGGCTGGGGAAAGGAAGTGCAGTGATTCAAACCCCAGCAACGCCAAAGCTCAACGTCAACAGCCTTGCACAGGGATACTACCAGGAAATGTTTGTTGACTGACTAACAGAACGAATGAATGAGTGAGGGAATAATTTCATGAAGGAATGGCCAGCTGTCGCATGCCTATTGGGAGGCTGTTGGGGGTGGGAGAAGACCCTCCACATCTGAGCCAGGCCCCCCCAGATCTGCCTCCGGACCTCCCCCAGGGGCTTCTATCTCTTGGCTCATGCAGGAGTGCGGGTGAGTAGATATCCGGGGCAGGTAGAGCGGGGTAGGGGTAGGACTCCCTCGCTCTGTCTTGCCCCCAAATGCTCGCACTTTTTGTGACTTATTGTTTAACTTTACAAGCCCCTTGGCTTTTATGAGGGTTATTTATAAAGCTCTGGGCTTTGATCTGCAGCATAAAAAAAGCCAACTCCTGTGTCTGAAAATGTCACGGGGATTAGGGGAGCCTTTGAAGTCCCCTCTTGGCAGGCGGCTCCCGCCCAGCGTCCCTTGCAAAGGGCCTCCAAGCCTGGAAGCCCTGGCCGGGGCCAAGGGGCCCTCCTTTGGGGTGGAAGTGGCCCCTGTCCAGGTGAGTGACAGATGGGGGCCTCCCCCTGGCAGAGCCCTCCCAGCTGGGCACTCTTCCCAGCCCCAGGCACAAACCGGGCCTCCCTGGACTCCAGATGTTGGCAACATCTGTCTCTCGTGTTTATGGACAGCCAGAGGCTGCTATCTCGTGTTCCTGAGGCCAGCAGGAAGGGACCATGGGGGTTCTGAAAAATAGATTATTATTGCTGTTTTATCGGTAGGTAGGGGACAGGGAACGCCCGTAGGAAAGTAGAAAGAAGAGCAGAGGGAGGTGGCCGCGCTTCCTGAGACTGTCTACTCCTGCCCTTCAAGCCCCAGGGTTTAACCCCCAGCCCCGCTGGAAGGGAGGGACCTGCCTGTAGGCAGTTGGGTCCCAGGGGCACACAGGACGACCTTGCTGGCTCCGCTCGCCCATTCGCGGTGGCCTGCGTGTTTCTGGGGTTGTTTCCTCTTTGCTTTCTCTGGATCTCTCAGGACCTCCAAACTTCGCAGCAGCCCAAGACAGGGGACAAGCTGAAGTCCCAGCTTGCCCGCTCCGAGCTGCGTGACAATGGGCAAGCCGCTCCCTCTCTGAGCTGCCCCTTCTGCTGTTCCCAAAATGCAGAGCCTCGTGCCATGCAAGTTGTGCAGGGACAGAACAAGGTCGCTCCCGGGAGCGTGCGGGCTGCTTGGTGGCCCTTGAAGGAGCCTCCTCCCTTCTCCCCTTTTCTCAGAAGCTGGGGCCCCGGGGGAGAGGGAAATCTGGGGGCTGTCGTGGACACGTTCTGTATCGCGAGTGCGTGGCTGATCTGACTGTGCACATTTGTGAAAGCTCATCAAACGACACGCCTAAACTTAGTGAATTTCGTTATACGTAAATTATACTTCATAAAGCTAAAAATATAAAATAAAGGTAAAAAAAACCCATGCAAATAGAAAATAATTAATCTTAGGGGAGCAAATGAGACTAAAAAGTAAACAAAGGAAAACTCTCTGCAGTCTTCATTTCTACTCCCTAGAGGCCAAGAGGCATTCATTCATTCATTCAGTCATTCAGTCACTCAACTAACACTTAGTGACTGTTTTTGTGATATGTCATACACCGCCATAGCTACCTCTAACAATCGTGTGTATGGGTGTGTGTGGGTGTCTATAAACATTTTCTGAATATACCTTCAACAGTTTAATTTGCACGTTTTTCCCCACACTGACAGCTCAGCTCAGAGAGAGTTCCATGTGAGCATGTGCACACCTCTCTCATGCTTTTGAAAGGCTGTAGAGTTGTGCAATGAATGGATAACCAAATTTATTAAACTTGTCTTTTTTTTTTTTTGACACAGAGTCTCACTTTGTTGCCCAGGCTGGAGTGCAGAGGTGTGATCATAGCTCACTGCAACCTTGAACTCCTGGGCTCAACTGATCCTTCTACCTCAGCCTCCCGAGTAATTCGGACTACAGGTGTGTGCCACTATGCTGGGCCAATTTTTCTTTCTTTTGTAGAGATGGGGTCTTGCTATGTTGCCCAGGCTGATCTCAAACTCATGGGCTCAAGTGATCCACCTTAGCCCCCCAAAGTGCTGGGATCACAGGCATGAGCCACCATGCACGGCCTTACTATTGTTTTTAAATTAAATTATACTAATAAAGTTTATAGTAAACATATGTACACATGCATACATGTAATGCATTCATTTTCCGCCAGAGAGCTGAGACGAGGCCACTGCAGTTGGATGGAGCAGGAGGAAGAGTACCTAAGAAACTAAAGCTAGAAATGAGGCCCAAAGGGGAAGACAACTTGCTCTAAGACACACAGGCAGGAAGTGACAGAGCTGAGTGAATCAGGGGGTTCCTGATTCTGTCCTCTGCTTTCCTCTCTTTACTGGGGCTCCAGCCCGCTTGTCTCAGGGCAGACCTGGGTTGCTTGGGTACGGGGAGCTAACCCAGCCCAGCCCAGCCCTGGAATCCCACAAGCGGAGCCATTTGTCAGGCCTCTGAGTGCCAATTAGTGGGGCATGAGCCTGATTAGTCATTGTGGCATGGCAGATTTGGGGGAATTAATCAGGCCAGAGGCGGTGGCAGGGAGGGGGCAGACGAGAAGGGGAGGCGACAGGAGCGCATGGGTGCTGGGTGGCAGAGGGTGTGGGTGGTCTATCCTTATAAGTGACCGTGGGGCCAACCTGGGGGGCTGCTCCCATGTGCCAGTTGGGGGGGTATTCTGGGGACCAGAAGGGACTTCTCCCCCTTCCCTAGAAACACGGCACCAGTTTGCAGAGCCCTGGGGCCAGGAAAACGGGGCGCTGCCTCCCACGCCTGGAAGTCAGAGGTTGGGGCTGGGCCCAGGGTGGGAGACGGGCCCGGGTGGGCTAGCAGGGGCCACTCCAGGGACAGCTGAGCAGAGGGACCAGTGCCAAAAACGCCAGGAACCGTCTCCCACCTGCCGAGGCTGGGCTGGCGCTTCTAGGCAGGTATGTCTCATGGGACCCTGCCTCGAAAGTGTCCTCTTAAAACCTGGGCAGAGTTTCCCAACTCATGCCGATGGGCTCGCCTTTTAAAATGTGTCGCCACCGGGATTGCAGAGAGCCCTTCTAGGGGCCTTGTTGGAACCAGAAAAAGGTACTCCCTCTAGGCAGACCGAGTAGGAAAAAGTACCCCTCTGGGTGCAATAATTATCTGGGTTATTAAAGGCTCTTGGTACAACCCTCAGCTAGCGGAGCTGGAAATAAACTTCAAGATGCATTTCATCCCGAACCCTACTTCCTCAACCAGGTGGCCTTGGGCAGTGCACAACCTAAACAACTGTACTCTGTAGGTCTGTTCCCATCTTTGCCTCCCCACAACGCCCCGCCAAGGACTTCCTGGGCCCTCTGTGACACCATGGAAAGAGCATAGGCTCTGGAATCAACTAGCACTGGGTCCACATCCCAGCACTGCCTCTGGCACTGAGTGTACCTTCCCACTCCCTTCCCTGGGCCTCAGTTTCCTCATCTCTAGGATGGGGATAACAGCTCCTCCATCCCAGGGCTCAGGGCTGATGAACGAAGAGCACACGTGCAGCCACGTGGAGCTCATTATATTTAATAAGTCCTCAATGTGCTTTCGTTCCTCTGTTTCCCAGTACCAGCCCAGACCCACGGCCGTGCCCTTGCGAGAACCCCACCTGTCCCTCTCCCTCCCTGTGGCAAAGGAAGAGCCCGGGCTGGAGGCTGGTGAGGAGTGAGGCTGGCAGGGGACTGAGGACCCGGGCTGGGCAGCCCGGGGCAGGAGGCCACGCCCAGCCTGCAGAGCAGTGGCCCTTGGCCTTTTGGGGTCACAGAAGCTAATGACTCTCTCCCCAGAAACACGCATCTACGCACGCATCGCACATCGCGTCGGGAGCTCGCGGGCACAGTGGGACCTGCCAGGCACCCCAGAGAACCCCCACTCGAGAAGCACCAGGCTCCGCTCTCCCGCAGGGAGGCCATCGGGGCTCTGGACTCTCCCACAGGGCACGGAGAGAAGAAGGAAGGAAGGAAACTGACAACTGCGACGCTCACTGACTTCACACGTGTCGCCTTAGCTAAGGCTCTCGGCAAACCCGCGGAGTCGTGAATGTTCTCACGTTGCAGATGGGGACGCTGGCGCTCACAGAGGCTAGGAGACTTGTCTGAGGTCACACAGCTAGCCAGTGACAGAGCCAGGACTTGAGTGTTGACTGTCTGATTCGAATCCGACTGCGTTTGGCCGAGGCCTTTTCCCGGTGGGCGGGTGGCCTAGGGGTGCCTCTCCGGGGAGGAAGAAGGGAGCCAAAGGCCTGGATTCTCTGGTCCCATCCTGAATGCTGGGGACTGTTAACTGCTCTGTGTTCAAACCCTCCCACACCCTCCAGTGCTCCCTGGGCTGCTGGGGTCTTATTTGCTGCTCCTGCCGGAAGACGTCCACGCTCCGTTCTCCAAGTGAGCCAGGCGTGGTCCCTGGATCAAGTCAGATCAAATCGCTCCTTCTGCCCACCTGCCCGCCCAGCGTCACACCGATGGCGCCCTGGGCAGCCACTGAGGGTTGACGTGAGAAAGAATGGCATGTGAAATGCAAAACTGCTACCAAGAAACTACGATTGTATCCGGGATTGTTCTATGTCACACGGAGTCTCAAACGGCCCAGGGGATGCATCCCTCTCAGAATTCAGCTCCAAGAAAAGTCTCTCTCTCTCTCCCTCTTTCTCTCTCTGAAAAACACATAGTTTTACTTCCTTTAAACTTTTCTTGTGGTAGACCATGAGAACTAGGAAAATTAACTTGTTTGCCTTTTTGCCATGGCTGCTTGGAAACTCAGGATCATTTTCTGATATAATTTGTCTCCTCATATACTGCCAGGAAAAAACATACTCTTCAAAAAAAATGTGCCTTTTAAACAATCTCTAAGGGAATGCATTGATCTTGCAAGACCATGAAAAGCAGAGAGAGAGAGAATAGTCAGAAAATGGAGCTTTGTGTGTGTGTGTGTGTGTGTGTGTGTGTGTGATCCAATAGCATAGTCCTTTCCTCCAGCTCACTCCCTCTGATCTGAGAGCCTCTCTGCACCCAATCCTCTTTGCATACACTGCACTCTTGTATTTTATTTCTTAATTTTAATAGTATAACTAGGCAGGGATTTTTTTTAATGTCAATTACTTCCGATCATTTTTTAGAAGCAACATAGGTAGCTATATAAAGCACTATCTGTCTTTAAATGCACACACACAAGTGTTTATAAACACACATGCACACATGTACACATGCACATCTGGTCTGGCTCTTTGTTTCCTGGGACTCTGCCCTCTCTCAACTGGGGGAGCATTCTGGAACCTGCTGCCGGATGCAAAGATCTGCCCAGTCCTGTAAAGTTGCCTCTCTCTTCCCCAGTCCCTGAAGATCTTTATTATTTTCCCACTGACCTGGGGGGCGGGGGCGGCTAGCAAAGGGAATTAGGATGAGGTTGGGCCTGTAGAGCCAGGGCCGTGGTGACAAATCCAGAGAGTTAAGGGACTTGGATCTCAGCCCCAATTCCAGCTCCATCCATTTTTCCTGGTACGGGACTTTGTCCAAGTTTCTGTGTTTCTCTGACCCTCAGTTTCTTTCTTTGAATAATGAGGAGAAATAATAATACCTGCCATGCAGGTTGTTGTGAGGATGGCAAGTATGCAAAGTGCCTGGCACATAGTCGAGGCATAATAAATGGTCACTACTTTTGCTACCTTCGGTCAGCAGTGACCAGTTATCTCAAGGCCTAACTCCAGGAACTTGTAGGTAACTTAGAGGTGAGGGATATTCTTAGTACTCACAAAGGGAACTATAAAAACATCTACCAACCCATTTACCAACCAAACTATCAATCCAATCCATCCATCCATCCATCCATCCATCCATCCATCCATTTATCCATCCATTCACCTGCTAGCCCTTCTGTCTGTCCATCTATCTACCTATCAACCCATTTATCCATCCATTCATCCACCTACCAACCCATCCATATATTCATCCATTTAGCCAATCATCCACCTACCAACCTACCCATTCATCCATCTACCAACCACAAATTCTTCTGCCTGTTCATCTTTCCAAGTATCCATCTATCCATTTATATAACCATCCACTTACCCATCCATCCATCTATCCATCCATCCATCAATTCACCCGTTCACTCACCTATCCATCCTTCTACCCAACTTTCCACCTACCCAACTACTTTTCCTTAGCACCTACTTAGTACTAACTGCTTTCGATGAGGGACAGGATAAAACATAATCTTTGCTCTTAAGGACTCTGGTTTCTAGGGGAAGATGAGACACACAGTCAGATGATTTTCTCATATGTGTCCTCCACCCTCCCGCCCATCAGACCTGGGTTTCAGAAAAAGAAATATGGGAAATATTGTCTATTAGATCCTCCTCTGAGTGATTCACTACTCACATTATTAGCACATTAAAAGATCTGACAAGTACTGCACTCAAGATCTCTTTTCAACCCTTTTCAACCATTATCACCACAAATAATTTGCCTCCAGAATGAGGCAATGAGATTGCCTCATGAGATTGCAATGAGGAATGAGATTGCTTTAGAACAGATTTTTGGGAATTGCTGATAAACCAAGGAAGAAAGAACCAAGTGTCATTTAAAAAGCACAAAGTGGCATTGGATTAGAACTCAAAGTATAAAACAAATATCCGTGAGTCCATACCGATACAAATAAATGACTGAATAAATAAACAGAGAGGAGAACATATAAATCTCCAGTGCAGAGTAATTCTGAATAAATTTATGTAAATATTCTGCCCTCGAGGGGGTATAGCATAACTCTACTCCTTAAGTTTGGGATGCGTGTTATGACTTCCTTCTAAAGCATATAGTATGGAAAGGAGGAAGAAAGAGTAACATTACAGCAGAGAAGGCTGACAAACACTACCTCGGCCTCATGATAAAGGTTAAGATCCACAGTGAACCCAGGCGTGGTGGCTCAGCCTATAATCCTAACACCCTGGGGGGCTGAGGCAGGAGGATTGCTTGAAGTCAGGAGTTGACGACCAGACTGAGCAAGAGCAAGACCCCATCTCAACTAAAAATAGAAAAATTAACCAGGTATGGTGGCGCAAGCCTGTAGTCCCAGCTACTCGGGAGGCTGAGGCAGGAGGATCACTGGAACCCAGGAGTTTGAGGCTGCAGTGAGCTACGGTGACACCGCTGTATTTTTTTTTGAGACTCTGTCTCAAAAAAAAAATATCAACAATGATATATCATGCTGATAGTATGTACCTTGGATGTGACATGTCGTTATGAGAATGGCACTTGACATCTGTGGCCTCCCCAAACAGATAAGCCCAGTCTAATTTGAGGAAAATATCAGACAAATCCCAACTGAGTCACATTTTAACAAATTACCTGACTAGTACTCAGTAGAAGCATTAAGATCATCCAAACAAGGAAAGTTTGAAAAGCTGTCCCAGCTCAGAGGAACCCGAGACAAAGTGATGACGACAGGTAATGCAGTAGCCTGGATGGGATCTTGGTGTAGGGAAAGGACATTAGGTGAAAACCAAGGAAATCTGAACAAAATTTGGGCTTTGGTTAATACTAATGTACCAATATAGGTTCATTAACTGACAAATGTACCATCCTAATGTTAAGATGTTAATATTAGTGGAAACTGGGTATGGAATATATGGGAACTCGATATTATCTATGTAATTTTTTCTGTAAATCTAAAATATAATGTTTCTAAAATAAAATAGACTTTTTTCTATAAATCTGAAATTTAAAAATTATTTTAAAAATAAGTAAATAGATGAGCAAGCAAATAAAGCTGTGGTCCTCAAACCCTGGGCCACGGACCAGTACTGGTCCGTGGCCTGTTAGGAACCCGGCCACATAGCAGGAGGCGAGCGAGTGAAGCTTCCTCTGTATTTGCAGTCCCTGGTCACCCCCAGATGGGACTGTCTAGTTGCAGGAAAACAAGCTCGGGGGCTCCCACTGATTCTGCATTATGGTGAGTTGTATAATTATTTGATTATATAGTACAATGTAATAATAATAGAAATAAAGTGCACAATAAATGTAGTGCTCTTGAATCATCCCCAAACCATCTCCCAACCCCCATCCATGGAAAAATTGTCTTCCACGAAACTGGTCCCTGGTGCCCAAAATGTTGGGGACCACTGACCATAAAGCTTTGAAAAAGCAAAGTATAGAGTTTGGAGAACAGCCCAGGAGAGGCAGTAAGTCCTGCTTAGCGAGGAGATCTGAAATTAGGGAAGCCTGGGTTCTGTGGCCTTGGGCAAGTCGCTTAATCTCTCTGTGCTTCTGTTTCCTCCTATGTAAAATGGGGATTTACAAATACCTACTATTTATTGGTTGGGATCAAACAAGGCAATGTATATAAAGCACTAGGCACAATCAAGCACTCTGGCACTGTTAGATGTACTACCTTATTATTTTTGGTAAGGTCACAGGGAGATCCTGGAAGGCTGCAGAGAACAGGGATATTGGCTTCAAGCCTTGGAGAACTGGTAGAATTTGGAGGGGGCACAGAGTGGGGAACCAGCTTCCCCAAAGCAGGAAGATCCCTCCTTCTGAACTTGACTCTACCCTTTGATTCTAGAGCAGGGACAAGGGGCTGGGAGGAGATAGAGACCTCACAGGCAGGTTCCTGGCTCCCCACTCGCTATAGCCCTGGCTCGCTCTCTGTCTGCCCGGGGCTCTGGGCTAAGTCATCGCTAATTCCTCCCTGATGAAGCACCTGTATCTGTAAGCAAATGAGCTGGCAGGTGGCAGCCTGGATAAAATATGACCTGCTCAGCGGGGCATTTGCTTACCAGTCAGGAAGCAGCCCATCCTGTGCCTGCAGCCCAGAGGCCTCCCGGATAAAGCATAAATCACCAGTGCCCACAAGACAGGCGGGAGGGCAGAAGGCCCCCCGAAAGAGTGAGTGCCCTCCTGCTCCGTCTCAGGCAAAGAAGGCCTCTGGACACCTTTCTCACTGGCTTATGAACCAGGACTCAGAATTAGGAGATAAGGACAGTTCATCGTGGCTCCACCAGAGATTTGTCTTGAGCGAGTCCTTTTTCCCTCTGGTTATTTTAGTTCTCAACTCTCTCAAATGTTCCTTTGTCCCCTATGGGTTTGTTAAAAGGATCATAGGAGAAACTGTAGGAAAACTTACAACATTTCTTATCATCTCAATTATTACTAGGCTGGTCCCATGGAAGCCACACTGAGCAGAGCTCAAGGGCTGGTACGTTTCTGGTGAGCCGACAGCTTTAGGGAATTACCTTCAAGATTATAGTATCTACTGGAAGAAAATCGATCAAGGAATTTTCCAAAGAGGTAACATCATATACAGAAAAGCCCAGGGTCCGGAGGCATCAGAACTTGGTTTGAATCTTATAGCTGCCACTCATTTGCTGAAGGGACTTGGGCATGTCACCTTTCCCCTCTGAGCCTCAGTCAAGGAGAGTGCAGAATATAATCTTTTAGCTGTGGTTGTGAAGTTTAAGTAAAATTACATTCTAGAGCACCTTGCACAGAAATAGCTGTCTGATAAAGGTTAGTTCGTCCTGCCCTGACCCTCCCACCCCCCGCCAGAAAGTTTGGTGCTGAACTGGTTTACAAATCAGATTTCCTAACTTTCTACTTAGCTCTTTGCTGAGATCTCAGAAAGCCTTGGGGAATCTTCAGGCCTCCGTGAGTTGAATCACTGCCTCCGCCCCCTGTCCCCCACGAGGAGACTTCTATAACCTGGACCTGGGAAGAAGACCCCTTGGGAAGTGCTCCATCCCGGGGGCTGCGGGGACTGCATGATGAAGACAGAGCCATTTGCTAATACCATGTGGCTGCTGTGACAGTCTGTTAATGCCATTTACAATGTGCTGTAATTATGTCTCACGCAGGCTGGAGGCCCAGCCAGCAGGAACGTTCTCTGGGGGGGCCTAGGAAAGATTCCTTTAGCAGGGTGGGGGGCTGGGCTTCCTCAGGACTCTGAGGACTGGGGGGGGGGGTGCTGGAAGCCACTGTGAAGGAGAAAAAAAATTCCTCCGCTTCATCTAGTAGAACCCAGAGAGGAGGGTGCCATGCACATCACTGTCATTGTGAATGGCTCCTTGAGGTTGCACAGTGCCCAGCCAGCCCAACCCTACTTGGCTTCCCTTGGCATCCAAGAAAGAGTTCACCCCTGCTTGGGCATCTGGTTCCCACCCTGAATAGATGTGGAATTTTGGGCAAGTCATGGCTCCTCCCTGGGCCTCAGTATCCCGCTCTGTAAAATAGGGATGTGCGGAAAGAGGAGAGAAATGTACCAGAGCAGTAGCTCTTAACATTTTCTGTAGCATCTCCCTGGAAAAAAATGCACAAAAATTCAATCAAAACATAGCCTGCAATTTCAGAGGGCTCATGGGTCACTGAAGGCCATCGTGAAGCTCTAAGGACCCCAGGTCAAGAATCCCAGGCTCCATCTGGATTCTGAGGTTGCCGTCTGCCAGACACTAATGCCATGTTGTTTGGGGCATAGGTGTTCATAATAGTTAGCTGCTCACTCTGCATTGGGCTTCATACCCTAAAGGGCTCAGGTTTGTCTCTTAATGCTTTTTGCCCTGAATTTAATGGGCCAGCTAATGGCTATCATGCTGCCCAAACTCTGGCTTTATTGAATCCTCGATATTTGGTGAAGGTCAAGATTCTTGAGGTCTGGGCAAAAGAGCCCAGCTTTGAAGTCAGACAGATCTAAGTAAGGCTCTCTCTACACTTCCTTTGCTAGCAAACCACTCAGCTTTCCCGAACCTCAGTTTCCCCTTCCAGGAAGTGTGTTGTCATCGGGGTTAAATGCATGAATGTCCTCAGGTGCCTAGCACAGAGCAAGCACTCCGTACGTGCCAATCTTTTGCTATCCTCACCCTCCGGCCACCGCCACCCTGAGCTCAGGTCCTTCTCTTTCCCGGAGGGAGCCGAAAAGGGGTCTTGGGGAAAAGCTCTCAGGAACGGGGAAGCCTATTTCCAAGTCATTAGTCCCCCAGTGTCAGGCTGCAGGATGGATTTTGATCAAGAGCGGGGTGACATTTGGCAAAAGTTGCTGATGAGGGATTGAATGATTAATCGTCATGACAACCGGGCTGGAGTAATGACAGGGATGCAATGGCGCCCGAGTTAAACACAAAGCGGCCCCGTGAGCCGGGGCGGTAAATTACTAGGCATGTCACTGCTGTGCTTTTGGAGAAAGCGGCCGTGCGTTCCTAATGAGAGGTTAACTGTGTCCCCAAAGTAATTACAGCCGATTGAAGAGGTGGCTGGTAATTAGAGGATTAGCGGTGATGAGGCTCACCTGCATGGTTGTCATAGTGATGGCGGGTGGGTGGGGTGGGGAGGCGAGGAGGGTCCAGGCCCTTCCCCAAGGCAGGTGGCAGAGGTCTCTCTGATTGTGTTAGCCTTAGTGTCCACTGCTGATGGGACAGGCCCTGGGGAACTGGTGGGCAAGCTCTAAGGTCCTGCCTCTGTCCCTGGGCCTCAGTCTTCCCATCTGTAAAATGAGGGCTTGAACCCATTCAGAAACATGGACTATGAAAGCTAGAATTCTGGAACATGCCGGCAGAATCCAATAGTCTTAATTTGCCATCCTCCCCCAAGCCTGACATTTCAGACACAAATTCTACTTCTTGGCTGAGCGACTCAGGTCAAGGGGTGAGCGCGAGCCTCAGTTTCCTCACCTGTAAAATGGGGAGAATGATAAAGGTTCCTACTGCCGAGGGTTGTTTGGAGAATCAAGTGAAATGTTAAGTGCAGAGCACCCAGCACAGTGCTTGGCCCCTGCAAGAGCTCTATAAATCTCAGTGGTTACAGTCACCTGTCACCTTTACAACGACCTCTCCTCGCCACCGACCGGAGGTAGCTGGGAGCAGGGGGAGGGGCAGGAGCCTCAACCTTTCCTTGGGGAATAGATTAAGCCCTCCCATGAGTGACAGATGGCAGGGAACTCCAGGGGAAGGAAGTAGGCACCCACTGTTTGCTTGCTTGCTGTGTTTCCTCTGTCAAGTGCCACTGCCCCTCTGCACCGACAATTCCTGCCTGCCTGACCACTCGGTTGGGTGGAAAGAAAGGAAACGGTGGATTCGTACTATACGCCCGACCCTCACAAGGCACTTTATAGCTACTATTTCATTCGATCTTCTACATAACTCATAAGACATTATTTTGCCCATTTTTGAGAGTAGAAAAAAAACCCCAAGGCTCAGAGAGGTGAAGTCACTAGCCCAGAGGCACACAGCTGGAGCATGAGAAAGCCAAGATTTGAATCCAGGGCAGTCCAAATGCCTCACGCTTTGTACCAAGTCAAGGGCCTCTTTTTGTCCCAGGAAGCCAGGCACCCCTCCCATGGGCGGAGCCTTGGAGACGGGTCTCTCTGGGATTGGCCAGGGCTTCGATGCCATCACGGGGGCGGGGCAGTGTGTTCTGACTGCCGCCCGGGCCGCTGGTGGAGTCTCAGGCCGCCCCAGGGGCCGGTGTGAGATGCTGGGGGTTGGGAGGCGACAGTGAAGTCCCCAAACTGGCCCCCAACTCAGCTGCTGGCGACGCCTGGCGTCCGAGCTGCAGGCCTCGGAGAACCCGCCGAGAGCAGTGGCTTAATTATTCCATCCATAAATGATAAGGCCCGCTCACTTCCAGGCCTTCGTGACAAACGTATGGCCTTAGTTACTGTGCTCGCGGCCCGCCCTTCCCGGGCCCTTGCTGCAGGGCGCAGCGCGATTCCTGCCGCGGAGCTCCGGCCACGCCGCGCCCCTCCCCGTCGCCCAGGCCCGCCCGTTGCAGTTCGCAAACCCATTTTTCTCTGCTCCCCTTCATCGCGGGGCTCTGGAGCCAAAAGTCCTGGGTGCGAATCCAGAGTCTGCTGCTTCTGAGCTGCACGACCTTGAGCACATCTTTGCCTAGGGAGGGGGGACGTGAGATGGAACAGATGGGAAATGCTCAGTACGGAGTAAGTACCCAACCCGGCGTGGCGCCCACTCCTGTGTGGGGGTTTTCACATGCGGTTTTATTTAATTATTTGGGGGGGGCACTGCTTGGGGCCTGGTGACTCTGAATTGGGTCACACCTTGAAGTAGGAGGACACCCAGACTGGGCCGCCACCCCCTGCTTCTGCAAACATGCTAGCATAAGGCTGGTGGCGGCCCCTCCTCTCCCTAGATCAAAAAAGAAAAAGGCTCATGAGACCAGGCCCGCCAAGGACGAAACTGCCAGGCCCCGCTGAGAGGATCCACACCCAGCTGTCCACCGGATATAACGTGTCCGCTCCTGGATTCCCCAAATACCGCCAGCCCCTCCTATTTCTCAATGACCACCCAAGGTCACAATGGAAAATCCCCAGCTTTTCCCGCCAAAAGTCCCGAGCCCCGCCCAAAGGGTCCAAATGGCCACACCCCCTTCAAACGGAGGCAACTTCTGGGGCCCCCCTCTCTTGGGATCCTAGAACCTCATCCGGGAGCATTAAATAAAGCCACGTGGTTTGGCCCAACTCTTTCTCTCTCTCTCTGTCTTTTTTTTTCACCTCCAAAAAGCCTTACAGCTAGCTGCAGGCCCCCAGCCCGAGTGGCCAGGAGACTGGGTTCAAGTGTCAGTCCCACCTCCAACTCCGGGCTCGCCGTGGTGACTCATGCCTCACCCTGGGCCTCAGTTTCTTAACTTATCACTGGGCAGCCCAGCACTCACAGTCGCCACAGGCCAGAGGTTCCAGCGTAGGTGAGGAATGGCAGAATCACTTTTTGTGGCCAATTTCTGGAACCTACACAGGGGCCCTCCAGTGCTTGGCTGGCAGACTCTGAGGTTAGGGATGGATGAGAGTCACAGAACCGCAGGACCTTAGAGCTAGCTGGGATCTCAGCGAGCACCTCTTCCAGCCTTGAACTTCACAGACAAAGCAGCTCTTGAAGGCCGCCTGTGTCAGGCACTCTACGATATACTAGCCTTGCTCTTTGTCGTCTTACTCGGTCCTTACTACAAGCAAATATGGGCCAGGTGCAGCTCGTCCCATTTTACAAAGGAAGAAAACTGAGTGTTGGAGAGGTACAGAGACTTTGGCAAGGCCACACCGCGCCACCCCCTCCGAGACCTGGCTCTTTCCATGTGGTTGCACCACGCTTGTTTGCATGTTCGTGCATGCATATTCCCATGTATGCTCATGTTTGTGTGAAGGTGCCCACGTAAGGGTGTGGGTGCGTGTGTGTGTACATGCAATATGCTCTGCCTGTGCCTATCACCCATGGAACACATCTCCGGACTCCCTGCCCAGTGCTCTTTTGTCCCATGCTTTTTAGCAAAATGCTGCTTGGAGAGGGGAGCCTTTCAGCTTGGAGAGTCTGTGGCTTCCTACATCTTAAGGAATTCACTTTAATTTGCATGCTCATTTGCATGACCAGCCCCCAGCAGGGCCCAGGCTGGCCAGGGAACCCCCCTGCTGATCCCCTAGACTGCCCACAATGCCCCCAGGAGCAATCCGCTGGAGGTTCAGTTTCTGCAAGGTAGTTCTGTCGTTATTCCCATTGTATAGATCATGAAACTGAGGCTTAGAATTGCTTGGCCAGGATCATGCTGCCAGCATGTGCTGGAGCTGAGGTCTGATTCTTAATCAGGAGACTCCAAATTCAGTGCTCTTTCCTGCCTGCAGTCTCAAGGCAGACATAGAGGCATGGGCAGTCTGTGGGGGGTTCGGGGAAGCAGAGCTGGAGTGGGTAGAGACAGGGGACTCCTCGTGTGTACATTACAGGTACATGGGTGTGGAAGGGTATGTTTAATCATCCCTTCGACAAAACGACTCAGAGCCTACTATGTTTCAGGCACATAAATGACAACAATAATAACGACATAGCAAGTCCGTATCCAGTATTTACAGCGCACGGGGCAAGTGCATTCCATTCACCCATGTAATCTGCACAATAGTCCTGTGAGATGGGTGAAGTTATTGTCTCATTTGACATAGAGCATGAAGAGGTGAAGTAACAAGCTCAAGGTCACCCAGCTGGTAAGTAGCAGAGGCAAGATTCAAACCCAGGCCATCTGGGCCCGGGATTCATGGACTCAACCTTTACTACTCTTTGGTTGGGAGACCTTGGCAAGCCACTGTGTTGCTCCCAGCATGGTGGGCACACATGATAATGTGTGTGTGCATGTTTGTGTGAAGGTGCCTGTGAGTATCTAAGTGTGTGGGTGTGTACATGTGTGTGAGTGTGCACATGTGTGCAATGGCTGTGCCTGCACGTATGTATGTACGTCTGAGTGTGTGTGCACGGGTCTATAAGAGGCTGGGAAATCTCATCCCAGGTTAGTTCCACTACTAGTCTGTCCAAGAGAACCCCGTGCAGGCCGGGGTTACACAAGGAGGGGGTGGAGTAGGGCTTGGAGCAGTCAGAGCCTGGATTGGGGGGAGGGGGGTCCCCAGCTGCACGTACCCGTTGCCCTGGCCTCCAGGAGACATTAATAATAGATCAGCAAATTCCAAATGTAAATAGGGCAATCAGGCCCGAAAACACAAACATTCATCACCCAGATACAAATTACGCCGCTGGCCTTGATGTAATTACCGAGGCTCAGCTTGATGCATTGAGCCACCCTCACCCTGCACCCCTGCATGTAGTTTTGTGCTGGTGTCCTCCCTGAAGGAGGCCCCGCCATCTGACCCCACAGGGTCTCTCTGGCCACAGTCAAGGGTCTCCAGCTGTCTTCAACAGCTACAAGGACAAAAGACCCCTGAGATCCTTGTGCTTTGATGGCAGAACTCTGAAGGTCACTGGGCAGACACCAGAATGAATCAGATGGCTAGTTCTGGTTCCGGCTTTGCAGTGACGTCCTGTGTGACCTTGGGCAAGTCACTCACCCCTTCTGAGTCTCAGTTTCCTCTTCTATCCAAAGGAAATAACAATACAGTACAGTGTCAGAGGACTTAGGCTTTGCAGCCAGGAGGACCTGGGTTTGAATTCCAACTTTACCACTGTAGAGTCGGGAAACCTTGGGCAAGTTTCTTCCCCATTCTGAACCTCGACTTTTCACCTATAAAGTTAGTATAATAATGGCTATCTCATGGGGTTATTGTGAGGAAAGAATGAAATAATATTTTAATAATACTTTTTCTTTTTATTGGTGAATTTAACTCATTCACTTTTATTGTGATTATATAATATATAAAATCTATATCTTCAATATATCAAAAAATATAAATCCTTATCTATATCCATATATATAGCCATCTATATCTTTATCTACCTTTTATATATATTTATTATATAATTATGTGACTATATGGTTAGACTTTTTCTTGCTACATTAGTTTGTATTTCCCAGTTATCAGGCTTCCTTATGTTTCCTTCTTTCCCATGGCTGTTGTATTTGTCATCTATTATTCTAAAACTCAGTGACTTAACTCAATAAAATTTAGTATTTCTTTTTTTTAATACAATTCTGACACTTATTTATTTTTGAGACAGAGTTTTGCTCTGTCGCCCTGGGTAGAGTGCAGTGGTGTTGTTGTAGCTCACTGCAACCTCAGACTCCTGGGCTCAAGAGATCCTCCTGCCTTGGCCTCCTGAGTAGCTGGGACTCCAGGCCCACATCACGATGCCTATTTTCCTATTTTTAGTAGAGACAGGGTCTCATTCTTGCTTAGGCTGGTCTCGAACTCCTTACCTTGAGTGATCCTCCTGCCTCAGCCTCCCAGAGTGCTAGGATTACAAGTGTGAGCCACCGTGCCTGGCCAAATTTAGTATCTCATAGTTTCCGTGGGTCAGGGACCTGGCAGTGCCTTAGCTGAGTGGCTTTGGCATGGTGTCTGTCGTGAGGTTGCAACTACGATGCTGGCCGGGGCTGCAGCCATCTGAAGGCTGGACTGGGGCCGGAGGGTCCAATCCTCACTGGGGCTCTTAGTTCCTCCCCAAGTGGATCTCTCCGTAGGGCTGCCTGAGCGCCCTCATGATATGGCGACTGCTTCCCCCTGAGCACATAACCTCAGAGAGCAAGGCAGGTCCCACCGCAGCGTGTTTAATGACCTAGCCTTGGAAGTCACAAGCTATCACTTCTGAACTTGGAGCCTGGCTACCACGCCTGTCCTATGTTGAACAATGATGTGTGTCTAGGTCACTTAGCCCAGGCACTGGGAAAAATTCATTGCTCCCTGTGAACCCACTGCCCACCACAGTGCCTGGCACAGAATAGGTATCGGCAATAACAGGATGGCAAGAAGAGACCTAGCCATGGCAAAATCTGGTCTCCTCTCCCCAGAGCCATGTCCTAGAGGCCGGTGGAGGCCAGCAGCTGTCTGCAAAGCCACGTCGCCCACCCCCAGGCCTCCCTCCGCTCAGGACCAGCAGCCCTCGCCTTCTTGAAGGCAGAGGGAAGTCTAGACCAAAGGCATTTTGCAGGCCCGTCTCTTCCTGACTTTACGTTGACCGGTAATTAAACGCAGCCTCCAATTACTATAACGTTTGAGGCACCAAGCTCTGTAAAACCTCGCAGTAAACATCTGCTTTATAAACTGCCTTTCTGAGCAGGGCACCCGCTGGGCTCCCGGGGGCTGGGGAGGAGAGAGAAGCGAGGGCTGGGGAAGGAGGGGAGATTAGGGAGGAGGACAAAGGAGAGTGCTGCGTGCGGGTGGCGGGGTGGCCCAGGCTGTCCTTTCAAGAAGTAGCCACATGTGAAGGGCCCGTTCACTCCCTGGGGAGTCCACACCCCACACACCACCCCCCAAGGTGAAGACACAGAACTGAACCTGCAGCTGGGGAATCCTTGGCTTTTTTGGGATTTTGTCAAGACCTGCACAATATCTAACACAAATTACTTTTATGTTGCTTTTTACTTTTCCAAAACCCATACTATCCCACTGCCTCACCATCTGCATTTCGACAGAGAGACGCAGAGATGGATTTGCTACAGCAGCAGCCCACATGGGGGGCGAGAGATTCCCCAGGCTGCAGAAGGAGGGGGCAGGGTCTGTGGTTTCCCCTTCCACTGTACACACCGTCCCCTGAGCCAGAAACGGGCCCATGTACCCACCCTGTCTCCTTCAGGGTTTTGCTCAGGGAGGCCACAAGGAAAGGGAGACCCCCCAGGACTGGAGTTCGGATGGGCCGAAGTCCGGTTCCGCTCATGGGAGACTTTGGGCAAGAGACCTTGCCTCTCTCGGCCTCTGTTTTTGCACCTGTGAAATGGGCAGTAACCCCCCCCCATGGAGGTTTGGGGAGGATTATGGGAGCTGTAGAATGCAGGGTAGCAGGGTGCGGAGGGCAGGAGCTCTGGAGTCAGGCCTGCCACTTGGGCAAGACACTTTGCCTCTCTGAGCCTCATGTTTCTCCTCTCGAAATGGAAAGATAAGGCTATTACCTTGCAGAAGTACTATGAGGTCTAAACCGCTGTGCTACACAGTGGGCGCCTAATAAATGCCAGCTACTGTTATTGCTACTAGACACACAGAAAATGCTCAATCAGTAGAGACTGTCTCCTGTTCCAGAGAACTAGGACTTTCCAGGGCCTATGGGGTACACCTTGGACCCAGGGCTGTACCCTTCAACTGACACTTTCTTCCCGGGCACAGGAGCTGGGTTCTCTGGTAAAGACAGTGTCATGGATCTGCGGTTCCCACCACTGGCACTGCTGTTTGCTCTCCAGCCTGTTTGTCACCCAGGACTGAAGGAGGCTGAGGACTTCCTGTGGTGGGGACTGGGGAGGGTAGGTAAAGGGAGGACTGTATACCTCTAAACTGCCTGCCTGGACACATACCCCCCAAATCCCCAGAGCTGCTGAGATAAAATGAGGTCATATGTCCCCATGCTTAGCTAGCTGGTTACTTTAATTTATTTTTAATTTTAATTTACTTCTTTCTTTTTTTTTTTTGAGACAGAGTCTCACTCTGTTGCCCGGGCTAGAGTGCCATGGCGTCAGCCTAGCTCACAGCAACCTCAAACTCTTGGGTTCAAGCGATCCTCCTGCCTCAGCCTCCTGAGTAGCTGGGACTACAGGCACGCGTCACCACACCTGCTAATTTTTTCTATATATTTTTAGTTGGCCAATCAATTTCTTTCTATTTTTAGTAGAGACGGGGTCTCACTCTTGCTTAGGCTGGTCTTGAACTCTGGACCTTGAGTGACCCTCCCGCCTTGGCCTCCTGCCTTGGCCTCCCAGAGTGCTAGGATTACAGGTGTGAGCCACCACGCCCGGTCTTTAATTTACTTTTTTAGAGACAGGGTCTTGCTCTGTCACCCAGACTGGAATGCAGCAGTGGCACGATCATAGCTCACTGCAGCCTTGAACTCCTGGGCTCAAGAGATCCTCCTGCCTTAGCCTCCTAAGTAGCTAGGAGTATAGGCATGCACCACCATGCCCAGCTAAATTTTTTAAAAAACTTTTGTAGAGATGGGGTCTTACTATGTTGCACAGGCTGGTCTCGAACTCCTGGCCTCAAGCGACCCTCCTGTCTCAGCCTCCCAAAGGCTCTGGGATTATAGGCATGAACCACCGTGCCTAGCCAACTTTAATACTGTTGTTATGATCTGAATCCCCACTTGGGAGCTGCTGGGGGTGTGTCCTCCTCCCTACCCTGCCCACATGGGTAAGGTCTGATGGGAAGCAGGATGGGTGGGGCCTGTCTCCCATCTCAACTCCCAGATGAGCTGCTCAGAGTGCACCATTTCTTAGCATTAAGCATGGACACTTGATTCTGTTTAAAAATGAAGACAGCCCCTAAAAGGCTGGTGGAGGGCATCTGTCTTACCTTAGCAAGCAATCAGTTATGAAATGACCCAATCTGAGAGTTAGAGAGGACATTCAGCCTAGCGCCTGGATCCTCGCAGGAACTCAGTAAATATTTGATGAATGAATGAACGAGTGAATGAAGTCTTCCTTCTGACTAGTACCGGTGTTCTGGTTGTTCACTGCACAACGTTGTAGCCTAACTGTGAACCCTTTCTCTGCACAGGAAGCTCCTGCCTAGAGGGCAGCCTGCTCCATTTCTAGACAACTCCATGCGCTGGAACATGTTCTGCAGGTGGAGCTCAAACTCACCTCCCTAAAACCTCTCCAGAGGTTCCCTTGTCCCTGAAGCATGGCTCTGAGGTCACTTGCCAGAAAACCCTAAATCGCACATTAGCAACTGCAAATAAGTTTTATAAAAGCTTGTCCCCTGGCCGGGTGCAGTGGCTCACACCCATAATCCCAGAGCCTTTGGGAGGCCGAAGTGGGAGGATCACTTGAGGCCAGGAGTTCGAAACCAACCTGGACAACAGAGGGAGACCTCCATCTCTACTAAAATTTTTAAAAATTAGCCAGAGGCCGGGCGTGGTGGCTCACGCCTGTAATCCTAGCACCCTGGGAGGCCAAGGCGGGCGGATTGCTCGAGGTCAGGAGTTCAAAACCAGCCTGAGCAAGAGTGAGACCCCATCTCTACTATAAATAGAAAGAAATTAATTGGCCAACTAATATACATAGAAAAAAAAGTTTGCCGGGCATGGTGGCGCATGCCTGTAGTCCCAGCTACTCGGGAGGCTGAGGCAGCAGGATTGTTTGAACCCAGGAGTTTGAGGCTGCTGTGAGCTAGGCTGACGCCATGGCACTCACTCTAACCTGGGGAACAATGTGAGACTCTGTCTCAAAAAAACAAAACAAAACAAAAATTAGCCAGGAATGGTGGTGCATGAGCCCGTAGTCCCAGCTACTTGGGAGGCCGAGGCGGAAGGATCACTTGAGCCCCATGAGGTCGAGGTTACAGTGAGCTATGATTGAGCCCCTGCACAATCAGCCTGGGTGACAGAGAGAGACACCCTGTTTCTAAATCAATCAATAAATTATTAAAAGCTTGGATGTTTGTCAATGAAACCGACATAGCAGGTGAAGTTTTTCTTCCGGTGAATCTGTCAGCCTAAGGCAGCACACAGGTGCTCCAATGAGTCAAAACGTGGCAGAATAAGAAAGAGCCGTCACCTGTACCAGGTGTCAGGCATTAGCTAAATGTTTCCACGTGTACCGTGCATTGACGCATCCGCTACTCCCAAACCTCAGGGAGGTGGATGCTGGGAAACTGAGTCTCAGAGGGGTCAAGGGCTGGCTCCAGGCTGCTGTGTCTTTGGATCCAGACTGTCTTCCTCCTGCATCTGGGCCCTAAGGCCCCACATTAAACTGCCAACAAGCCATTGTTCGTAACCACTTGCCTGTGAATCAGGATTTTCTTGATACCGGGCAACCAAAACCAAACACAGACATAAACTGGATGCAAAACGATAAATGTCTGAGATGGTGGATATGCTAATTACCCGGATCTGATTGCTGTACATTATATGTATGGAAACATCACTCTGTAGCCCATGAAAATGTAGAACTATTAGGTGTCAATTAAAAAAATAAAATGAAATACAAAATAATACCAAAAAAAGAAAAGAAGGAAATTGGATGAGAAGATGATAAAAGACAGCGGCTGTCATCCCTAACTCCTGATTTTAAATGTTGATGTCTGTCAAAGCACCTTCGTTGTTTTTCCTAACTGGCTTTATGAATAAATGCATTCTAGCATTTAGCTCTCCTTTGGTTGCAAGCACAGAAAACCCGACTGGCTGCAGCAAGTGGCTCCTGCAACAAGAAAACTCCAGAGGGTGGTCTGGCTTCAGGCACAGTGTGATTCAGGGGCCTTCCCCCTCACGTCACCAGGGCTCGAGCTTTCGCCATCTCTCGGGGCCACCTTTCATAGTATTGGCTTCATTCTTAGGCTCCAAGGGTGGCCGCCAGCAGCTCGAGACTTGCTCCCCTCAGCCCAGGCTCAAATCCGGGGAAAAAAGGACCTCTCTCTCCATACATATTTTGCACAGCAGTGACAAGATTCTCTCTCTCCACACTTGGCATGGAAATGACAAGACTGACTGGTCCCCATCGGTCACGGTCCGGCCCCTTAACCTTTCCCTGTGGCCAGAGGATGCCTCGGGCTTTTTGGGGTCCGGAGGATGCCAAGGGCACCGGGGCATCCACTCAAATGGACACATTGTCATTTATATTTAAAAAAAATTTTTTTTTTTAAGATGTGGTCTAGTTCTGTTGCCCAGGCTGGAGGACAGTAGTGTGATCGTAGCTCACTCACTGTAGCCTCAAACCCCTGGGCTCAAGCGATCCTCCCACCCCGGCCTCCTGAGTAGCTGGGACTACAGGTATGCACCACCACACCTGGCTAAGTTTATATATATATGTGTGTGTGTGTGTGTGTGTGTGTGTATTTTATTTTATTTTTGTAGAGACAGGGTCTCACTGTGTTACCCAGGCTGATCTCACACTGCTGCCCTCCAGCAGCCTCAAGCTCCCCAAGTTCTGGGACTGCAGATGTGACACACTGTGCCTCTTCCTATGCTATTTGTTTACGAGTTGCCATAAACATCCTTGTGCTTTTCTGTTTGCCCATTTGGAGGCACTGGGTCAGCGTCTACGCCCTAACCACCTGCTACCCTGCCCTCCCCTGCCCGGCCTGGCTTTCTCACCCGTCCCTGCGTGGGGACGGTCCCTGGGCCAGCCCTGACCACTGGGTGGGCGCGAAGGGGCCTCCCTCCCTCATGTGCCCGCCAGCCCCTGCTCTGTCTCCTCGGAGACCTGGCTCAGGGTCCTCAGCCCCTTCCATGGTGAGATCATTTACATGTTCTGTTATTTTTCTTTTTTTCTCTTTCAGCTTTTGAAAGGGGACACTTAAAGTGAAATATCTCTTGCCGCACTGTTAACAAGGACTCATAAAAGTGAGCTGTTCACCTTGTCTATCGGCTGGCAGTTATGAAAAATCAATAGCACGCTGGAGGAACGCCGGGCCTCACGTCTGGTGCTGCCTGTTTGGCGGTGTGGGCGAAGCAGGAGCTGCCTGGCCTCCTCGAACGTGCCGCCAGGAGCCTGGAAGGTCTGCACAAGTGGGCCTCTGAGCCCAGCTGACAACCCAGGTCAAAGTCAACACGGAAGGCTCATCACTTGGTGCAGAAAAGCCTGCCCTGCCCTATACGGTGATGACTTTCTTCCCCAAAACCACCTTTGAGGCCAAGTGCGGTGGCTCACACCTATAATCCCAGCACTTTGGGAGGCCAAGGCAGGAGGACTGCTGGAGGTCAGGAGTTTGAGACCAGCCTGGGCAACATAGTAAGACCCTATCTCTACAAAAAAAAAAAAAATTTAACTAGGCATGGTGGCATGCACCTGTAGTTCTACCTACTGGGGAGGCTGAGGCTGGAGGATCGCTTGAGCCCAGGAGATTGCTGTTTGAGATTGCTGTGAGCTATGATCATGCCACTGCACTCTAGCCTGGGAGACAGAGTGACACTGTGTCTGAAAAAAACAAAACAAAACAAAACAAGCATACCAAAATAGAAAACACAAGCAAGATTTCAGAACGTTTTCTATGGTGGAAGCCAGCCAGCCACCACGAGGGCAGTGTAACTACTCCAAGACCGCCATGTTGTGAGGAAGCTCAAAGCTAGCTAAGCTGAGAGGCCGTGTGGAGACAAGGGACATATTCAGCCAGGTCTAGATGTCCAAAACATTGAGCCCTGGTATTTGATATGTGAATGAAAGAGCCATCCTGGACATTTCAACCCCAGCATATGCCACGTGTAGAAGAAACAAGAAACCCATTTGACAGAACTGGAACCCTGGACATAGTCCTAGTCACTCAAGCCACTCCAAATTAGGGCCAAGTCATCATGGAACAAATGCAAGCTGAATCCTCTGCTCTCTGCCTAAATTTCCACCCACAACATGGTGACTGTAATAAAAGAGTTGTTGTTTAAACACGAACACACACTTAAGACCACGATTGGAACTGAAGTTCTGCATGGTTTTGTGTGACCACGCACAAGTCACTTCACTTTTCTGGTCTCAGTTTCTAAGTCAATCAGGGAGCAGGAGCTTCAGGGCAGCAGGTGAACAAACGGATGGTCCCCCCAGATATCTTTTTCATCCTATCAGGAAGGCAGCATGATGAGGTTGTCGTAACCTGGGCTTTGGAGTCTGAGTCACAAGTTCAAGTCTCAGCTCTGGCATGTTATGAGCATGTGACCTTGATTCTGCATGCAATTCTTGGCTGGGTTTTTTGTTTGTTTGTTTGTTTGTTTGTTTTATTTTCTTTCCGTTTTGCTTTTCTATCTTGCTGATCAGTGTCTGATGTTAGATGTTGCTGCAAACAGAAGTGTGGCTAATACCGCACCATTTATTATTGCTGGTTTCAAGTACTTTTGATGGTTCAGACGTGTTTTGGCAATGTTCAAAACATTTTGCCATTGCAGGCCGGGCGTGGTGGCTCACGCCTGTAATCTAGCACTCTGGGAGGCCGAGGCGGGCGGATTGCTCCAGGTCAGGAGTTCGAAACCAGCCTGAGTAAGAGCAAGACCCTGTCTCTACTATAAATAGAAAGAAATTAATTGGCCAACTAATATATGTAGAAAAAATTAGCCGGGCATGGTGGCGCATGTCTGTAGTCCCAGCTACTTGGGAGGCTGAGGCAGGAGGATTGCTTGAGCTCAGGAGTTTGAGGTTGCTGTGAGCTAGGCTGATGCCATGGCACTCACTCTAGCCTTGGCAACAAAGTGAGACTCTGTCTCAAAAAAAAAACAAAACACAAACAAACAAACAAAAAAACATTTTGCCACTGCAGAGTCTCACTGGCGAGAGCAAATACCCATCTTCTAGACTTTACATCTGGCTTCTCTAGTACCCCATTAGGAGCCCCGGGGGAAGCCTCTAGGTCAGGAGCCCTTTTTGACAGTCTGTGTCCCAACCATGAGTCCCCACCAGGGTGGGATAAAGATCTCAGCAGGGGTATCCCCTCGCAGCCTGTGTGTGTACACACACCACATGCATACACACACACACACACACACACACAGAGCCACTCGCAGACCCGGCCTGATTAGAGTCAAAAGGGCAGATTAAATATGTGTTGATTATGCGAGCTTGCGCTCCTGCTTGTTTCTCATAAATAAGACATGAGCCCTGTTTCCTAACCCCCGACACACACACACATACACACACACACACACACACACACACACGCTTCCTGAGGGTGATATTTATTATATGCAAATCAGAAACTACACTGGGGGGAGAAGTAATCACCTGTTTATCAGACGGCCTGTGGATCAGGCGGGAAGAAACAACCGGCGGTCACGGCACCCTATTTATTGGCACGGAGATGACACCAACCTGAATCGGGATTTACGGTCCCCCGGACAAGTCAAGAGCTTGGGCTGGGTGGGCTGGGGGCAACGTGGAAGTGGGACTTACTGACCCCTGCCGGGTCAGGTCAGATGCCCAGTGGCCTTCGAGGGTGACGGGGGAAGGATAATGCGCTGTCCAGGCTGAGGAGTGGCAGGCCGGAGAGCTGCTGTCACCTGCCACCTGCCCGAGCTCGGGCAGCTGTTTGCAACCTGGTTCAAATGCAAGACGCAGGTCCCAGCTGCTCGTCCTGGGCCACACTGCCGCGCTTCCTAGAAACTGGTTCCAGCCTTGGGAGTGTCGGGACACAGGAGCTCAGGCATGTCTGGGGCAGGGGACTTGGGGCCCCCTGAGCTGCTTCACTCTCCCTTGTCCCTACACCTGATGGGGTGCCGAGACCTGCCCTTCCTGCCTCCCAAGTGTTGCTTAAAAGGGAACCTGGAACCCAGGAAGTGCCTGATAAATGTGGCATCATTGCGAAGCCACCGCTTGGGTCTTAGCTCTCCTCGACCATGTCGTGGCCAGTCTGTTCCTCACCCTGCAGAGAGAGGGGTCTTCCTAATGCGGAAATCCTTGCATCACATCGTCCCTGGCTCAGAAGTCTGCTGTGGTTCCTCCCCGTCCCCCACGAGGACCCCCGTCTGGGCCCAGCCGGCCCTGCCAGCTGATGGCCACCTCCTTCCCCACACTCCGGCCTCGTGGGTCTTTCCTCAGTTCCTTAAGCTCACTGCCAAGCTCGTTCCTGCCCCAGGGCCTTTGCCCCTGTCGTGCCCGCTGCCTGGAACCTTCTGCCTCTGGCTCCCTTTTTGTGACTCCACTTAAATGTCACCTCCCTGAGGAAACTGCTCCATCTAAATTAGGTCTCCTTCCCGCTCTGTGCCCTCTCTCTCTCTCGCAACCTTGTCTGTTTCCTTCATGACGCAGATCACAACATGCCCTGATGTTATTTATCTGGGTCTGCTGGGTTGTGGCTGTCTCTCGGGCAGGCTGTGAGCTCCAGAGAGCAGGCCTGGGTCTGTGTTGCTCACCAAGGTGGCCTCGGCGAGTGGACGCACAAGTGCTCCCTTCGTAGACTTTCTTCCAAGGACCAAATGGCCGGCTGCCTGTGGACGCTACCAGGGAGGCCCTGGGGTGGCCAGGGCACAGTGGTGCTCCTGGCCGGGGGCTGCGCGCCCCAGACGGGAGGGGACCGGAAACCTGGCTCCCTGCCTCCCTTCCCAGCTCCCTGCCAATTCCAGGGCCCCCGAGAGATGCTTCCCTGCCTCTCCCTAATGGCCTGACATACAAGGTCCCGATGACAAACCTCCCTCTGATAAAAGATGCAAAACTAACATCTGGCGGTTAATTAATAAAGAGCAGCGGTGTCTGGCTGGGGCACGCGGTGTGCTGACTCTGGCATTTTCTTTGCCCACCCCAAGAGATGCTGACGCCGCCTGCAAAAATGGGGGGGAAGATAGATGTGGAGCGGGCCCTGCTGACAAGGCTCCCGAGGGGCAGGACACCTCCTTGCCCCCTCTTTGGGGGCTGATGCTTGGTCCTCCACCAAAGGGGCCTAAATAACAGAAGGGGGACCCTCACCTATTGAGTACCTACTACGTGCCATGCCTGCATCTCATTCATCCCTCCCAGGAGCCCTGAGCAGTGAACATCCTGTTCCCATTTGCAGACAAGAAAACGGAGGCTCAGCTGTCTGCCCCAAAGCCTGGCTCCTCCCACGTCACCAGGAAGCAGGGGTGCTGGGCGGGGCCAGCTGGGGAGTCCCTGGCCATCTGTCAGGAATGCAGGGCCCCGGCACCGCCGGCTCTGCTGCTCCGGGTGGGGCCCAGGAGTCTGTGTTTGTCGCAACACACGCCACGTGCCTTGGGAGCAGGTAGCGCACGGGCATCTCACCTGGGAACACCCGGGTCTCATGAATACCACGAAATAAGGACTCGGTACATCCTGTGTGCTGGGCCCTGGCTAATCTCGGTCCTGCTGCGGGGCAGGAAGGACTGATGTCTCCACTTCACAGACGAGGCCCAGAGAGGGGAGGGGACTTGAGCGGGGCCACACAGTGATGCAGGCAGGGTCCCCTCCAGGCCCCCTGGCTGGCCCTGGTCCCAGCGCTTCCCAGCTGTCTCCATGTGGCCCTGGGGAAGGGGAGGGCCCTGCCTCACAGACTAGGGGCTGCCCGCCAGCACTGAGAGAGCTGACGTTTCAACCACTGCCTAGGGCGCCTGCCCAGGCCTGGCCCCAGCCGCAGTCCGTACCAGGGGGACCTTCAGCAAGTGGGGGGCCACCCAGGGCTGCGTGGCTAGTTGCCGAGGCTTCTGGGACCAGATGAGTAGCCGCCTGACCTCCTATTTGAGGGAATGGCGGAGGCAGCACCCAGGCAGCTCTCTGGTGACCAGGAGGCCACGAGGCAGGACGGGTGGAGCGGGGCAGGGTCTGAGGCTCCAGAGAGAGGCAGACAGAGGGATGGGTGAGACTGGGACTCAGATCACCCTACGTCTCAATCCCAGCTCCTTTTCCAACTCTCTGTGGGCTTACAGGGTCTCACCTGCAAACAGAGCACCCAAGGGACCCCCCCGAGCCACAGTGAAGGGTGCTCCCAGGGCCACACAGAGACAGCTGGGAAGCACTGGGACCAGGGCCAGCCAGAGGACCTGGAGGGGACCCTGCCTGCATCGCTGTGTGGCCAGGTGCTGGCTGCAGGCCGAGGCTCAGTGCAGCCCAGAGTTACTCTGAACATGTCATGGTTCAGGCAGAGTTGGGTTCAAAGCTTAGCCTCACAGCGTTTGGACTGCATGCACTAGCCATCTCGAGTCCCCGGGCCTCAGTTTCCCCATCATCCTGCTCATGGGGTTGTGACAATAGCTAAGTGATATAAAATGCTCAGCACAGGGCCTGACACCGAATAAAAGCCAACAAACACTGTCCCGCTAACACGCGTGTGGTTGTCTCATCGCTACTATGACGGTCGTTATACTGAGAGCTCGTAAGCACGTGCCACTCACTTGTTTGGGGGTTTCCTGTCCCAACTGAGCCTGGCCAGTGCTCTGCTCCAGGATGTCACTTGCCTGTGTCTGAGGGGTGGCCTGGCCATCTGCCACGGGAAGGGGCACCTGCCGGCCCGGAGTCCCTCAGCATAATTGAATTGTTACCGACTGGCCCTCGTGACTGTCGTCCACAGACACGATAACTGACCTCCCAGGGGCCGGGAAGGCGCCCACCTCGGAGACCTCGGCACCCCACAGGCCAACAGATCAGGCCCAGAGCCGGGGTCTCCGAGGGGATTGTGTGTATTTGGGGTCCCTGGCTCTGCCACTGGCTTACTATGTCATCTTGGCCAAGTCCCTTGCTCTCTCTGGGACTCAGCCTCCCCCTCTCTCAAGTCAGCTCTTATGGCTGTGTGTGTGTGTGCGGGGGAGGTGGGGAAGAAGCGAGGAAGAGAAATGGGCTCAACTCGGGACTCATTTGAGACATCCCTCCCACTTCCCCGCTATCCAACTACCCTCCTTCTTAGTTCTGCCTCCAGGGATCCTTCCCTAATAAGAGCAGATACCATTCACTGCCTACGAAGTAGATCTTTGCATTAACCCCATTTTCCAGCTGGGCAAACTGAGGCTCGGAGAGCGAAGGCAACATGCCCAAGGGCCACAGCCAGGCGGTATCACAGCCTGGACTTGCGATCCCAAGTCTGACGCCTGAGCCCACGTCCTACTCCCCCGCCTGCCTTCCTACCTCACCTCCCCCCGCCCCCCCACCCCCCCGCCGCGGAGCCCAGAAGTTGGGGGGACCCTCCCCTGATTTCTTGCTTCCCCAGCTACCTCCCTCCTCCTCCACCCCCTTCTCAGCCCTGCCCTGGGCAATCAGTTGCTTGAGCTATGATTTGGGATTCTAATGAACGGAACGATTTGGCATTTAAATAATTATCCACTCTAAGTGTGAGCGTTGCTGAGTCGGGAGAAATTTCCGCATCTTATTTATGAATATAGTTATTCCCCCGCTCCCATCGAGTGGAGGTTTCCCAGCCCCCCTCCACCCCCAGCGCCTCTCTCTTAAATGCCTTTTCGGCGCTGGCTTCCAGCGGAGCTCCCCACCCCCAGCCCCTAAGTGCCTATTAACAACTTTCCCTCCCGCTATCAGCGCCCGTCCACGCCCCTTTTTTATCTTTACATTTCAATATCATTACAAATCCTAGTGTTATTCAAATTGCATCAATTATTCAATTTCTCCTCCCTGAGTGGAGGCAGCAGCTTCCCAGTGGCTGAGGCGGAAAAATGCAGAGGTCTTTGCAAGAACGGCTTGAAATTCATGGGGAGGATTCGGCTGGTTCCATTAACCTGGGCTTTTTGGCTCTCACGAACCATGGGACTGATTAAAACACACACACACACACACACACACACACACACGCACACACGCACACACACGCGCACACACACACACACACACGCACACACGCACACACACGCACACACACGCACACACACACGCACACGCACACACGCACACGCGCGCGCACACACACACGCACACACGCACGCACACACACACAGTTTCAGTCGGTTTGGGGAGAAAGCCTGCTACCGAGAAACGCTGGAGGGATGGCTTGGGAGATGAAATGCTTTTGCTGTCCTGTGACATTCACTCGTGTCCCTGCGCTGGGAGTAGTGGCGACCATTTGTTGAGCATTTACTATGTGCTCCCAGCTGTCTGTCTCTTGCGTTTTCAAGGCGGTGGGGTAGTCAGGAGAACTCCTCCCCGCCCCCATTTTACAGATGATAAAACTAGGCTCAGAGAGGGGAGGTCTGTAGCCCAAGGCTGCACAGCAGGGGAGCCTGGTTTTGCCTTCAGGGCCTGGGCTTCTGACCAGTGTGCCATCAGCTAGGGCCGTAGAGCTTGGGCGACACTAATGAGTAGCTGGAGAAGAGACCGAGTGTGTGGAAAGGAGGGAGAATTAACACGTAACTTCCCACGGCTCTCATTTTTGAAGACTCACGTGAGATATTGATCACATCTCAATACCAATACTAAGAAAAGGCATATTTTTTTTTCCCTTCTAAGCAACTGGTAGTTTATGGATTCTAGGAGTCATGTAATGGTCACATTTCTCTCTTTGCTTTGGCTGCCAGGAAACTTTGAGCCAGCCCATGTGCACCTCACTGCTTGAAACTGTTCAGGACTTTATCTCTCCATCTTGTCATCCTGTTCCCCTCATCAGGGTGTTTCCTGCTTTGCCATCTCGGTTTGTATTTATAAGCCACTTCTAAGCATTTTTGAAATGAGGCCAGATCTAAGTACCTTTTAAAAAAGACTTTAAAGCATCCATTATGAACCAGGCATTTCATACAAGGTCTCATTTAACTTTAGAAAAAGTTTTAGTCCCACTATTCAGATGATGCAACTAAGGCCCAGAGAGGCTAAGCAACTTGCCCAAGGACACACAGCAAGTGGCAGAACCAGGACCAGGATGGGAACACAGTCGGTAGGCCTCTAGTACTACCCTCTTTTCATGACTCAGGGGATATGGAAAACCGGGGAATATGTCCTGCCCCAGGCTCCAACATGCCTGCTCGAGGCCTTGGTCTGGCAGAAAGGTGTCATAGAAAGAGCATGCCTCCTAGCACTCTGGGAGGCCGAGGCGGGTGGATCGCTCAAGGTGAAGAGTTCGAAACCAGACTGAGCAAGAGCGAGACCCCGTCTCTACTAAAAAATTGAAAGAAATTAATTGGCCAACTAAAAATATATAGAAAAAATTAGCCGGGCATGGTGGTGCATGCCTGTAGTCCCAGCTGCTTGGGAGGCTGAGGCAGGAGGATTGCTTGAGCCCAGGAGTTTGAGGTTGCTGTGAGCTGGGGTGATGCCACGGCACTCTAGCCCAGGCAACAGAGTGAGACTCTGTCTCAAAAAAAAAAAGAAAGAACATGCCATCTCATGTCAGCAGACGTGGATCCCAGCACCTTATTGTGTGACATTCTACTCCCTGGGCCTCAGTTTCCTCACAGAACACTGTTGGGCTGTCCTTCAAGGCCCCATCCTGCTCTGACCTCGTGTCACTCCTTTTCTGCCTGCTTTACTGGAGCATCTGCCATCATCGGAGCCCGGTCCCACCTCTGAGTCACAGCCATCAGCCCTGAGGCAGGTGCAGCCCCTGGGGAGTTGTGTCACCTGGTTCCCAGGGTCTTCTGATGTCACAGACAGGAGGCAGGAGCAGAAGCAGCAGTGGTGACAAGGCTATGACATGTGCCTCCTGCACCAGCCACCTGCCTGCTTCGTGATCCTGGGCCCCCGGGCAGGCGGGAGGAGGGGCGGGGGTGGGGACAGGCTTAGGGTTGGGTCCCAGCCTGGCCTGGGAAGGCCTGAACTCCACGCGGGGAGGTGGAGGCAGAGAGGGAGCAGGGGGAGTGACTCTGAAGATTGGGGGCAGAGAGCGACTCCCTAAGGGAAAGGGACCTCATTTATTGAGCACCTAATGAATGCATTACCTCCCACCAGAGACCACAATCGGGCGGTCCACAGGTCAAATTTAGGCCACAAACATGATTTCTGTGAGTCATCTTATGATTTTAAAAATCGTGAATTCATTTCTAACACTTACAAATGGGAAAAATCCTACATTCGATCAGGATTTAGGGTTCTCCTGAGATGTCAGACTACCAGGCGGTGCTGAGCCCCCTTTTCCCACGGGGCCATCAAGCGTGGCCACGCATTCAGGTGGGCACAGTCCCCACCCAGACCTCTCGTCTCCTTCCCGCTGCCTGCCTGGCCCCAGTGGGCATCTGAGGGTCTGATCCGTTCTTACAGCCATGAATGCCCGGATGGCTGCCATCACCCCCATTTTACAGATGAAGAAACTGAGTGCCTGCAGGTTGAGTTCGTTGCAGCAAATCCCGTAACAGGCGCGTACTGGAGCCAGGACTAACGCCGCCCCCGAGCCTCCAAAGCTCTGCGGCTGTCACTGCTGCACGCCCTCCTCGCCCCACGCAGGCGCGGACAGCAGTGCCAGCAGGGTGGGACCGCAGCGCGTGTCTCTGAAGTCCTCCCTGCTTTTGTCTGTGAAACGAACGGCTCACAGGGGTCCTCCGCAGCTTTAACACGGGGTGTCACATATTCAATGAGGCCTCCCTGGGGCTGGAACCAGGAGTCCAAGCGACCACGACACAAGCTGGTGCTCTCGAGCGCCCAGGCTCCGTGCCGGGAGCGTCAAACACGCAATCGCACTTAAGCCTCTCAGCCTGGCACGTGCCATCACTCGCCACGGCCCAGCCCCTCCGGCTTCCGTGTAGCTCTTGGAGGGTGTCTTGCCCCTGCCTGCCCCCGGGCCTTTGCCCGTGCCAGCTCTCCTGCCCGCGATGCTTTATACCTCCCCCTGCAAGCTTCACCCGTCCTTCGGGTCCTCCCTGGCTCTCGGAACAAAGTCTGTCTGTCCCTCTCATTGCCGATTAGAGCGCCCTGCACACTTTGCAGCATTAGCAATGACAACAACACTTGCTAAGACTCGCTGAGCACTTTATATGAGCCAGGCACTGTCCGTTAGCTCGCTTAATCCTCCCACAACCCTATGGAAGGGCTATGCTTGTCGCCCTCATTTTACAGGACACGGAGGCACAGAGAGGTTAAGTCACTTGCCCAAGGTCACACAGCCAGTGGTGAAATATTTACTTAAGATGTTGTGTGATTATTTGATTGACTTCTGTAGGCATGATGCCCCGTAGAACCTGTTCTTGATATACAAATAAATATTGTTTAAATGAAGGAAGACACAAGGATGATTGCCTTATTCCAAAGTCCATATTCCATGCCCGTCACCACGAGCCTCTATGACTGTCACCTCCCACCCCTGCCAGAGTGTCTCCCTGTGGGAGCTGCCCCCAACTCCCACCTGACTCCCAGGTTAGCGCTGAGTTCACCTGCCTGCCCACCTCTGCCGCCAGCGGCCCCCGCGAGGAGGAGGAAGGGGCCGGGAGGTCCCGCACCATGGACAGCTCCTCGTGGCGCCGAGCAGTCGCCCTGTTGCTGCCCCACACCAAGTCTGGGGCTGGGGACCTGCCTCAGACAAATTCCCAAGGAGCCTCCTCCCAGCGCCCCTGGCCCCCAGCCCCTCCTCCCCGCCGCCCTCCCCCGAGGCAGTTTACTGCCAGTGACATTCAGATAAATGGCTGCTGTCAGCCCAGCTGGTCCCAGAGATCGGCGTGTCAAGTGATGTATGGCACCATCTTCTAGAACCACAGGACTCGCTGCTCCAGAGCTCCGAGGGGGTGCTGCCCCCCGCCCCCGTCAGCCTCTGACCCTGGGCCACATCTGGGCTTGGGGATCCCCCTCCTGCCCGGCCTTGGGGATGAGTTCCCCGTCAGACCCAATTACCGGGGTCTTTAATCACAAGCTGTTAGGAGCCTGGGCCGCTCTCCTACTCTCTGGGTGGCTGTGCAACCCCAAACCCAGCCTTGGTCCCTGTCTGGTCTAGGGGTGCCCTCCTGGACAGTCGGGGCTCCGGGGCCTGAGTGGGCGGCAGGTGTCTGACCCTCGGCTTCTGGGCCCAGGGAGAGGAGGCCCAGCCCAGCCCGGCCACCAGGATGGCAGCTGATGAAGTCCTGGTTTATAATCATGTTTTCTCTTCATGCGACTTGGGTGACGGGAGGAGACTGGGGTGTTTCATGAAGCTACTGCCCCTCTGGACTTCCCACAGCGCCTGGGGGCTGATGGCGTGTCTGGACCCACCCTGCCCTCATGTGTCAGGGGCCGGCAAAATGCCCTCTCCCGCCCTTGGGCTTCTGCCAGCTGTGGCACCCATTTTGTCATCTCTAAAATGAGATGAACAGGAACAACAGCTACCACTTACGTAGCACTGTTCAAGCGCTTTCTATGTGGTAAAACCCCTGCTGTAATATGAAAGATGGCGTCCAAAGAATTCAATTACATGTAACACGAAGTCACATGGGATGGTAGCAAAATGACTGGGGGTTCTGGGGAACCACTTCTGTGTTCAAACTCTTATCATCGGGTCTGAAGTAGTTACTGTTACCCCATTTCACAGACAAAGCAGACTGAGGCCCAGAGAGTTTCATACACTTGCCCAAAGACACACAGCCCATAAGTTACTGGACTGGGATTTGAACCCAGAGAGACAGGGCTCTGGAGTTGCTACTTTAACCACCACTCCAGGCTGGGCCTCGCAGAGTTGGGGAGAAGATTCAGCGAGTTAATGCTTAAAAGCACTTAGTGTGGGCCCCAGAACCAGGAGGCATGGAGGTGTTTTCCCCACCCTCACCCTGAGCACCCTGTGTCACCAGCCCCACGCTCCCCTCCTTAGGAAGATCACCAGAATCTCTCCAGTCTTCACTGTGGTCCTCGGTGACTCGAAAATAGGCTAATTATTTTTCTTCCCCCAACTCCTCTGGTAGGATCCAACGGATCAACTGTACTTTCTGGTTCTGAACAGTGGAGGGATCTGCTTCCTCGGGCACCCAGCTGGTCACTTCTTCGTGGAGGTGGAGATGGAAAAAATTCCATAAGTTTAAAGCACATCCACACCTTTAAACTTTCTCAGTGAAAAACAAAGGTGAACCTACCAGGCAGGCAGACAAATAAAGACAAATGCCCCACAAACCTTGTTCTTCCCTTTGAATGATTTATTGAGCATCTACTATGTGCCCGTGCTGTGCTGAAGGGAAGGAGGACATGCAGACAACCTTGAAATGCTCTCAAGAGTGTTGCCGTGTGCCGGGGAGACGAAACTTTCCCATGGGGGAATGCGGTAGTCTGGCTTCATTCCTGACATGTTGGCCCACGAACAATTAGCTGAGCTCCCACTATAAAGGAGGCGCCATTCTGGGCACCGTAGCCACAGGAGTGAGTGACACAGACAAGGCTCACGTCATCATGAACCTGCATGTCAGTGCGGAAAAGTGCCAATGAACAAATGAATATGGAAGGTCTAGCACAGTGCGCGGAAGAAAACAAAACAGGCCGATGAGAGAGAGAAGGATAAGGGGGTCAGGGAGGACCTCTGCACAGGAAGGAGCAGTGAGCTGAGACAGGGAGGATGAAGACACGAAGATCTGGGGGAACAGCGTGCCAGGCAGAGGGAGGAGCAAAGGCGAAGATCTGGAGGCAGGAAGGAACTGGCACGCTTGGGGCACGTGGCGGCAGGGGCGGTGGGGGGCAGCTGGGTCAAGAACACAGGGTGACTATCAGCCAGTGAAGACGGCAAGTGGCTGGGAACGAGAGGGGAGAGGGGGTGACTGGTGTGGGACACTCTGTCGGACAGTGGCTGCTTTCGGGTGTCTTCGCCTGGTCTGTGCCCCACACACGTCTGTGTCCCAATCTCCCATTCTTATAAGGGCACATCCGTCATACAGGATTCATTCACATAGGGGCTTACGTGGTGACCTCATTAACCCCTCGGGACAGCCTCGGTGGGGACGGGAGTTGCTCTGTCAGCTCCCCAGCTCCCAGCGCCTTGCAGCGTGTGCTCCTCGCTGTGGCCCCGAGGTCCCTGGCGTGGTGACACCCGCTGGTCCACGGTGATGGCGTGTGTGCATCCTTCCTGCCTCCCTTGCCCCCTCTCCGATGGGTGTGAGCCTCATCTCAGAAATAAATGACCTGCTCTCAAATCCTCATCTCTGAGCCCCTTTTACAAAAAGGAGAAAACGAGGCTCAGAGAGGTTGAGTCCCTTTCGAGAGGATGCAGAGCCAGGGTTTCCACCTACACCCTCTGTGCCACCCTCCCGCCGGGTGGGAGCCTCAGACAACCCGCGTCCCCACGGCCTGGGGTGGCAGCTGCCCAGGGGCCCTGCTGCTCACCAGGGTCCGTGACAGCCCCCGCCCCACGCCCCCCTGCACAGCCGGGACCCGTTATCTGGTCTGCGCACGGCCTGCGCCCGTCAGGGTAATGGACTGTGCTTGTCCTGGCGGAGGTGGCCTCTGGCAGGGATGATGTACGAGGCGCTATTGTTTGATATGAATGCATTAGGCGACATTCCCGATAAAGACCTTACCAGCAGAGCCGCGCTGCTCGCTGGCGGCAGCCCCCGCGGAGGAAGGGAGGGGGCGGAGGCGGAGCCGAGTCCCTGTCAAGCAGGACACCTTCAGGACGAAGATGCGAAGTCTCCCCGGCTTCCGAAACTCTTGAGGCCCAGCTGTCACCTAGCGCAGCCTTACCAGCAGCAGGGCGTGTGGCCCGAGGCCTCACAGCAGCAGAACCGGCCGGGGCGCCGGCCACAAAGGCCCAGTCCTGGGCCCCGGTCTAGATCCCCCGAAACAGAGTCTCCCAGGGGCAGCCGGGGATGCTGCCCTTGCAGACCAGTTCCCTGGATGAATCTAACGCGGCGGGCCCGGGCCCCGGCGCGGCCCAAAATAGGGTGGGGTGAAGACAGTGGGCTTTGAAGTCAGAAATGCCTGGCAAGTCACCAAGTTGCAACCCTCCTTGACGCATAAGCCTCAGTTTTCCAATCTGTAACGTGGGTACAACTGCAATGCCTGCCCTGGCTGCCTCCCAGGGGCTGGCAGCTGGGGACGAGAGCCTGCTTGTGCTCTGTCCCCAAGCTCACAGCGCCCAGGGGCCGGGCAGGGTGGTCCCTCCACGTCTTCCTGGAGGGCCTTCGGGGGGGGCTGCACTTACCCACAGGCTGACGCTGCGGGGACCCCAGGCCCCACGAGAGGGAGGGGAAGCCGTGTTAGGGCGGGCACTCGAAGGACGCACAGCTGAATGGAGCCCAGATGCTGCCACCAAGGCGGCTTCCAAGGGGCTTGCGGGGTGACACTCCTGGGACGACCACAGAGACAAAGCGACCCCAGGCTCTGGGAGGTCCAAAGAGCGGTCGGGTCCACTTGGGAGGTGAAGATTCAGGGAGGACACGTGTAGGGGAGTTCTGAGAGAAAGGTGAGCCTCTCCAATGCCTTCACTCATTCATTCATTCATTCATTCATTCATTCCCCCAATATGCACCGTGCCCTTTCCCAGGGTCTAGCGCTGTCCTGCGGGTGGGAGGTCGGCGAGCCTTCAGGTCGCTGGCGTTCTAGAGGGAGGGCGGACGCGAGGCAAATCCAGATAGAAAATGTCGCGGGTCAACATGGATGAACCTTGAAAACATCATGCCAGGCGAGAGAAGCCGGGGCACAAGGGGCCACATAGTGTAGATGCCCATTTATACAAACCGCCAGGACGCGCACGCGCGCAGAGATGGAGTAGACCCGTGAGGCTCTAGGACGCAGGTGGGCTTGCGGGGCAGGGACCAGGAGTGACTACCAAGGGACACAAGGTTTCTTTCTGGGGTGATGAAAACATTCTGGAATCAGGTAGTGGGGATGGTTTCAGTACTTCATGACTATATAATACCAAAAACCACTGAATCGCTCACTTTAAGAGGGTGATTGATATGGTATGTGACTTATATCTGAATTCAAAAAAATGTTTTTAAGGTTACAGGTTTTTTGTTTTTTTTTGAAACAGAGTATCGCTGTGTTGCCCGGGCTAGAGTGCCGTGGCGTCAGCCTAGCTCACAGCAACCTCAAACTCCTGGGCTCAAGCAATCCTGCCTCAGCCTCCCGAGTAGCTGGGACTACAGGCATGTGCTACCATGCCCAGCTAATTTTTTCCATATATGTTTAGTTGGCCAATTAATTTCTATTTTTAGTAGAGACGGGGTCTTACTCTCGCTCAGGCTGGTTTCGAACTCCTGACCTTGAGCAATCCTCCCGCCTTGGCCTCCCAGAGTGCTAGGATTACAGGTGTGAGCCACCTCGCCCAGCCGGGTCACAGGTTTTGAGGGAACAAGACAGAAGCTAAAGGAGGGCAAGGGGGGATGTGCCCCCAGGGTACCCGGGGCCAGGGCTGGGGGACTCTCGGGGCCACTGGCTTTTCACTGAGGGAGCTGGGAGCCATGGTGAGTGAGTGAGCAGGTGAGTGGCATGCTCTCCCATCTCTGAGAAGGTTCCACCTGGCAGTCGTGTTGAGACTAGACTGAAGGGCATGAGGGTGGAGGCAGGAAGGACAGTGACCAGGCTCAGGAGGTTGGTGGCTTGGCCCAGGGTGCCGAGAAGTAGCTGGATTTCAGATGTCGTTAGGAGGTGACGCTGACAAGATTCGCTGATGGATTGGCCATTCGGTGTGAGAGCAAGAGAGGAGTCAGGGACCACATGGAAGGTTTGGGCCTCGGAGGATGGATGCTACCAGAAAGGAGGAAGCTGCCGCTACCTGAGAAGAGGAAGGCGCGAGAGGAAGCAGGTCTGGGCTGCGGGTGTCAAGGGGTAAGTTGGTGACACTTAGAGGAGAGGCCGAGGCACCGGCTGGACACGTGATTCTGGAGCTCGAGGCTGAGACTCAGATGACAGTAGAAACGGGGGCATCGCCACACATGGATGGGGGTGAGGACGCCATGGGAGGACATCCCGGGGACCCACCAGGGCAGAGAGGGGTGGAGGAGGCGAGGGCCCAGCCCTGGGGACTTCCGCCATGGCAGTGACCATGGCACTCTTGTATCTCTGGAAAGAGAGAACCCCAGCTCTCTTAAAAATGAAAAACTGGCCGGGTGCTGTGGCTCACACTTGTAATCCTAGCACTGTGAGAGGCCAAGGTGGGAGGATCACTTGAGCTCAGGAGATCGAGACCAGCCTGAGCAAAAGTGAGACCCCCATCTCTACTAAAAATAGAAAAATTAGCCGGGCATGGTGGCGCATGCCTGTAGTCCCAGCTACTTGGGAGGCTGAGGCAGGAGGATCGCTTGAGCCCAGGAGTTTGAGGTTGCTCTGAGCTATGATGATGTCCCTGTACTCTAGCCTGGGGACAGAATGAGACCTTGTCTCAAAAAAAAAAGAAGAAGAAAGAAAAAGAAAAGAAAACCTGAGCTTGCTGTTTGTGTGAGTTTCCTATGGCCACCATAACCAAGGACCACAAACCTAGTGACTTACAACGACACAAATCCATTATCTTACAGTTCTAGAGGTTAGAAGTCCTAAATGGGTTTCCTGGAGTGCAATTCCATTGCCCGCTGGAGGCGCTGTAGGAGAACTTATTTCCTCCCATCTTTGGCTTCTAGAGCCGCCTGCATGCCCTGGCTTATGGCCTCCGCTTCCATGTTCCATCTTCTCCGCCTCTGGCTCTCCTGCCTTCCTCTTAGAAGGACATTTTTGATGACCTTGGATCCATCCAGGTAACCCAGAATAATCAATCTCCTATCTCAAGTCCCTTAAAGTAATCACATCAGCGAAGTCCCTGTTGCCAGATAAGATAGCATATTCACGGGTTTGGGGGATCCGGGTGCGGACATCTTTGGGGGGGCCTGTGATCCCACCCCCGCACCATTCTTTGGCTTGAACCCCTCTAGACCGTTCACTGCTCTGAGGAAGATGTCAAAGCCACTGTCTTGGCCTCCAAGGCCCAGAGTGGTCTCCCCTGCTGTCCCCAACACCATGCACACCCCCACTGATCTTCGCCCAGTGCCCTAGGCCTAAAGGCCACCTCTTGAGGTTCTTTCTGCCCGGAGCGCTGATTCTCTCTGCACACCAGTTAGACTTTAGCACAAACCACCCCCTTCCTGAGCCTCCCCACTGCACCGAAGCAGGCGTCTCTCCACACCCTATGGCTGCTTTTTTTTTTTTTTTTTTGGAGACAGGGTCTTGTGCTGCCACCCAGGGTAGAGTCCAGTGGTGTCATCATAGCTCACAGCAACCTCAAACTCTAGGCTCAAGTGAGCCTCCTGCCTCAGCCTCCCAAGTAGCTGGGACTACAGGTGCACACCACCACAACTGGGTAATTTTTCTATTTTTTGTAGAGACGGGGTCTCCCTCTTGCTCAGGCTGGTCTTGAACTCCGGGCCCCAAGCAATCCTCCTACCTTAGCCCCCAAAGTGCTGGGATTACAGATGTGAGCCACCACGGCCTGCAAGCGGTTCTTCCCTGTGTGTGTTTTGGTTGTGGGAAGCAGCTGAAAACACCAAACAAAAGAAAACTCACAAACAAAGCGCCGGGTGAGGACAGTCCTGGGCTCACACAAGCACTGACTGCCCATCTCACGTAAAACGCAGCCTGGCCTTGCTGCCGCCGTATCTGATCAATTCTAAGAGTCCTGTTGTGCCATCTCTGAAGCTGGGGTGTGCCCGTGGGGTGCAGTAACGGTGGCCTCCTGCTCGCCCCAGACAGGCGGCAGCTATGGCAGTTTTACGATGTCTTAGGACACGGCCACTCTTATTGTCGCCACCCTTGCACTGAGTCTACTGACCATTTTAAATATCTTCAAACCTCAACGGCAAAATGTTAGTAATTGTTGAAGTTAGATGATAGGTTTGTGGGAGTTCATGATTCCATTCTTTCTTTCTTTTTTTTTTGCTTATTTAAGTTTCCATAATAAAAAAGAAAAAAATCCTCCAAAAAGAAAGAACAAAAGCAAATGTAGACCACTTGAGGCTCCACTTTGGCAGTACAAAAGCAGAAGATCAGAGAAGTTAAGAAACCCGCCAGGAATCACCCAGTAAGCACAGAAGTCCCGGGGCCGAGATGGCCCCAGAGCTGTCTGATTCCGAGGGCTGTGCTTTTTCTTCCAGGTGAGCTTCCCTAAAAGGCTGATCCTCCAAACACCGCAGTGCTCCCCACCTATGTGTCTCTGAGGCCTCAGCCAGGACGACCGTCCCCACCCCGAACTCTGCCTGTTGAGAACCTGCCCATCTTTTAATCAACAGTCATTCAGCAAACACATAGGGGGCAATTATGGTGCACCCAGCACTGAGCTGGGACCTGGAGTTTGGCATGAAACACACACTGTCCCTGCACTCAGGGAGCAAAGTCCCAAATGCCACCTCCTCCAGGAAGCCCACCTTCCCACGCCATGATCTTCATCTCTTAGGACACCTACCACAGTCTGCTGCCAAGTTCAGCCATTCCACAGCCACCTCCCCCAGTGGACAGTGAGCACCTGAAGGTCTCACTGGTCTCCTGTCCCCAGTGCCTGGCGTGGGGCCTACCACATAGTAGGCTCAAGACATGGCCTGTTAAATTGAATGAATGGGTGAATGGGTGAGTGGATGTAAAGGTCCTGTATACAGTAGGGGCTCAATACTGGGTGACTCCAGTTGGTTGGGTCAGGTGGGGAAGAGGAGGCCCTGGTTCCTCCACTCTGATCCCAGGTGGGGGGAGGCTGCCGCACCACACCCTGTCTACACACAGTCACACGCACAGGGACACCCCGTACCCACGTGCTGCGCCTTTACAGGCCACACGCAGATGCTGTCACGCATGTGCACAGTGCGCACCCTCTTTTGACAGGTGCAGGACGTGACAACGAGGAAGAGGAGTTGACGCAGCCAGTTTGGATCCTGGCTCAGGGACGTCTGAATGGTCTGGTCTCAGTCCCTCGGTTTCCTCATCGGTGACACGGGGATGATACAAGCCACCCCACAAGGCCATGAGCGAAATACACTGAAGCGAATGAGTTCATTTCTGTAAAGCTCTGGCCCACGGCGGCCCCTTCCCCCCTCCACCTCTTGACCTTGGAAGCACGTGACTCGTGGCCACACCTGCCTCTTGATTGTGAGCCTCCCCAAGCCACCAAACTGTCTGGTCCTGTCCTCGGTTTCCTTCCACCCCGCAGGTGCCCCGCCCACCTGCTCCTCCCCTTTCCAAAGCCTGCCCCTCCCATGTCCCTGTCCCTTAGCATTCCAATTCCACAATCTAGAAAAGGAATCCTGGTATCCGTGGCTCGTGTGCCATGAGCGCAGACACGTGTCATTTCAGCAGAAGCTTCCAGAGACGAAATGATGCTCATAGTGAGGGTTTGGGGCACGATCAGACCACCTCCTGCCCTCCCATCCACCCCAAGCCCACCAGGGTTTGGCAGGAAACAGACTGCAGCGTGGCAGCTCCAGATGTGATTGTTAGAGCTAATTTATGCTCCGTGTACACGGGCTCCAGATGCCACGGGCTCCGCTGTGGATTTATCCAAACGCCGGGGGAGGGCGGGAAGGGCTGAGGGCAGAGGCTGCCACCCCCTCCCCCAGCCTGCTCCCTTTCCCTAGGTCAACCCTGAGGACAGCGCTCCAAAAGGTGGCCCCAGGCACTTCCCAGCCCTGTTCCCCAAAACTTTTGCCCAGGGTTTGGGTCATGGACTGTCAACTCCGTGAGAGCAGGCATCCCGGACCTGGGCCAGCTCCAGGGGCAATTAGGTGCTAATTAAATACCTGTAGTAATGGGATGGCAGCCAGTGGGGTAAGGGCTGGCGTGGTTTGAACTGTGCTCCCCAAAAAGATATGTTGAAGTTCTAACTCCTGCTACCTGTGACTGTGACTTTGCCTGGAAATAGAGTCTTTGGCAGATGTCATCAAGTCAAAGTGAGGTCACACTGGATTGGGGTGACCCCTAATCCAGTGACTGGTGTCCTTGTAAGAAGAGGGAAATTGGGACATAGACACAGAGAGGAAAAGCCCCTGTGGCCGCAGAGACTGGAGATGCCTTCGCAATCCAAGGAATGCCAAGCAGTAGAGCAGCAACCATTAGTGACTGTTAATAGGAAAAAGGCATGGCATGGTTTTGACCTAAGAGCTTCCAGAAGGAACCAACAACCCTGTTGACATCTTGATTTCAACAGGCCTCGAGAACTGAGAGAGGATAAATCTTTGTTGTTTCAAACCACTCCGGCTGTGGCACTGTGTCACGGTAGCCAGAACTAGCGGAGTGGCAATGAAGTGAGCTGTTCACCCGCCCAGCGTGGCCCAGCAGGTGCCGAGACTCCGCGCCCACTGTCCCCTCCCTAGGGAGGGCTGCTCCGTCTCGGCCCTGGAGGACTGCACCAGCCCCTCCCTAATCGCCCTGGCCCCGGCCCGGCCTCCACCTGTTCTCCCAGCAACCGGCAGCATCTTCCCAGCTACGGAACTGGTGTCTTCACGCCACTTCCTCAACCCATTGCTACTCTGTCCCTCTGTCCACTGAGAATGCTCTCCCCAAGGCTTGGACGGGCGTCGGCCCCTCTGCACAGGCCTCCCTGGGGCCTCAAACACTGTTCCAACTCGCCCTTTGAATCCGAGATGCCTTCTCTCCTGTCCTCCTCTTACCCACACCCGATATGCCGGCTAGAGGGTGCGTGCGTGCGTGCGTGTGTCTGTGTGTGTGTCTGTGTGTGTGCGTGTATGTGTGTGTCTGTGTGTGTGTGCGTGTGTGTGCGTGTCTGTGTCTGTGTGTGTGTCTGTGTGTGTGCGTGTATGTGTGTGTCTGTGTGTGTGTCTGTGTGCGTGTGTGTGTCTGTGTGCGTGTGCGTGTGTGTGTCTGTGTGTGTGTCTGTGTGCGTGTGTGTGTCTGTGTGTGTGTGTCTGTGTGTGTGTCTGTGTGTGTGTGTGTCTGTGTGTGTGTGTGTCTGTGTCTGTGTGTGTGTCTGTGTGTGTGTCTGTGTGTGTGGCCTCCTCCTTTTCTGCTGCTTCTTAAATGTAGGTATCCCCCAGGGCTCCGCCCTTCTCCCCTTTGCTTCTCCTCCTACTACACATGGTGGTGATGGTGTTGTTGGTGGTGGTGGTGGTGGTGATGGTGGTGGTGATAGTGGTGGTGACAATGGTAATGGTGATGGTGGTGGTGGTGATGGTGCTGGGCGTTGATGGCGGTGGTGGCGGTGGTGGTGGTGGTGGTGGTAGCGATGGTGGTGGTGGCGATGGCGGTGGTGGCGATGGTGGCGATGGTGGTGGTGGTGGTAATTGTGGGGACAGTGGTGCTGCCATTAAGAGAGCTTCTCGACACAGAAAGTGCACTTGGCTGAAGCTTCTGGTGTCTTAGGCACTGAATCTACTTTTTCTGTTTTATACCTCCACGTCTCTCTCTCCTCTTTCCTGTCTTCCTTACACACATGTATGTATTTACACTGCATTGGTTTCCTAGGCTGCATAAAAAGTACCACCAACCAAGTGGCTTAAAGCAACGGAAACTGACTCTCTCGTGGTTCTGGAGGCTGGAAGTCCCCAGTCGAGGTGTCGGGAGGGCTTCCTTCCCTCTGAGAGGATGCGCTGACTCCTTCCTCGCCCCTTCCTAGCTTCTGGCAGTGGCAGTCACCCTGGGCATTGCCTGGCTTCCGGCTGCGTCACTCCAGTCTCCACATCTGTCCCCACATGGTGGTCTCCCTGCGTGTCTGTGTCTCTCTCCTCTTGTAAGGACACCAATCACTGGATTAGGGGCCACCCGCATGACCTTGTCTCAACCTGATTACACGTGCAAAGACCCGATTTCCAAATAAGGGCACAGTTCTAGGTATCTGGGGTTGGGACTTCAACATATCTTTTGGTGGGGGACAGAGTTCAACCCACAACACACACGCATGTGCACGTGCACGCACGCACACACACACAGAGTTTCCTTCCACATCTTTCTCACAGCTTGTATCATTTCCATACCCTATTCCTCGCACTATCAGACATTCGCCTCTCTGCTCGCCTATCGCATCTTCTGTTTGTCCTTTCCTTCTCTTCCTGCCTTCTTTTTTTTAATTTAAAAAATAAAAAAACATTTTTTAGAGACAAAGTCTTATTATGTTACCCAGACTAGCCTCGAACTCCTGGGCTCAAGCGACCCTCCTGCCTCAGCCTCCCAAGTAGCTGGGACTACAGGCGTGCGCCACCACGCCCGGCTCCTTCCTCCTTCCTTTTCTGTATCGGGTTAGCATTGATGGGGCTTCACTCTCTGCCAAACTTGGGGAGCTGGAGACAGAGACAGAGGGGACGCTCGTGGTCCCTGTCTTCAAGGAGCTCACTGACTACAGGGGACGGTGGGGACTGCTCGGTCACTGGCAAAGCAGCCGCCTGCGGGCTGTGACGGGGGTGGTGGGGGTGGGGGGCCGCCCGTCCTTGGTCTCATCGTCCCCTCTCCAGCCCCCAGGCCAGTTCATCTCCTGCCCCCCTCCACGTGATGACTCTCGACGCTGCCCACTGGATGAGTCCACCCCTTGGCCAGCAGAGGCTTCTGGGAGGAATAGTCCCAAGCGGGAAGTGCACCCCTGTCTGGCGCAGGCGTACCTGCCTCCCCCTCCCGCTCTCTCTGCCCCTCTCTCCATAAAGGGGCTGAAGATCGCCCAGCCTGTCTCCGGGCTCTGCCCCCAACGGGCTAACTGACACGCTGACACCTTAATTGCGGCCCGTTGTCACGGAGCGCTGGGAAACCACGTGGGAGTGAGCCCTGGAGGGTGGACACCCACAGGCCCGTCGAGGCTGTGATTCCGTGTGGCAGACCCGAAAGTGACACACACACTGGCTTGCTCCAGCGGCAGGCCCTGGGTGACACCTGCGGACCACCCATCACACGTCCACCTGCGTGGTGGCCCCAGGCACGGGGTCCCGACGCGGCCTCTCTTAGGGGCCAGGGCGTCTTCCGGGGTCTCATCCCTGGTTCACCCCGGGGAAGATGGGAAGATGCTGGTCCCATCCCCCCCCACTAAACCACACCCCACTTTGGTTCACTGCATGGCAGTTCCCCAAACACCCCTCCCCGCATCACCTTCCTGGGTGCCCACAGCCGGGCTGACAGCGGGCCGCGTCTGCAACGTCTCCCGCGTCCCGCTGTGAGTCAGGCATTGCGCCCGCGACCACAGCCCGGCAGGTTGCTGACTCTTACTCTCCCATTTCACAGATGAGGAAACAGAGGCGCAAAGGGTTCAAGTCACCTGCCCGTGAAGGGTAGAGCAGGGAGCTGTACGAGGCAGCAGATGGCCCCTTGAGGCTTGAAGGGGTGGCATTTGCGGAGGTCACTTGGGCCTCCTGCAGCAGACAGCGGCACAGACCCAGACCCCACCCGCCCACGCCCCAGCTTTTTCCACCAGGGCAGCATGGTGCAAAACGCATGTGTGTGTGATTACAGCACAAGAACAGCAGCGGCCTGTCGTTGAGGCTGACAAAGCCCGAGCTCTGCACCTTGCAGCCCCGGGGACCTCGCTCTGCACCCACCTGTGCCGCCTCTGTGAGGGCTTCGTAAGCTGGCGGGGCAGGCGGCTGCTCCACAGGGGACCTTGGGTCCCTCCCCTCCCGCTAGCCCATAGCCCAGAGGGCAGAGGTGCCGACGCCTGGTGGCCAGTGCCGGGGGACATCACGGGAGAGGCCTGCCCTGTCCGAGCCAGGACGGGAGCCCCCCGGCCTCTGATCACACCCTACGCTGCAGACACCTCCCTTCTGCCACCGTCTCTGGACAAGCGAGGGGGGCGGTGGCGCTGGGCAACTGAAAATTCTGGACTTTTCTTTTTTTTATTTTTTTGAGACAGAGTCTCAGTCTGCTGCCCAGGCTAGAGTGAGTGCCGTGGCGTCGGCCTAGCTCACAGCAACCTCAAACTCCTGGGCTCAAGCGATCCTCCTGCCTCAGCCTCCCGAGTGGCTGGGACTACAGGCATGCGCCACCATGCCCAGCTAATTTTCTCTATATATATTTTTAGTTGGCCAAGTAATTTCTTTCTATTTTTTTAGTAAAGAAGGGGTCTCGCTCTTGCTCAGGCTGGTCTCGAACTCCTGAGTTCAAACAGTCCACCCGCCTCGGCCTCCCAGAGTGCTGGGATTACAGGCCTGAGCCACCGCGCCCGGCCAATTCTGGACTTTCTAATGATTTCTTCTGGGCAGTGTCTGCCCCTCTGGCTGTTGTAACGCGATCACGGGTGAGAGTGAAGTGTCACCTCCTGACACTTCTAATTGGCCCCGTCAGCTGGAAATTGAGTGAAGACACCTCTGCACAGAGGCGACATTCACTTGGCACCCTCGGATGGGCAGAACTGTGGGGCCGTGACCCGAGACAGGTGTGTGGCAGCTGACGGACAGTGCCCAGACTGGGCAGAGGGGCAGAGTGGCAGCACTGACAGTTGACACAACGGTGCCAGGGGAGGGGAGCGGCCCCCAGTGAGACCTGCCGTACCCCATGTCCCCTAGTAACTCTGGGAAGCACCTTGATCACCCGTTTGGCCACCAGGGAAGCTGAGGCTCGGAGATGGTACCACTGGCCCAGGTGCCATGGAGGTACGGCCAGAGCTGCCGCCGTCCTGTGTGTCCCCCACCTCCCAGCCCCACCTCCCAGCACAGCCCCTCTCCCACCACCCGAGAGCTGCCAGAAAACTTCAGAGCTGCCAAATGCCATCACAAACGCACGCAAGGCTGGGCGAGACGGTGACCACCCAGAGTCCCTGGCACTCCCGAGGCGGGAGGATCGCTTGAGCCTGGGAGTCCTGGGCTGTCGCGTGCTATCTTACTTGAGCGGACCCTGCGCTCCAGAACGATAGGGCGAGACCCTGTCTCCAAAACAGCAATGACAAAAATTCTGAGCATGTGACCTAACGATTCCACTCCTTAGTATCTGCCCAGGAGAAATGAAAGCATGAGTCCACACCAAGGCTTGTGCACGCATACTCAGAGCGTTACTCATAATGGCCAAAAAGTGGAAACAGCCCCGTGTCCATTGACTGAGGACTGGATACACAAAACGTGGTCTGTCCACACAACGGAACAGCGTTCATCAATAAGAAGGAATGAAGTTCCGACTAGGACATGTTCCAGGCTAGGACATGATCATGCTTGGAAACATCGTGCCGAGACCCAGAGTTGTGGCTCATGCCTGTAATCCTAGCACTCTGGGAGGCCGAAGCAGGGGGATCGTTTGAGCTCAGGAGTTCGAGACCAGCCTGAGCAAGAGCAAGACCCCGTCTCTGCTAAAAATAGAAAGAAATTAGCCGGACAACTAAAAATATGTAGAAAAAATTAGCCGGGCACGGTGGCAGGTGCCTGTAGTCCCAGCTACTCAGGAGGCTGAGGCAGGAGGATTGTTTGAGCCCAGGAGTTTGAGGTCACTGTGAGTTAGGCTGATGCCACGGCACTCTAGCCCAGTCAAGAGAGTGAGACTCTGTCTCAAAAAAAAAAAAAAAAAAAAAAAACAACATGTGCTGAGTGACAGAAACCAGTCACAGTGACCAGGTGTTGTATAGTGTCATTTGTATGAAATGCCAAGAGTAGGCAAATCCATAGAGACAGAAAGAAGATTAGAGATTGCCACAGACTGTGTGTCTGACTGTTAATGGGGAGGGGGTTTCCTTTTGCGGGAAATGAAGCCAATGTTCTAAAACTGATTACAGTGCTAGTTGCAAAGCTCTGTGACTCTACTGCAAACCACTGAATTACGGACTTCAAAGGTGTGCGTTAGGTGGGGTGCAAAAGGTATCTCACTACAGCTGTCACAAAGACCAAACCAGTGTGCGCTGGTGAGCAGATCCCTCTGCAGAGTCTCTGTGGTCCATGCCCTGGACCTGTCGTGAGGAGACAGCCCAGCTGGGGCCACCCCAGGCCTTCAGACCTCCGCCAAAGCCCTGTAGGGCCGTGTGACACAGCCCACGAAGTACCATAGGAGACTCACCCCCACCAGGGACATTCTGGGCAAAGTCCTGAGCCTCCTCTGTCATGGAGCACTCCTTCAGTGTCCTCTTGCTGAGGGCTTATGTCATTCCAGGCCCTGTGCTCGTGTTGGGGACACTTCAGGGAGAAAGAAACTTCTCCTACCTCCAGGATGGGACACAGGATGGTGGAGGGGGCCGAGGGAGGGCATGGAGAAGTAGACAGAAAATGACAGCCCAGTGCGACATTGCCATAGTCAAGGCAAGCCCCGGGGTTGGGGACCAGAACCCCAGGCCCAGATGGTCTCCCAAGAACAGACGTGCAGACAGAGACCTAGAAGAGCCGGGGCCCAGAGGCTCAAGAGAGGGTGGCAAATTCAGAGGCAGAAAGGGAAGAGGCGGGTGACTTAGGAAGACCCCAGGCCTGCCCGGTCAACGCTCCCAGGGCTCTGGCATCCCCTTCCCCTAGGAAGAGCCACTCCGGGCACCCCCCCTGCCCTGCTGGCCCCTCCCTGGGCTGGGGCTCTGCAGATCCCACCAGGGTGTCCCCCGATCTGGCCCCTACCCCTCCCTGTCCCCCTCCCGGCCACCTCTCCCACAGCCCATAAGCGTTCATCTCAGCGCGGGGAAAGGCAAGACTAAATCGCCATGAGGCTTCTCCGGGATGTCTTAAGCCGCATTTAAAAGCCCCGAAGCTTCCAGAGACGGGGGGCCCATGTTAGGAAGGGTCAATATTTACGGCTCCACTTGCGAAACGGGGCCCATTTTTCATGCAGGATTTTAACAATGTAGATCACGGCGAGAGGGAGGCATAAACAGAAGGAAACGAAAACCTGGGTGGCTGCGGCGCCAGGGCCCTGAGTTATGGATAGGAACCTGTCCCCAGCTTCTTGTTTTTAATTAAAAAGCCCTATTCGGTAATTCCGTTAAGAGGTGGCTGTGGTTTGAGAGTCTCTCGCTCGCTCTCTTTAAATTATGAAATGTCCCATCGGCCCCTCCGGGTGTCAGGGGCTGGAGGATGGGAGTCAGGGGATATTAGGGTCCTAGAGGCCACCAGTCGGGATCCGAGCCCCTCATGGCCGTCACACCCTCCTTGCACCCACGCCAGACTCGGCACCGTGCACCTACTGTGCGCTGGGGGCCTCCCTCTCCGTCGCCTCTCATGGCCCCCACACCAGGGGGAGTGGGGATGACTAGCCTGGTTTACAGAGTACAGGAAGCTGAGTCTCAGAGAGGGATAGGCACTGGCCCAAAGTTACACAGCCAGGAAGTGATAGAGCTGGATCGGAGCCAGGGCCACCTAACACCAAGTCTCCTGCCTTTGTCCCCCTCCCAGGAGGCAGAGGGACTGCCGTCCTCACGTCGTCCACTGGGAGGGCCTGGGGAGGGACGGGAAAACCCCAGGGCTGCGCTGATCAGGGAGGGGGGGCCTGCTGGTGGCACGCCACAGACTCATTCCAGAAAGGGTCTCTGAGCACCTGCCCTGTGGCCCAGGCCCGGAGCTGGGGAGTTGGAGCTGCCCTTGAGAAGCAAGCAGCACTCTCCCCTCTGCCTATCTGCAGCTTGCCGCCTCCTGGAAGCCCGCCCTGACCGCCCCCGCCACCGTTCCATCTGTCACTGCTCCTTCCACTTGGTACCCAGACCCTCCCTTCATACCCAGCCACCCATTCATGTGTCCGTCCATCTGTCCGTCCATCCATCCACCCACCCATCATGAAAAGGGACTAACACGTCTCAAGCCATTACTCTGTGTCACTCAATGTCCCTCTCCCATCAAATTCTCATAGCACCTCTGAAAACTGAGGCCTATCAGCTCCATTTTACAGATGAAGAAACTGAGGCTCCGAGATGTTTTAGTTGCTTGCCCAAAGGCAAGAGCTGGTGGCTCACTCTTAGGCTTGGTGACAGGCCACTGCTGGTGGGGTGTGTGGGGCAGGAGAGGGAGATCTTCCAACTGTGCCATGCGGGTGGGCCACCCACGCCCCTCTCCCAGAACCCCCGTGTGCAGCTCCCCAGCCCCTCCTCCGCCTTCTCCGAGGCGGGGCACCGGCTGCCATGACCACCTCCTGCCCCCGAGTCGCGCAGGGACACGCGGGGCCCCAAACACAGGGTGCCCATTGTGCCCCTCCCGGAGCACAGGCCCTCCATTGTGTGGAGGAAGCTGCAGGTGGGCTCCAAGCTGCTCCTGAGCCCAGTGCCTGTCATCCGGCTTTGATTGTCACCATTGTGTGGCCACAGGGGCCCTTTGTCCCCAACAGGCTCTCTTTGCCTGCCCAACCCTCCGTCACTCCAATCATGGTGATTCGCACTCAGGGTAGCGGAGAGGAGACTGGGGGCAGGGGACAGGCTTGGGAGTCCAGAGACCCGAAACATCACATCTCCTCCCTGAGCCTCAGTTTCCCCATCTGTAGAAGGGGAGGATAACTCGTGCCAGGCCTCATCCGTATTGCAGACAATGGTAGGGAAAGCAGAGGTTACTCTGCATATGGGTTTGGCCCTGGGTCCGTGTGGCCTTAACACAAGCCATGTGTCCCCTCTGAACCGTTTCTGCATCTGCAAAGTGGAAATGAAAAAGAGAGCCTGGGCGTGGTGGCTCACGCCTGTAATCCTAGGGGTTTGGAAGGCTGAGGTGGGAGGATCGCCTGAGGCCAGGAGTTTGAGACCAGCCTGGACCACAGTGAGACTCCCGTATCTACAAAAAAGTTTTTAAAAATTAGCCGGGCATGGTGGCTCATGCCTGTAGTCCCAGCTACTCGGGAGGCTGAGGCAGGAGGATCGCTTGAGCCCAGGAGTTGGATGTTGTAGCGAGCCACAATGACAGCACTGCACTAGCCTGGGTGACAGAGAGAGACCCTGTGTCAAAAAATAAAAAAGAAAGGGCCTGCCTCAGAGGAGACACAGCACGCAAAGTGCACAGCGCCCGACCCAGAGGCTGTGCTGACAGGCAGCAGTTGCCACTGTCGTCTCCACCCGCAGTGGGAGAAGCAGCAGCTTCCCAACCGTCAAAGCCTTTTCTTAGGTCATCTCTGGTCTCAGCCCAGAGAAGTTAAGCAATGTACCTAAGGTCACACAGCAATGTGGCCGTCGGCCAGGCTCACCAACTCCTGTCCTGGGTTCTTTTCCCTCCTGAACAGGAGGCTTCAGATGTGCTGCGGGCACCCCGGGGGTGCAGGCTGGTCGGGGCCGGCATCTGAGGGGGTGGTCTGACGGGGGTGCTCCAGGCCCAAGCACGTGGCTCCGTGGTATGCTTGGCAAGTGTGGGCACTGGGCTGCTCCTCCAGTGCCTGTTGTAGGGGCCCCGTACGTGGACGGGCGGAGTGTCCTGGGAGCTCCCAAGAGGTACCAGCTTTAGAAATGGCTGGGGAGGGGCCGGCCCAGGATGGGGGGCCCTGCCACCGCCACTCCTGAGGACAGAGGGGGTGAGCTCCCCTGTGTGGCACCAGGAGGACAGACAAGAGAACTGGGGTCAGACCTGCCCAGCCATGGGCACCCTGGTCTGGGGTCGCTGAGGGCTTCCGTCTCTGGGGCCACCTCCCCTGCTTGGGGACCCTGCCCTCGGAGTCCAGGGCATGGCCAGGTGGACTGGCACAGTGGCCTCGATGGCTCAGAGACGGGCCCAGCAGTCGCCAACCTCTGCCGGCACACAGTGCCCAGCAGGGACTTCCAGGCCTGGGACACACGGTTACAGTCCACAAGTGGACAGCACTACGTGGACACGGCAAGGCCACCTGGACGGTGTCATGGAGACAGATAAACAGTGTCACGCAGACACGGGCCACCCAGACGGTGTCACAGAGACACATAAACAGTGTCACACTGACCATCTAGGTTCACAGGGGAAGTGTCACATAGAGCCTGATTGATAGTGTCCTAGAACAGTGTCTCTGTCCACTGAGAGGGTCACCTGGCCAGCTCCTTGCAGACTGAGATCAATCGTGCCCCGCAGAGACACACGGAGTCCCTCCCAGATGAAGCTCGGCAGGGGCTGGACGACAGCAGCCCCAGACAGGGTCCCGAGGACACAGTTAAACAACGTCCCATCCACCCGCTGGGGTCAGGCACATGGTGTCAACCTGATACAGATAAACTGTGTCGCACAGATAAGAAAGTCACCTGGCAGCGTCTGAGACGTGGATAAACACAGTGTCACTGGGACAGCAGCAGCCCAGCAGACACAGTGTCCTGTGGCGTCTGCTGGCATGACATCCCAGACATGATGTGACACAGAGTGTGGGATACTCCCTATCTACCACATGTGTGGCTGGGACCATGCGCGCGCACACACACGCATGCGCACACATGCTCCCTCAAGCCACAGGGCCAGGACCTTCCGTGGGGGTGCAGATCTTGGTCCTGGCCCCAACCCTCCTCTGTGTCCCCGCCTCCACGCCCTGAGTCCCCGTGTCCTCCCTGAGAAAGCGAGTCCCTAGGAATGGCTGTTGTGAGACCACAGGCCCACTGGGCCCAGACGGGGGCCCCTTCCCACGGGGGCTGGGCGGGGAGCCCGCACCTCCCCGGCCACACTCCAGGAGCCAGGATCCTGGGACCCTCTTCTCTAACAGCCTGAGCCCACTCCCGCAGCCTGGGGGGCTTTTCCTGAGACCCACCAAGGTCCAGGCTCCCAGGACAAACCTGCCACCAACGTGAGCACCCCAGGCCCCAGGGGTGGCTGGTTGAGGGGTGGGTGTGGCACGAGTAGGCTGGTGTCCACAGGCGTGTGCACGAGCCCCCAGGCCTGGGTGCAGCCGGGGTCAGGAAGAGAAGGCCGGGGGGGCTGGGGCCGAGGCCTCCATGCGTTCCCCAATCCAGACCCTCGGAGGGAAACCGGAGATAAAATCTGCCTCCTAGGGTTGTCGTTGGGATCAAATGTCACCGTGGCTTTGGATTCTCCTAGCACCCAAAGGCTACACAGAGGTCCTTGGCGAATCTCAGGAAGGGGGTTGTTGAATGAATGATTTTAAAAGACAATCTGAAAAGCGGGGTGAAAGGAATCCTTAGTTTGCAGCCCGGTGCCCAGCTGCCGAAGCCCCCTTCCACATGGTGGGGGTCTGGGTGCGGCGGCAGCTGCTGCTGGCCCTTCCTGGGGCGGGAACACCCTGGCCTGCTCTGAGCCCCTCCCAGAGCTGCGAGAGGCGCAGACACATGTTCGGAGGGGACATTATCTGTGCTCAGTTGACTGTAAACGTTTAAGCGGAATTGACTGTGTACTCAGCCACTTTCAAACACAACTAATCTTCATCGGGGCGACGGGAAGTGAAATATGTTATTGTTGGTGGCAGTAAATTACCCGTGCCAGACCTGGCGTGTGAGGCATTACGGGCCGTGGCCGGCGCACTCCTTCACCCGGCCACCACCTGCCCGCCATCCATTATCGCAAACGGCCCTGGTCACTTCCTCGCCAGGCCGGGGGACACGGGGCCCCCTGCCAGCCTCCCAGGGCCTGCCCCCCACCCCACGGCAGCAGGAGGGGAAGACGGCTGATGGGTCAGGGGCTGGCTTTGTGCCTGTCCCATGTCCCAGACGCCTAGGCGGGAGACCTGAGAAGACCTTTGCCCATCAGATTCTAGAAGGTCAGTGAGCAGCTGGGGAGACTGAGGCCCAGCAGGAAAAGAGAGTTGATCCAAGGCCCAGCTCTGCCACCTCCTAAGCCTCAGTTTTTGCACGTGTAAAATGGGGGTCGCATTCAGTGTTTGACATTTCTGCAAATCTCTTGAATGTCTGGCTTAGAACCCAGCTAGATTCTCCTGTCTGCTTCTGCACGCGGTTTGTTGTGACGTGCTGTTTTGGTTGAAGTAGAGGAAGAATATCTGGCCTTGGAAAAAAAAGATAGGTGGCTCGAAAAGGAAAGAATATTCTATTCTTGTTTGATCCCAAACCAAATGTCCGCAAGTGGTGGCTTCTCAATGCTTAGTCACAACGTGGTGTCTGAAACCACGTCAATGAACTTGTCATACTCTGTTAAATTAAAACCCATTGGTCTGGTTTGCTCCTTGGAGCAACGTTTGACTCGTTTGGTGACATTACGTATTGCCCATTGGACAGATATTGGCTTACCGAGTTACGCGGCCCTTCCAGATGTTGTCACGTGTCGTAATACAATATCAGAAAAAGTCCCAGTCACTAATATTACCACCCATGTCTCCGGGAAGGTATTTAAGTAGGGAGCTGTCAAACTCACGGTGGCAGAGACAAGTTCTCCAAAATTCTAATTTTCTCTTGAAAGTCAGAAGATCTCATCATTGGCAACAAATACTGTCAGATGACAGGTAACTTTGTTCCTTTCTGAAAAAATATCTGCCACCTATCCAAGTCTGAGAGGCTGCGGTTGGTTTGTCAGCTGTTCCTGTGAGAAGAAACGGTGCCCCACGGACAGTGGCCCAAGTAGCTCACGGCATGAACACTCACGGGGGGCTTTTCTCGAGACACCAGTGGCTCAGAGGAGGGGTTCTGTGGGTAGACTGCCCGCTTCCTCACACTGAATATTCAGAAGCTCTTCATTTAAAGGTTGAGATATTTTAAAAAACTGATAACTTTTTACTTTTCATCGAGGGCATTCTTAAGAGAAACTGGGCTTTTTAGCTGAGAGTGTTTGGGACGAAGACGACAAGCTCTGATCGGTTTGGCGACGCTGCCTTGGTTGATGCCACAAAACCAGCTGTTTCAGCTGCTCGTCACTTTTGCAACATTCATGCAAGCATCGTTTCAGTGAAAAGGGTAAATAATGTCCTTGCATTATTATGAAAACACTTTTGACCTCCTGGTCACCCTGAAAGGGTTTTGGGGACCCCCAGAGGTCTGGGGACTGCACCTGGAAAACTACTGATCTGGGGTGACCCTCCCGGGGCTGCCAGGGCTGTTGGAGGCTGCGGGTGAAGTGTGCTGGGGGCGAGGACCTTAACAAGTGGCTCGACATCATCAGGACGCCATCCCTACCCCCATCCCCCGGCCTCCTCCCCATCTGGGGGCAAATGTCTCCTACCCCCATGTCTGTGCCCTTCCCCAATCCCAACTCTGGCTCCTTCAAAAACCTCTTCAAAAGTCAACTTCCGGCTTTTCAAGCATAAGTCTCAGCGGCGATCGCCTCTCCCTCCTCCGAACCTCTGGTCCACTCTGCTATCTCCCTACCGACTCGCCTCAGTCTCAGCACCCTCCTCGGACATAAGAAGCCCTCAACAGACTCTGGTTGATCGAAAGAAAGGAGGATGTTGAAAACATGACACTGTCGATGGCTGGGACTGATTAGTGACGCTGACTAAGCCAGGGTTGCAAGCCAGAGAATTCTGGGAGATCCTGCTATAAATCCCCAAACATGGGCACATCGCCAAGAACTGAGTACCAGGGACCAGCACCCTGGGGGGGCCCGGCGGAGAGGAAGGGTCACAAGTTCTCTGAGGGTTGACCTAGATCGAACTGTGACCTTGATGAAGCTTACATTGAGGAGCCTTCTTGCTGTGTGACCTTGGGCAAATCACTTAACTTCTGCGGACCTCTGTTTTCCTCATCTGCCAAACAAAGTTTGGACCGATCCTTAAGACTCTTTCTAGCTCCCCGGCCCTGCAGGTCAGTGATTACACATGCGCTAACAGTCCATGAGGTTGACACTCTGATTTCCTATGAGAGGGACATCCAAGCTCTCTGGGCTAATGACATTTGACAGAGCGAGGTGCTGACATTCAGTTGTTCTGTGACACCATCCAATGCTGTTCACACAGGCAGCAATGCTAACACATGGAGGGGCCCCTCGTGCTGACATTCAGACGTGCCGTTGCCGACACTGAATGCGCTGTGACGCAGTGTGAGTGCCAGCTCTGTGTCCTGCACACCAACAGCCGGGACACCTACGAGTCCACAAACAGGCCCTTCTCAGAGCTTTCCACTCCAGGAATCTAGACCTTCATAGCAGCACCAGGGAGTGGCTTGGGGGGTGGGGACAGTCCCTTCTCTTACAGAAGAACTGATGTTGTGTCAACATAATGCAAATGCAACTTTAACACAAGGCCTATGAGCCTTTGTCCAACCAGATGCTACCCCACAGAAATCCAGAGCTGTCGCTGCTATACCCCATGTCCTGGGAGGAATGTCCCGGGACCGTGGCTCAGCCCCTCCTCATGCCACCTGGTCCCTCTGGCTGAGGCTGGCCGGGGGAAGGTGGCCTGTACACCCCCTCCCCTGCCGAGGCTGCTGCCCAGGCAAAGGCTCCAAGCTCTGCATTGGCCTGGCTTCTCCTGACTCTCTTTAAAAAAAAAGAAAGAAAAGAAAAGAAAAGAAATTCCTGCAACTTGAACAATCATTGTGTTGGATTTGGGAGATGTTATTCCTAGTGACAGACAAGGGCAATTATCTGCAATCCGCCAGCAGTTTTAGCCTAATTTCATTACTGCCGTGCAATTCTCCCCGAGCTGCTAGTCTATCAATGTCTTGCAGAACGGATTAGCGGGCACTTTCTTCATCTTCAAATGAATTTTAGCTGTCATGCCCTTGATGAATAGAGCAGGGGCAGGCGGCTGACCTGGGCTGGGGAGTGGCCAGGGGGCGGCAGGCAGGCGCCCTCCGGTCCTGGTGGGAGGTTCGGCGGTGGGGGGAGGGGGTACTGTGGGGTGAGCGGGGGAGGGGGGGAAGGTATCTGAGTCTCAGACCCCTCATGCCCAGGACCGAGGGCTGCTTGCACCTGTCTACTGGGGTCTCGCGCTGTGAGCCCCCGACCCAGGACAGCTTCCCAGGTCCCAGCTGAGCACACGGGAGGGCTCTTTCCCTGGTGGGTGCTGCCGAATGACATCTGGGCCACCCCTCCCCCACCCCATTAACACTCCCAACTCCAGCTCCAAGCCTGCTTCCCCGAGACACCAGGGACCGCAGTGTCTGGCTTATAGGAGATGCTCAGACAGTGTTTGTGGCAGGACAAATGATTCTCAGTTTCACTGCAGCTTGGGCTGGGGCCCGGTGCGGGCCTGGCACGTGGCAGCAGCCTGATCACCATTAGACAAATGGGCGAGGCCACGGGTGGTTTCTTAGAGGGTGGCCGCCAGGCGCCGTGGCTCACGCCTGTAATCCTGGAACTTTAGGAGGCCAAGGCTGGAGGATCACTTGAGCCCAAGAATTCAAGACTAGCCTGGGCAACATAGCAAGACCCTGTCTCTAAAACAAAAATCTCCAGGTGTGGTGGTGCACAGCTGTAGTCCCCACTACTTGGGGGGCTGAGGTGAGATCCCTTGAGCCCAAGAGTTGGCGGCTGCAGGGAGCTATGATCACACCACTGCACTCCAGCCTGGAGAAAGAAGGCGAGGGAGGCAGGGAGGGAGGAAAGGGGAGGGAATGGATGCTTTATGAGCACCTACTGCGTGTCAAACGCTGTCCCAAGACTTTGTTGGTGTGGCCTCATTTAATCTCAGAGAGGTGAAGCCCGGTCCCTAAATCCGGGGCAGAAGCAAATATGTTGGGAATTGGCAAAACCAGGCTGGTCTGACCATCCTTTGCAACACCCAAGGAGCACTGTTTCAGGAGCACTGGATGTGAAGTGGGATTCCTCTCGTGGGCAGGGCCCCATGGTGAGAGCGGAGGGGCCCTGGGGAGAGATGCTGGGGGGCAAGGTGGGGTGAAACCGAGGTGTGGGGAAACCGAGGTTCAGAGAGGCAAAGGGACTTGCTCAAAGCCAGCAGGAGCCACACAGCGCTGGGCTCCAACCCAAGAAGCCGACTGGATGTCCCCAGTGTGTGGAATGAGGCCCACACCTGCCACGGCAGAGCCCCTCCCCGCTCCCCAGGCCGGTTCCTCTCTCCGGGCACCCACGCCTCCTTAGCACCCCTCTCGCCCACTCCCACCCAGAAGCTTCCCCCCATAAAATACATATCCATATTCCTGCGCCAAGGGGCTGTGGTGGGATTTTCTGTTTTCCCACTTGTCCGTCCTGTTCCTTGCCCGGGTCTGTGCCCCGGGGAGCTGAGCTCCACAGGCGGCATCTGGGGGCTCCCTGTCCTCTGATTTCTAGGTGGGATTATCCGACGGGAGGCTGGGGGAGTGAGGAGGGAGAGTGTGGGGTCTCTCTGCCTGGCTCTGGCAGTTTCAACGCTATGTTCCTGGCCATGGCAACGTCCCTCGGGACCCCAGCTCTTGCCTGCCCAGCAGTGCCCCCTGCGAGGCTCCGGCTCCTAGTGGGCTCTGGAACTCCACTTCTGCTCTGCCTGAGAAAGGGGGTCCTTTCTGCTCCCAGGCTCTGCAGGGCTCACTATCCCAGGTTGGTCTGTACTCGGTGCACGGAACGCCGCTGGCATGCCGTGTCCCCCTGGGATGCTGCCTGGGTCGGGGGGATCTCACTGTGACAACAGCTTCCATCTCCCCTGGACCTGCTGGCACTGGGCCGGGCCCCGGGCACACACCAGCCCACTGGAGACTCCCAGCAGCTCAGTGGGGTGGTGGCGCTGCTTACGAGGAGGATGGGGTCCGAAGTGGGTAGGATACTGGTGGTAGAGTCGGAGTTTGAACCCTCACTCGCCTGACACCTAGGCCCATCATCGTAACCCCCACGATGGTCCTGAGCGGGAGCCGGAGCCAGCAGAGTGCTCGTAAGGGCTGCACATCGCGGATTCTTCGGAAAGACTCGCAGTGCTCCTTCGCCCCGGGAGCACAGCCAGCCACAGCGGGTCCCTTGCGCCTCTTTGGCCCCCAGCCGGCAGCCACTTCAGCGGTGGGGAGGCCAAGCCCAAGAGAAGGGGGCTCTGTCCACGGCCGCTGCCCACGGCCACCTGCTTCCCTGGGGATCCTAAAGGGGTATCCCTGGAGGTGGGCAATCCAGACACCTGTTTTACGTGTGGGGAAACCGAGGTTCAGAGAGGCAAAGGGACTTGCTCAAAGCCAGCAGGAGCCACACAGCGCTGGGCTCCAACCCAAGAAGCCGACTGGATGTCCCCAGTGTGTGGAACGAGGCCCACACCTGCCACGGCGGAGCCCCTCCCCGCTCCCCAGGCCGGTTCCTCTCTCCGGGCACCCAGGAAACTCGCCCCAGCTATCGATCGCCCGGGCAGCGCGAGTCAATATGGTGCACTTTGCTAATTAATCTTTTCCAGATAATTGCAGGAAATTATTGGTTGGTGTGAAGCAGAGGGGTTGGGGGGGGTGGAGAGGCAGCCTCTGTCCCTCGACCGGCCCAGGGCGGCTTCTGGGAGAGCCCTGAACGCCAGCCCGATCCCCAGCCTGCCCTCGCTCGCCGCCCTCTGGGGCCGATGAGCCCCGCCTCCCCCAGAATCCTCGGCCCAGGGCCTCCACCGGCTCAGCTCCCCTGGCGCTGCTCTGGGTGTGGCAGGGAACCACAGGAACAAGATGGTTCTGGGTTCGAATCTCAATTACTAGCTGTGCAGCCCTAGACAAGTTGGTTAACCCCTCTGAGCCTCGGCTGAAAAACAAAATAGTTTGTAATCTCTGCCTCCCAGGCTGCTTATAAAGACAAAACAAAAGAAGGCGTATCAGTGCTGATTTAAAGGACCTCTACGGCTAATAATAACAACGGCGACAACAGCCGACACTAAATGGGGGCTTTGTCACATTCCTGGTGCTGTTCCGAGTGTCTGATATAGGCTATGATTATATCCGTTTTATAAAAAGGGAAACTGAGGCCCTGGCCCGAGGTGACACAGACAATGGGAGGCAGAGCCCCACTTCCCGCTCATTGTTTGGGATGCTGATCGCCTCCGCGTGCTGTGTCTATCCCCAAGTCCGGCGGAGTGCCTGGCATACAGTGGTGTCCCAGGAGCCAGCCCTCCACTGTGACCATCTTAGAAGCCAGGGGACACAAGCCCCGGGTGGGAAGGAGGTGACAGTGGCTGCCAGGGCTGGTGCAGGGTTCAGAGACAGCACTTAGGGCTTCCCGATCTGTCCCGTCACCCCAAAACTCTGGGCCCATTTCAAGGGGCCCGAGGGAGTTATTGGCCGGTAGATTCAGGGTCCCCCTAGTAATTCATGACAATGGGACACTCCTGGCTGAAGTTCCCCATTCCTTTGAGGTTTCTCTCTTTCTCCCGGATATCATTTAACACAGAACCTCGTCGGGCTGTCTATACCTGCTCCTAACAAACCTCTAAGACTTTAATGAACTAAATAGCAAATTACTTTTTTATTCAAGAATGAAATTTCATCATATTCATAATTCATATTTTATTTCAGACATCTGCTGCTGATTACATTACATTTAACTAAAATTAGATGATGCTCAGAATGCAATTAAGCCTCTGCCAAATTCTTCGGCCCACCAATGCCGGCGGAGCTCAGCGGGGGCCGCTAGGAACCTAATATGTAATTAGGACCTATTTTCTAGCTGTTTTTAAAGTCTGAAAATTAGCTGCCTTTATTAATCACACAGACAAAAATAAAGTGGGACCAATGCTTGCTGAAATTTCTAAAAGGGATTTTTTGTTTAATTATACACCACAGAGCGCTGCGACTCGTTTTGCATGTTGATTTGTTGTGCGCTGACATTTTGACAACTGGTTTTCAATTTGTCTGTAGTAGTTAGGCAACAACAAAGCCGACGGTAATACTTTAACTTTCAAAACCTTCAGTGTGCCGGGGAGAGGGAGAGTGGCGTTTCTCGCTGCGGGCCTGTGGCTCCGGCTCTCCCGAAGCCAGAGACACGGGCAGGAGGGCAGGTGAGGGACTGGGGGGCATCGGGGACAATGCTGGCTGCGCATGTGGCTGGCATGCTGGGCCAGGAGTTAGGAGGTCGAGGCCGTTGGAGCCCCTGCCTCTCAGGGTGGCTAAGAGGAAGCCCCTCGTCTTTCTGGGCCTCAGTTTCCCCCTCTGCACTGTGAAGGGGTTTGGAGTCTGAGTAAGGAGCCTTTAGATGCTAAAAGCTGCCTTCTGTTCTGGATGTGCCTGTGCTTTCTACTCAGTGTCATCTGGCCCCTCCACCTTACCAGGGGGGGTCTTTTACTGTCCCACCGCAAAGAGGGTGAAACTGAGACTCGCCGAGATTCGGCTAGTGGGTGGCTACGCTAGACCTCTGCTGCGGATTTTGTGGACTCCAGAATCTGTCGTCTTAACCACTGTCTCCCCCTCTGTGGCTCAGTAGCCCAAAGCAAGGGGCAGCTCTCTGGGCCTCAGTTTCCCTTCTGTGCTGCTTGGACGTAGTGAAGCGCTCAGGAAGGGGTGTGCAGGCCAGGTCCAGGCATGGAGCAGGACTGGGCCCTTAAGGGGGCCTCTCAGTCCCCAGGGCAACACTCCACACCCTTGCAGGTCCCATAGGCCATCCTGTGGGTAACGCCACCCAGCGAAGTCCAGGAAGTCCTCAGGACGGACAGTGGCTGCCAAGGGGCCCAGACTCCACCCTGTGCTAACAACAACAACAACAACAATAGCAGACAGCTTCTTCCCACGCGCCCGGGGCTGTGTTGACATCTTGTTACTTACACTCCTCTTGTTAGCCCTACAAAGTGAGTTCACAGCCAAGCTCGGAGTCTCACAGCCTTGGTTCAAACTCAGCTCTTGCCACTTCCCTGCGGTGGTGACCTTGGCAGGCCACCCCACCTCTCTGAGCTTCTGTTCCCACATCATTAAAATGAGGATCTCGATGGCACCCAACCTCTGGGGAGGACAGAACAGGGTTAACGGGTGGGCAGCCCAGATTAAGCCCTCAGCCAGCGGGAGTTACTTACTACTGCTCCATTTGACAGATGGGCATGTTGAGGCTGTGCAGGGGGAAGTGACTGTTCTAAGGTGCTTGTCACCAGGTGGGTCTGATGCCATATAGCCCAAGCTTCTACTCCACCATCATGATGCCTTTCTAACTCCCACTAGGGAGGGCTGGGGAGGGGCCTGAGGACCCACTGTGGGTCCCAGGCTGCCTGTCTGGCCACTGCGGACCCCGGGGCCCTCCAGTGCCTTCTCCTCTCCTCCTCTCCCATTTCCATTTCGCTTCCTGGAGGGGGTGCCGAGCAGCCTTCTGCTTGAGCCAAGGCATGGCAGAGCCCATCCCGGGGGTCTGCTGCCTGGCTGTCTCCAGCCCAGAGGAACCAGGGCCACCACCTGCCAAGGCCTCTTTTCAGGAGCCAGCCCTGCCTCCTCCGCCTGCCCCCAGGCCCGCCTGATGAGAATGCCAACGGAGAAAAGGAGGTTTTTTTGGGTGACAATGAAACTGCCAATAAAATCTCAAACGCAGAGATAGGCAACGACTATTTCACTTATTCTGACAGTTTGAGACTTTGCTGGGAGGGGAAGTGACAGGCATCTGCTGACATCAACACCACTTCTCTTGGAGAACCACCCGCGGGAGAGGGGTTCCCGGGAGACCTGCCTTGGCCAGATGCCAAGCGGGCCGTGGCTGCCGCTGTTGGCAGAAGGGGCCGGGGGCCCCCCTGAGAGAGAGGCTGGACACCCCGACTCTGTCCACTCACGCGTGCTTTCCGTGACTGCCCGGGCACTGACATGCGCCAGGCTCTGTGCCAGGGCCCGCAGGGGCAGAAACGAACCAGCAAAACCCCTGCCCTTAGCGGGTGCTGCGGGTGCAATTATGTCCCTAAAAAAGAGATGCTGAGACCCTACCCCCTGGTCCCTGTGAATGTGACCTCACCCTTGGGAATAGGGTCTCTGCAGATGTAATCAAGTTAAGACAAGGCCTTAGGGCGAGCCCTAGTCCCATGTGACTGGTGTCCCTGAAAGAAAAGGAAATGCCGCGTGAAGACAGGCGCACAGGGAGACGGCCACGTGACAAAAGGCAGAGGTCGGAGTGATGCGGCTGCCAGCCGAGGGTGCTGGCCGCCACCAGAGGAGGCTGGGAGGAGGCAAGGGAGGATTCTCAGAGAGAGTGCGGCCTGCCGACACCTTGATTTTAGACTTCTGGCCCCCAGAACTGGGAGACAGTCAATTTCTGTGGTTTTAAGCCACTTCCGTGACAACTAGGGAACTGGCAGAGACGTTCAGAGAAGGGGTATACCGCTCCCTGCACCAGCGACACAGGCTGACGCCAATACCAAAAGGCCTCTCCAGGTACCTGTGAAACCCTCTAATTGGCCACCTCTCCTCCATCCTGTTGCCACTGTCCCTGTCCAGCCACGGCACCTCTCATCTAACTCTTCTCCCCTGTCCCCTCCGTCCATCATGCCACAGCCAGCGGTCACTTTCTAAAGCATCACTGTGACCCTGCCTGCCCTGCCTAACGCCCACCCTGGCTTCCCAGGGACTCAGGATGAACCTGCTTTGTGTCATCAGCCAGGGCCCTGACTCGTGCTCACTGAGACTCTCACTGAACCCCGAGCCGTGTGTGCGACACGCTACGGGATCGCACACCGCAGTGACTGTGCTACCTAGGAAGCCCTTCCTCACCTCCTAGCCAAGCCATAATTCCAGCCAGTACCTCCTCTTCCAGGGAGCCTTCCCTGATCTGACCCCAGGCTGGGATATGCACCCCCTCTGGTTCCCTGGGCCCCCGAGGTGACTCAGAACCTGCTGCTCTCTCATGCCATTGTTGGTTTGCTTAGCTGGCTCTGCCCTGTGGACCTGGAGGGCAGGGGTAGGTCTCATTCCTGAGACCCCAGAGCCCCGCACAGTCTCAGCTCAGACAGTAGGTCCACTTGCTACCTCGGCCCCAGCTAGACTCAGCCCTAGATCATGAAGCTGACCCTAGATGTAAACTCGGGCTCAGTTATCAAGACCCAGGCCAGACCACCTGCTGCTCCTGACACTCTGAGATTGTTCGAGGTGGGGGGAGAGAAATCTGCTTTGTCATCAGGGACCTGGGCTTGACCTGAGTCTCATTACTAGCTGGCTGATCTTGGGTATGTGGCTTCATCTCTCTGAGCCTCATCATTCTCATCTGTGGAATGAGAACTGCAAGACCTACAACATGGGGCTGAATTGTACTGATTACTGTCATTATAAAGATGGTCAATTCATTGTCATTATCATGATCATTACGTGGACTTCTGTTTCCAAACTCCATGTGACTTTCAAAGCCAGCTTCCTCCACCAATTCCTGAGAATCATGAGTCATACGTGCACCCTGTGAGATTACCCAAGGTTTCCATTTGTCATTGATTTCTTATAACTCTGTAGGTATTTATTGGTCATCCTCCCAACTGGATGATATCTCCCTTGCCAGCAGGAACTGTGTCATACTTTGGGGGCTCTTGAGAAACTCAGCAATGGCTGGTGGATTGATAGGACCCCCTCACGGCCCACCCGGGGCCTAATACAAATCTGAAACAATTGGGTTATCAGGAGGTTGATTTCTTTAGGTCTAAAAGAAACAACTGGGGACTTGAGCCGAGGAAGAAACCATGGGGTAGAGACTGCAAACGGGACGTGGCATCACTTGCGTTCCCCCCAGCTCTGCCTCTCACGGGTTACGACACTGAGGGTGAGCCGATTTATCTGAGTCTTGATTTTCCCTCCTGCAAAATGGGAGACAGAACACCTGCTTCTCAGGATGCCAGGAGACGACATACATGAAGTGCCTGGCACCCAGCCAGCGTTAGACGAAGGAGCAGGTATTTAACCTCAGAGTCCTCCTGGGTTGGATCCCAGCCTCACCCCTTCCTGGCTGGATGACGTCGGGCCTGCCCTGCCACCACTCAGACCCTCAGTTTTCTCTTCTGGAGAGCAAAGACAACACCTACCACGGCAAGCTATCGTGAGAATGAAATGAGGTCATGAGAACGAGGTGTCAAGCCTGGCACATGGCATGATGCAGTGGGTGGTGGTGATTATTTTGTTGCACTGAATCATATCACTGTTTGGACCTGCACTTCCCCGGGACCAGCCCTCCCACCGAGATCTGTTAAATGAAATGAGAAAGGGGGGGTAGGTGCTGGCAGCATCATTCCTCCCCCCAAATGAGGACGTTTCCTAGGCCTGGGGCATTTCAAAGGACTCACAGCCCCCCTGGATGTAAGAGGGAGGGTCTAGCAAGGCCCTTCCTTCCCTTGTAGGAGAGAAAGGACAACAGGGGAACACTCGCCCCTTCTGATCAGCCCCCAAAGCCCACCCATGCCAAGACCCCTTTGGAGGATTATAGAGGTGTGCTCAGGGCAGCTGGGTTTTGGGGGTGCGGGCACATTGCAGACTGCTTTCTGTCTACTTCCCTACTCATTCGTTCATTCATTCATCTATTCATTCCATCAGAAAGCCCCAAGCTCTTATCACGTGCTAGGCACTCTGCTAGATGTGGGGGAGACAGCAGCCTGCCCTCGGGGAGCTGGCGGTCTCCCGGGGAGATGGCCCATGGAACAAGTCAACCAAGGGTGGCACAGTTTAGAAATAAACCTGAGGAAGAGACAGAGGCAGCGGGCAGAACTATTTAGAAGGAGGGCTGGTCAGGGAAGGCTCTCTGGGGAGGTGAGTGGGAGGGTGAGCCCGGGGCCAGCCAGGTGAAGAGTGTGGGGGTCGGGGGTGGCTTGGGGAATGTTCCAGGCAGAGGGAACGGCAAAGGTGAAGGGCCTGGCACTGGTTCCCGTCGTCACCCTGCCCCCGTCGGCCCCACGCTCCCTGCGTGGACACATGTAGCAGCAAAAGTGACTCCGTGTTTATTTTTGTCTCCTGCACTGGGACGTGAGCTTGCTGAAGGCAGGCCCTGGGTCTGCGTGGCCCACCATGACCTCCTCCGGGACTCAGCACGGTGGTGCCTGGAACAAAACTGTCACTCAGTCACGTTGTGGAGTGAATATGCAGAGTGAGCACCCGGGTACTGTGCTGAATGCCCCCACCTGTCACCTTGCTCCATTCCCCCGTCACTGCCCCGGCACAACCGGTTCCATTTTCCGGATAAACAAGTTGAGGCTCAGAGAGGTGAGGGTGTTTACCTAAGGCCACACAGCCAGCAAATGGCAGAGCTGGGATTCAAACCCAGTCCTGTCTGGGCTCTTAGGCTCCACTGCCCAGGCCCTCAGGGATCTCCCCACGACCAGAGAGCAGGGTCCCCAGCACCGCGTTCCAACAGGAAGCAGGTTGGAGAAAGCCAGTGTGGCCAACAGACTCCATAAATAACCCAGGTCCCCGGGCCCTGCCGGTGGTTCAGCAGCCCAAGAGTGTGTGTGTGTGTGTGTGTGTGTGTGTGTAATACAAACAGCACTAATCCCCTGTCAGTTAAAGTGGATATCAGAGGAGACAAGCTTCCGAGCGGGGCGGCCTAATTGAATCGAATTGAAAAGGCGGAATGGGCGGCCGGGCAAGCGGAGCGGGCGCTGCCGCAGCTGCCCAGGCCTGGCCGGGAGGGCGGCTTCCCACCCCCGCCGCAGGGGGCCGGGCTGGGGCATGGCAAGGACTGGGGGCAGGGGGACCCCATCCGAGGTGCAACGCCCCCTCCGGCCTTCCCTTTATCTGCTGGCTCTGCCGTTTCTCTCTCCACCCTGGACCCTTTTTCTGCTCCCTCTGTTATCTCGAATAATGTCACTGCCTCTTTAGAATCTATTCATCAGAGCAGAAAGAAGCCAATGCTGACACTGATAAAAAAAAAATACCATCTGTGCCTCCCAGGGAAGAGCTCTCAACCCAGCCCCTGGTGTCCCCCCACCCCCACCCGCCCCGCTGCCTGCCATTTCATGGGGCTCCCAGGGGGGATCAGATTCTGGGGAGGGGGAGTCCTGCGACTTGGGGGTGCCCCTCACTCCCCAGCCCACTCCCTGGAGGAGCCAGGGGAAGGCAGCCAGGCCTGGAGGAGGTTTCAACCCCAGGTGGTTTTCAGTCTGCAGCTGGGCTTGACTTGGCCATTTGCTGCGGTGGTTTTTGTAAACTGGGTATTTTTTCTTTATTGCTTAACAGTATTAAAAAATCAGCTTGTATCCCCAAATCCAGATTTCTGAATTCTCTTTCAAAACTAGATGGAAAGGTTTGGACGGGAGGTCCACCACCCTGCAGGGGCAACGGTTGGCTGGAGCCAGGGCAGGGCTGGGTGTGTGCCGCCTGCCCGGTGCCTGGAGGCTGGTGAGTTTGAGACCCCCGAGCAGGTAGATCTCAGCGTGGCGCAGACGGGCAGGTGGAAAACAGGACAAGGCTACGGCCCGAGGGTGCTTTCCATGCGGCTGGAAATAACATCCTAAGAAATAAGGCTGAGGCCCAGAGAGTGGAAGCCACTTGCCTAAGTCACACAGCATTTTGCAAATCTGCTAATCTCCCTGCACGGTGCTCTCCTCAACCACAGGAGGCAGGTGGAGAGATGAGAGTCCTGACCTTGGCCTTGCCTCACACCCAGTCCCACCCTCCATTGAGCAATGGCGCTCCTTCTGCGTGCCCTCAGCCCTCAGTGGAGCACACTCTGGTCAAAACCCACTGAGGGAGGGCATGGGCAGAGGGACCAGCATCTCCTGGGGCAAGTGACGACAGCTTAGCAGCCCTCTTGCCCTTCTTCCTGGCCTTGGAATACCCCGTCTTGACTCAGCCCCGTCCACCACTTAGGAAGCCTGGGTTTGAGTCCCAGCTCTGCCACAAACGTGCTATGTGGCCTGTTTCTGTGCCTCAGTTTCCCCATCTGCAGAGTGTGGATCCTCATGGCTCTATCAGGGAATGGTTTTGATGGATGGATGTCCCTTCTCAAATGGCAGACGTGCCTCTCTGAGGCAGATGGCGGGAGACGGTAATCTGGGCAGAGTGAGAGCCGCTCCAATGCCCGCCGCCCGACCAGGCCAGCTGCGTGTGCAGAATGTCCCCCACCAGGTGAGAGTCAAAGGGGGCACAGAGCAGATGTGGCCACGTTGGCAACAGAAGGCAGGTGCTCGGTTCCAGGGGAGTCTCTTCCTCCAAGGTTATGTCTTCCGACTCCCGGACCCGTGACAGTCACTGGCTGGCACCGTGGTCTTGGGGACTGCAGTGTCCGAGGCAGCTCAGCCAAGTCCGACTGGTTGCCTGAGTCGCTCGGGGCTGGAGCCGGCTCTTCCCGCCAACGTCCCCCTCCAGGGGCCGGCCATGCCAGCAACAGTAGCCTCACCTCGCCCGAAGGGGAAGAAGCCTCAGCCTTTGGAGTCAGACATCACCGGGTTCCAATCCAGGCACGGCCACCCCTGAGCTGTCACTTCACCCCTCTGAGCCTCAGTTTCCCCTCTCTGATAACAAGAGCCCCCATTTACTGGGTGCCCACTCTGTGTGCTGTTTCCTAGTATTTCCACTTCGCCAGTGGGAACCCGAAGCCCAGGGAGGTGACTCAGGCGGCCTGCCTAAGGTCCCACAGGCAGAAGTGGCCAGGCCACACGGATCAAGGTAGATCTACCTGAGCCCAGAGCCCACGGGAAGGCTAAACAAGAGCACGAGGGCAAAGCTCCTGGCGTAGCGAACAGACACCATTATTTCTAAGGATGGGGAAACTGAGGCCCAGAGAGGGCAGGAGACCTGCTTAAGATGACACACGAGCCACCTTGTCCTCTTTCTTTTGGTTTTCTCCTTGCCTTCCCCTCTCCACGTCCTGCTCACCCCCCTTTCTCCCAGAGCTGCTCCCCTCTCTGTCTGGTCCTCACAGGAAGAGCACTGTACCTAGAGTCCAGAGACCTGTCTCGGGGCTAGCTTAGGTACCTGATGACTGTGCGACTTGAAGCAGGGACTTCCTTTCTGGGCCTCAGTTTCCTCATATGTAAAATGAGGCTCACCACACTTTTCTCGTGGGCTTGCTATGGATATGGGTGTAGGGAACCGGTGTGACTGCGGGCCAGCATGCCCATGGGGGCTGGCCACCTCCCTTCCATGGGGCACGGCCCAGTTCCTGGCATATAGTAGGTGTGCATTTAACACGTGCCGAGTGAATGGTGCTCACGACCAAGGGGCCAAACTCTGCCTGCAGCGCTGGGCAGTTGTGGGTCCGGCAGCTCCTTTCTCTGGGCAGGGAGGTGCCCTGGAGCCCTGGGGAGGCCAGGTGCCTCCCAGGACAGCCTCCCGTCCCATCAGTATTCAGCAGGCCGGGGGCAACCTCAGCCTCAGCCAATGCATTATGCAAATGCCTCAAAACGGATGTTTTCCTTATCAGATCTGAAACATTGAATAACAGCCTCTGTTAATCTCTGAGCACGGGGAGCGAGCAGGGTTTGGCAGAGCAGCTGCAAGAAGGCCCGACTGCCATCTTGTCCCTTACCTCCCGTGTGCGCGAAGTGGCTCCCCCCTGCGATGCCCTGCGGCTCCCCTCCCCGCCCCAAGGCTTGGAGGGAGGTGGCGGGGTCTAGGAGGACAGGGACCCCCCTTCCCTCTCCCTCAGACCGTGGCCACGTTCCTGTTCCCAGCTTGCAGGAGGAAGCACAGCCCCAGGAACCCCCAGCAGCTGGTGGCCTGGCATCCCTGGGCCATTTTTCTGCAGGGTCATTTGTCACATCACAAGGTTTATGGTGGGAAAAAAAAAAGACTCTGGTTTGACTTGCTAGTTCAAGCCAGGGTACCCAGGACTCAGGGCCCCTCTGCCTCCCCCAGGAACGACAGCGTCCCAGCCCCCACTGGTCAGCACGGAGGCCCCTCACCCCGAGTGACAAAGGTAGGCCCCGAGCAGACCCTGTGTAGAGCAGGGTTGCGTCCAGCCGGACTGACAGGGTTGGGACCCCCTTGGGGCAGTCACTGAACCTATCGGAAGGAGCATTTGTTAATTTCTCTGCAAAATGGGAGAATAATTCAGGCCCACAATCCAAGATGCTCTGAAACCCAGGAGTTTGAAGCTGGAATTCATTTGGCAGCAAACACGACCTGGGCTGACATACCACTTAGGGTCTTTACTCCACTTAGTGGGACTCTTCAGACCTTTTGCTGTAGAGTCAAGGGTGGCCAAGGCTGCCCTAGAAGCCACTAAGGATGACACACAAGGGTCTATCCCTAAAACCTGCAACGTTCTCAGTTCCCAGTCACATCTGGCCTTAGGCTGTCACACAAGGGACTGTTATCTTGTTCCTGCATCCCAGGGATGTTGTGGGCATTAGTGATGGTGCCTGAGGGGGCTAGCACACTGCCTGGCATGTTGCATTTGAGGAAACTGAGGCCCAGAGTTGGGGGCAGCAGGGAGTGCCTGCGCTCAGCCATGCAGTCAGCAAGTGCTGAAACTGTGTCCTGAGATGAGTCTCTGGACCCCACGTGCTCCTCCTGTGGCACCTGCCCTGTGTGCAGAAAACCAAAAGGCGAGAAAGATGAGGCGGCTTGCTGTGTGACGTTAGGCAGGTCTCTTGCTCTCTCTAGGCCTTGTTTTCCCCATCAACAGCAAACGAGGTATTGAACTGTGTGATCCCCAAGGGTTCTCCTGTGCTACTTTGAGACTGTAATTACAAGCAGCTGAAACATCTACTGGGTTGACATTGGAGACTTTCGCCTTCATCTGTTTTGGTTTTGAGAAGATGCACGGTGTGAGGCTCTTTCCACCCTATGCCCAGGTTTCCCCTGGACATGGAGGTGAGGGCTCCGGGCACAGGGAGAGACGAGAACGCAGCCTGTGTGGTTGGGTCAACTTGCCCCTTTGTCGTTACAGGCAGGGGGGTCCGAGGTGCATGTGGCAATGAGGGCCCAGGGGCCAGGAGGGTGAGCTGGAGCGATGTGACAACTCAATCCTGTCAATCAGACAGGGAGGGGAAGGGGCTGTGTGAAGTCACCAATCACCTCCCTGAGGAGACAGCCTAGGACAGCAGCTGGGAATAGGGCTCTGCGGTCACAGAGGCCTGGGTTCCAGTCCAGCTCTGTTGCTTGCCTCACGCCCCTGGCGAAGTCCCTTCCCTTCCCCAGGCCTTAGTTTATTCACCAGCAGAATGGGGATATGAATGACATCTCAATGAACAGAGAGGCGGCACAGGGACCAGGCACACAGTAGGCACTCTGTAAATCCTGGCTATCAGCTCTCAGCACCACAGGGAAGGGCTGGATTCTGAATGACCAGCACAGACGACAGGACACCCCGCGGGATGGCTGGTGGGTCTTTTGAGCAAGTCACGCAATGGCAAAAATAAAGTCTGTCTACGTGCACGTGTGGTAGGGCTGCTCTGCTAGGCTAAACGAGAATTCAGGGCTATGACAGCCAGATGTGGTATTGGACAGGGTCCTGGACATTCTGGGGGACAGTTGGGGGAAATGTCACTATGGCCTGGGCATTAGAGATTAAAACACATTGACACAGATTCCATCTCAGGTAGAGACACTAAAAATAAAACAAAACATAGACACAGAAAGGTGACCATTAACAGGAAAAAACAGGTAACACAACAGCATTTACAATATGATCTCATTTTATTGAACAGCACGTACACACACACAAATATACACAGAAGGAGAGGTGAAGCTGTTAATAGGCATGATCTCTACATGGTAAAAACATGGCATTTGATTTTCTTATTTTTGCATACCTGTATTTTCTTTCTACAGTGTGTATACATATTGTTTTTGTAATGGTAGAAAAATTCTAATTTGAAAGCCAAAAACAAGGACCCAGACTCTGCAAGCACATGACCTGCCACTTCCTGGCAGACAGTGCTGCTAAGAGGTAGCCAAGGAGCTTGTCCCACCTTAGCTGGAAGCTGGGAAGGGCTGGGGAAGGGAGCACGGGGGAGGGGCGAGCCACCAAGCTGGGTGCTTACCCAGAGCTCTTGCTGAGGAATGAGAATGACAACGGAGCCCTCGAGAGGCAAAGGGACCGACTGGCCCAAGCACACTGGGATGGCAGGGCTGGGCGCCGACCATGCCTGTGGACCTGCCAGCTGCAGGTGACGGGCTGGTGGCAGTGGCCCATGGGACACGCTCTCGGGGAGAGAAGAATCCTCACCGACAGACAGCAAGAACGTGGGTGCAACCGCAGCAGCCACTGTCTGGGCTGCGAGACCCGTGCTGGACCCAGGGCTGCCCTGCAAACTTCAGGCTCTGAGGGTGGGCGTTAAACCCATGGTGGGCTGCAGAGGCTGGGAGCAGCTCCAAATGCTGGCATGAGAAAAACTGCTGTCCCTGGCAAAGGGGACGCTGGTGCCACGTGACTGCCTCTTTGTGGAGCAAGCTGGGAGGTGGGGAGGACAGTTGGCAGTGGGTGGGTTTCTCCGACATCAACTCAAGAGATCTCAACCTAGGGGCTTTGCACCAACTGGGTGGGGTGCTTCTAACCGGCTCTGTACACCTTTCTGAAGTTTCTGGGCTCTCAGAGACACCCTTATCTTTCAGTACAAGACAGTCAGAATAAGCATTTATTGAGCACTTACTATGTGCTAGGTTCTGTGCCAAGGGCTTTCTATATATTTTCTTGTTCAATCACCATAAACCTATAAGGAGGGTATTATCACCCTGTTTTCTACATGGGAAGCGCCGGCCCCCAGAAGTGGGGTGGCTTGCCAAGGCTAATGGGTTGGCAGAGTTGAAGTAGAGCCTGGGCCATACTTTAGAATCACCTGGGAGCTTTGAAGTTCCCAGTGATGGAGTCCCACTGAGACCAGTTAAACCAGGATATCTGGGGATGCAGCCAGGCATTCCTGGGTGACTTTCAGAAACTCCCCAGGTGATTTCATGCAGCCGAGAGTGAGAACCACTTTGGTACCCACCGAGGAGTGATGGCTGCATATGCAAATGGTCTGCAAAGGGATATCAAAGACAGGTGGCCAAAGAGTGGCTGGCACCAGGCCCATGTGGCAGCTGGGTGGAGAGGCTGTGCTGGCCAAGGGCACGCAGGTGGGTGCTTCACTGGGGCAAGAGCACTGAGTCGGGCCCTGCTCCAGGAGGAACATCCTGGCCCCAGGGAATGAGAAAGAGGGAGGGCCTCAAGGAGCAGGCAGGCTCTGGGGTCTCAGTCTCTGCCTCCCGCCCCAGTTTTACAGCTGTGCTGGAACCTATGGAACCCTGGGAGGTCCCCGGGCCCACCCCCGCGACAGCATCATCCCCGAGAACGGGGCCTCTGGCCCCGGCTGCTCACTCGAACCAAGTGGGGATAAAAGTACATGCCCAGGACCCGCCCTGCCCAAGTACGTCAGAACCCCGAGGAAATAATCATCCTGCGCATGGAAGGCTATAAAGTTGCAACGAACCTGCGCCTAGAGCTGAGCCCAGCAAAAGCAGGCTCTGGAATCAGACTGAGTTTGAATCCTGCCTCAGATGCTGATTAGCTCTGTGCCCTTGGACAAGTTACCCAACCTCTCTGAGCTTCCACTTCCTGACCTGTAAAATGGGGCTGAGACTAGCAAATTACACTCTGAGGTTGGGGTAGAGATTAAGAGATGATGTATGTACAGTACTTAGAGCAGTGCCTGGCCCATGCTAAGTGCTCCGTATTAACGTTGTTGCTTTACGTGCTGTGTTTTTAAAGGGCAGTGCCCGGGGACCGCCATCAGCGATGCTGGGGCAGGTGTCCTTCCTCTTGCCCTCCTGTTCCCAGCAGCGACCCAGGCAGGGCCCAGAGAGGAGCCTGGGCACAGGGGTGGGGATCAGCCTCTGCTCACTCTCACCCTCCCCAGGTGACACCAGCTGGCAAAGGCACCAGCTGCCCCCTAGTGGCCAAGGGCAGACGCACACTGAGCCATTTCCACCAAACCCTGAAATCCCCGCCCCACCCCCACCTTTCTGCCCTGCCTCCTGCAGACCTGTGGCTCCCAGAGGTTCTGCGGGCGACGCCACAACGACACGGGCTTCCACTTCACCAAGAGCCAAGCTGACTGGCAACGCGAACCTCAAACAGGCACTGGGGAAATAAGCACCAAGAATCCGCCTTCCCCGCCGGGTCAGTTAATTTCAGAAAGGAACGTTCCGGGGGCGACTGCAGGTTTCTGTTTCCACGGTTTACTAAAGTCTGTGCACTAGTGGGTGCTCGTGATTCCGGAAGGTAGGAAGCTTAACAGTTCCCTCTGGAAAAGCACCCTGGAGTTGTCCTGGCAGACATGCCCTGGTCCCTTGCACAGCAGGGGCCATCTGGGAAAGCCGCCCCGTCACTTAGACACACACAGTGACCCAAAGCCCTTAATTCATTCCTTCAACCGCTGACGAGCTCCACCTCGAAAGTGGCTGGAGAGGGGACAGGGACGGAGGGAGGCATGATGGGCTGGCGTCTGCCAGGCCCGTCTTTCTGGGCACGGAGTAAAGTACTGTTTACTCGACATCTTTTTATTCCCCCTGTGCCATCTTTTCTGCAAAGCCCTGGGGTGCAGACTGGGAGAAGCTGCACATTGGCCCTGCCTTCGTTCCGCTGCCCCTCGGGCTGGAGGGCAGAACGCGAAGACCCCCACCCGGACAGCTGCTGGGGGCCGGCTAGCCCGGCAGAAGGAAAGACGCGGAAAGTGCTGACAGCGGGCGCCACGGGACAGAGGTGCGCAAGGTTAGGCCTGCCAGAGGTCAGGGAGGGCTTCCTGGAGGAGGTGGGCGTAGCCTGGCCCGGAGAGACGAGGAAGCATGGAGGCAGAGGGAGAGAGAAGGTACACTGCTTCGGGACAGACCCTGGCATCCGACCAGGCTGGCCAGAGAGTGTGCAGGTGAGGGTGGAAGGGTCTGTGGGAGCCACAGGGAAGCTTCCAGTGTCTCAGGTCTGAAGTCTCAGAGGACCTCGCTGGGCCCCGTCGCCTGGCTGGCTCGAGAGTGAGGAAGGCGGACCGCGTCTCTCTGGCAGCCCAGCCCGGGCAGACGTGTGTCCCGGCGCCAGGCCTGGGGCCAGGTGTGGTAGCAAAGGCATCGCAGAGGAGCTGGGCACCAACTGGCCAGCACGGAGGCCAAATCCAGCCCCAGAATGGTCCAGAAAGGGCTTCGTGGTGGGGCGGCAGTGCCATGGGCTCGTCTCAGAGGCCTCGCAGGGCTTGGCGGACGGGGCCGCCCAGGGAGGCGGCGGAGTGGACGGAGACTCCAGGGGCGCCCACGCTGGTCTCCCAGCAGTCGAACCCACAGCCTGTCAGCGCCTGCTTCGTGGCCTCCACCTCGGGCCGCTCCAGACCTGGGGGGGGGAAGGCAGGTCGCCAGTGACAACTGTCCACTCCCTTCGGGAAAGTTTGTCCCATTCAAAGAAAAGGCCCAGGTCCACGTCTTCCTGCGTGCCTTCCTGCCGTGACCCTCCTGAGCAACAGGCCTGTGAGGCTCCGAGAGGCTCCCAGCAGCCCTCCCAGCAGCCCCCGCAGGCACCACCACGCCAAGCCCTCGCGCACGCGCTCCTCAGGCGTCCGCAGAGTCACCGTTCCAAACACACGCTCTCGAGTCACCGGGCCTTGCCGTGTATTGACCACGCGGCCTCAGACAAGTGACTCCCGCTCTCTGAGCCTCAGTCTCCTCATCTGGGAAAGGGGATAATAACACCTACCCCTCTGGGGTTCCCGAGAGGTTTAAATGGGACAATGTGGGGGAAGTACCTGGCCCAGCACCTGGCACACTGGGCAGCGCTCACCATCGTCATGGGCCCCGAGCTAGGAACCGACAGAGGGGAACATTTGGCGCCTCCTGTATGCCAGGAGTGATCCTGAGGACAGACACGGTGTGTCGGGTAGTTAAACACCACCAGGAGCCCCTTGCCGGGTCCCCAGTCACCAGCGCGGGAGGTGTCTTTCCCCAAGACAGCCACATTTCGTAGCAAGATCAGCCCCTACCCTGGCCACGACAAGAGGCGGGAGAGGAAGGTGAGGCAGGCGCAGAGCATGACAATGCCCTGGCTAGTCCCCAGGCTGGTGGGAGGCTTGGCAGGCCGGGAGGTGGTGATGACAGCCACAGCGACGGCCCACTGCAGCCCTGCCCCGCCCTGGGCTCTCTAGGTGCACTTTTCTCTTTGAATCTGCTCAAGATCTAGGCCCAGACAATTACCTTGCTTGAGGCCGCACGTAAGTGCTGAGACTTGCCGGCAGGCTGCTCCCTTTCCCCAAGGGAATTCTCCGGATGGAACCATCAAAGGAGCCCAGGCTGGCAACCCGGCCTGCCCCCCACCCACCCCCATACCTGGCTTGAGAAGTGTAATGCCACAACCGCCGCCACCTGCACCAGTGAGCTTGCTGTGTAGTCCGTGCGCCATGGTCACCCGGCAGAGCTGGTCCAGGGAGGCGTGGCCCACACCAAGGGCGTTCAGATGGTGCTGATTCATGTCGATGAGCTCCTGCAGGAAAAGGTGCAGGCGGTTCCCGCTCGGCCTGCCTGAGGCTGAGTCCCTCTGCCCACCTGCATGTCTGTCCTGCCCATCTGACAGCTGTTGCTCTGGGACGGCTAATGGCTTTGACCACCTGGCACACTGTCTCTCTCTACTGGTAAAAGAACCTCTCTTTCCTGCAGGACTTCCCATGGGGCTTGGATGGAGCTGAGATCGTATCCTAGGCCTGGCCGCAGAAGCTTTGTGGCCCAAGCTGGGCCAATCAGTATTTTCTCTTCCTCTTTCCACTGGAGCTGCTAATGGACTAGTTGACTTCAGACACAGGCTACCAAAATGATCGGCCCTGCCACATGGCCAGAGACGGCATGGAAGATAAAGAGATTCCTGACCACATTGCTTCAGCCCCTAGATCAGGGGTCCTCAAACTTTTTAAACAGGGGGTCAGTTCACTGTCCCTCAGACCATTGGAGGGCCGGACTATAGTTTTAAAAAAACTATGAACAAATTCCTGTGCACACTGCACATATCTTATTTTGAAGTAAAAAAACAAACGGGCAAAAACGCCTACATGTGGCCCGTGGGCCGTAGTTTGAGGATGCTTGCCCTAGATCAAGCTATACCTGAAGCTGTTTACTTCTGGTCTTCTCAGTTAGAAGCCAATAAATTCCTTTTCCACCAAAGCCTAGCTGAGATGGATTTCTGTCATTTGCAAAAGGAAGAAATAACATGCCACCCTACAGCCAGCTGCCTCAGGGACTGATTTCAGAATGAGAACTGGGCTGTAGTTCCAGCAAGGTCATGAGTGGGGAAACAGCTAAATGTCTGTCTAGGTTTCTTCAATTCTGCATAATAAAACTCCTGCTCTCCAAGGACCAAGCAAGACGTACATGGATGAAATAATAAACTAACAGCTCCCACTGCCCAGGCATCCACTACTGACATTTCATTCACCAAACGCTCCCCACGTGCCGGGGTTCTGAGGATGAGAATCTGGCCCTGCCTCCGGCCCTTGGGAAGTTAAGAACATGGGATTTGGAGTCAGGTGGGCCTGGGTGCGGGTCCCAGCTCCGCCCCTTCTTGGCTGTGTGTCCTTGAGCAAGGTCCTTTGCTCTGAGTCTGCTTCCTCCCTTATATCTGGGGTTGTAGTGTCACACGGCCATGAGGCTGAAACGAAGTGAGTCTTTTGTACAACGTCTGGCATGAGACAGGTGCTCTGCCAACACAGGCCGCTGCTGGTATTTCTATCGATATGTTGCCACCATCCCCACTTTACAAAGGGGTAAACTGAGGCTCAGAGAGGCGAGTGACTTGCCCAATGTCATGAAGCTAGTAAGGGACCAAGTTGGCACCGGAAGCCAGGTCTGGCTGACATGAAGCTCCTGTCTACACTGCCCTTGAGAGCACGCTCGGCATTGCTGCCACCCACTCCCGTGGGGAGCGAGTAGGGTGCGTGGCGTGCGGCGTGACGCTCTGCTCCAAGGCGCCGAGAGCGCCTGTGCGCCGTGAGGTGCCGATCACTGAGACACCGCTGCGGGGCCCGCTTGGTTCTCGCACGTGGGGACGGCTAGCTGGGCAGGGGTAGGACGCTGCCCCCCAACCCACCTCACACCCCCCAGCACTCGTGACAAACGAGCAGACAGGCTTGATGGCCCGGTGGCAGCCCCGGGTGCCTTTCACCGGCCCGGTGGGCTGGATGTGAAAGACAACTTCTGGGGGCCTCTCTCTGCGCCTGAGCACCAGGTGTCACGTTGCTGAGGTAGGTTCCAGACACCTGTCACATTCTGATCCAAAATCTGTCAAGGATCAGATGACAGGTTGTGACACAGGAGAACAGCTCGCTGGGTTGAGTGCAAAGCTGTCCAGGAGCTGAACCACACATTTCAGTGGCTGCCACAGCCAAAAATACACATTGTATAATCAACGTGCTGTTCCGCGGCATGCTCTGGGGGCCAACAGGGTGTATTTCAGGCAGTGCTCTATCATTATTAATTTCCTACTCGGGGGACTGTGTCTCCTCCTTTCTATGTGGAAAGAATTGAGAGCCAGGAAGACAAAGGCTGGGCGAGTGAGGGCAAAAGCACCGGGATTAGCTGGAGGACCTGCACCCAGCACAGTAGGTGCTCATTAAAGATCTGTTGAAAAAAGGAATAAGTAAGCCAGTCGGTCTGATCCCTGACTCAGCCACTCACTAACTGGATCACCTTGGAGGAAGTCACTCTCTTTCAGCCTCAGTTTTGGCATCTATAAAATGGGACAAGGCATCTATTTCACAGGTAGGGTATTAGAAGGATCAAGGGAAAAATCATTTGTAAAAGGCTTGTTTAGCAGCAGCTTCCACGTGGCATAGGGGCTGCAGACTCAAACATCCACAGGGGTCAAGGAGGCACCAGGTGGTGACTGCAGCCAGCACGCAGTTACAGAGGGGCGGGGGCTCTGGTGAGATGGAGACAGCGTGGCCCTTCTCGAGGGGGCCCCCTCCTGCACCTCCACTTGGCAGCCACGGCACGGCCACGCCGGCCAGGCCTGTCTGATCGTCTCCTTCTTCAAGGGCAGCCCGATGGCTTTTTAGTGTCAGTCCACACTCAGCAGGACAGATGGACCATGTCGGAGGAGGAGCTGGTGGCGCACCAGGCATCATGCTCGTGTGTCACCCACGGGACCCCGAGCGCCATTAAGACACTCCAGTGAGGCCACAGAGCAGGCAGAGGCAGAGCCGGGATGCAGACCCAGGCCTGACCAAACCCTAAGTACGAGGTCTCAGCCTCTGCACTAGAATTATGCAAATGTTGGTCGCTGGTGCTCCAACGATGAAAAAACAACTTTAGAACCTGTCTGGCCCAAAGCAGGCAGTTGATAAATAGCTGTTGGACGAACACATGCAGTTAGCACTAACAGCAGGGAAGAGGCGGCCAGGTAAGAAATTGCTCCTGGACCAATAGAGAACTCTGCTGGCAAATCTCTGTCTACCCACGTGGGCTGGAGCCCCTTCAACATGTGACCTAGACCTGGCCTCCAGCGCTCAGCACGCGCCAGGCGCTGCCCTGAACGCCTTCCAGGGACCCTCTCCGTGACTCGGAATCACCTGGGAAGAGGCTTTAAGACAAGACACGCTTGTGTGTACACGCTAACTCTGGGCCTGAGTCTGGGGCTCCTGACAGTGTAGACCACAGGCAGGGCCTGGCCTTCTGTGTTTTGGCTCCCGGGGGATTTGAAGCACACTCCAATTGGGGGGCCACTGTCTCAGGCAGAGGTGAGGACGGAGGAACCCCGGTTTCCCCAGACAGGCTCTTACTTCCAGCACGAGGTACTGCTCCGGCGCGGGGGCCGCCGCCATCTCTCCCAGCACGCGCTCGCACTCCTGGGAGATGGCATCTATGGAGGTCAGGACAGGGGCCACGATCTCTGGGAACTGGAAGAAAGGGAATGCATGGCCTGTGAGGCCGGGGGAGGGGCAGGCACAGGACAGCTGCCCCAGCAACATGGTGAAGGTGTCCCCACGGCCACACCCATCCTCCAGAGAAACCTCCTCTCCTTCCGGCCTGGTCTTGGCCTTGCCAGCTGCCCCCACCTGCAGGAGGGGGATTCCCACTGCAAAGCCAGCGTGTCTAATGGACCCGAGCACTGTCCTTCCAGGACTTCCTGTCCTGCCTCCTGGCTGGGGTGTGGGCACAGACAGCACCTTCTTTTCCGCCAAAACCATTTCCCCAAAGGCTCCCACGCCCACCGCCCATGATGCCCTCCATAACCCCGCAGCCAGGGGAGACATCGAAAATCCCAGTGGGATAGTGTCATGGCCTCGCATGAAACCTGCCCAGGAGGAGAAGCACCTTGATCAGCCTGGTCCTGACGCCAGCCACGAGGGCCTTGGTGCTGCGAGGGACCTTGGTGTTGGTCAGCAGGATCTGGAGAGCCGGTGGCCTGTGGGGGGGAGAGGAGGCAGGTCCACACTGAGCTCAAGGGCTGGGAGCAACCCAGGACGCCGCCCTGCCCTGACACAGAGGAGGAAGCAGAGGCCCCGGCAAAGAGGGGTTGGGAGGAAGGAGGGGTCCTGCCGCTGGCCACGGCTGAGTCTCCACCTCAGCCCACAGGCGGACTGGCATCCTCAGTTGGCTGCTCATTCACTCATTCATTCCTTCAGCATCAACTGGGCAGCTACTACGTCCTAGGCACAGCTTGCCTGGGGGCAGGGGAGGGGCGGGGGAGAAAGTCCACGGCATGACGCAGAAGCTGAGAACTGGGGACGGGTGAGAACCGACCAGGACAAAAGCAGGAAGGACAAGTATTTCTGGCCCGTGGAGCCCGGACAAAAGCCCAGACAGGCGGAACGTGGCACCCTTGTCCAAAGTGGCTACAGCAGAGCGCGCAGGAGGGGCCGGGGTTCGGTTGTGTGCCACCTTGGGGCGCCGGAGTTTCAGAGAGACAGAGCGACAGGCCTCGGGATGGACGCCGGGCTAGCTGGCAACCCCGAGGCGGCAAGTGCAGCAGGGCGGGAGGGGAGGGCGGGGCTGCCCAGGAGGCCGGCTCCCGGCACGCTGAGCCCCTTCTTGCCCTCTGTGACGGTGCCAAGGGCCCGCAGCCTGGTCCAGCTGTGCCTGCAGAATCAGTCGCCCCCGTGGCTGCCCCGCGTAGAACAGATGTGCCCCCGGCAGCCAGCCAACTCCCCAGGATGACCCTGCTGTCCTCACCTGCCCCCGACGAGCTCCATAATCCCTCCTAAAGCCACAATCCCAATTGTCCATGTGGTTAGCCGTCTTCGAGGGCTTGAGCCAACATTTGTCGTCCAACCTGCCCGTCCGAGAGGGTGGGGCACTGGATGAGCTCTGGCCCGAGACAGCTGGAGACAGGCCCAGCCCTGATACCTTCATTTGCTGTCTTCACAGTCCGCGGCTGCAAAATCCAATCGGGCTGGGAAAGGCTGCCAGAAACCTGCTTTATCTCGCCGCCCACGAGCCCATGAAATTAATATCGATTCTCAGCCCTGGAGGCCGGCGCTGCTTTTTTTTGAACTTTACAAAAGATGAACATTCTATTTGGCTTTTCTCTTCCCTTCAAAGACAAGCCATTCCTCAAAAGGGCAGTGTTCTGGGAGGCCGCATCTTGATCCACTTCGCAAACAATGCGTTTTGTTACGGAGGAGCATGCGCGTGGTCTAGGGGCAAAGCTCCGCTTTGAGCTATCGGTGGGATTAGTGTGGGTTCCGGCCTCCCGGCTTCTCAGAGAACCCACCATCTGCTCTGCTCACCGAGACGCCCCGTCGCTGGTGGCAAGGGCCACTTTGCTCTGTGCTCTGGTCCCTGACTCTGCTGTGTCTGCGAAAGGCACTGAGACCGCCTGCCCTGCTCTCCCAGCGCCGCTGACGAGCTGGCTGTCCCCTCCCACAAAAGCAAGAGCTCCACGAAGGCCGGGCTTTGTTTTGTTCCTTGCTGAGGCCCCAGTGCTCAGCACACATTAGGTGCTCAATTAGATTTGGGGGCTGGCTGAATAAACTCGGTCAGCAAAGCGCTAAGCACCTTATTATAGACACTGTCTTTGATCATCACATAAATGAGGAGACGGAGGTCTCTGGAGAATGGCACACCCGAGGGCACCCAGCTGGCAGGTGGCAGAGCTGGATTCGAATCCCGGGCCTGCGAACCCCAGAGCCCCTGCCAGCACACTGCCAACAACAGGCCATCCCCCCGCCTCTGCCCCATGCTGAAAACCCTCCGACGTTCACCGCGATTGCCTCCAGCACCCACGGACGTGGGGTGCCCAGACCCGCAGCCGCATCTAGGACGCCACTCGCTGTCCCCCAGAGCAGCTTCAGAACTCTCTGGATGCTCCTCTCTGATCGTGACAGTTGTGACCGCCTCCCCCCAGTAGACCGCGGGCTCCTGGGGGCAGGCCCAGGCATCTCAGAATCCCCCACGGCCTCCCCTCCAGATCTGCACGGATGGGACAGCTGGCAGAGCCAACCTCCGCCTGGGACCCGGGCTACACTGGCAGCGAGCCCTGAGCAGCCAGCACACGCTGCTCCACGGCTCCTCTGAAGAGCAGGGATGGGCTCCGAGGGTGACACTGCCCTCCAGGGAATACTGAGCCATGTCTGGAGACAGCTGATCTCCACAAAGAATGGTCCAGCCCCAGGTGTGGACAGTGCCAAGGTCGAGACAGCCAGGTGTAGAGCCTCAGAAAGGTGGGCCAGCCCCTGGAAGCCAACGGCGCTGGGACAGGAAGATCCCGAGTTACAGACGGAGGCAGGGCACCACGGCACACCAGGCTGTTGAGTGCCAGCGGAATGGCCCAACAGGTGGTGGCAGTGGACCAGGACCTGCTGCTCATCTGCAGGGAGGATGGCCCTGGGACTCTCACTGAGGTGGCCTGGGACAAACAATGCCAGGCAACCTGATCGAGGGCTCAGGGACAGCCAAAAACCCTGGCTCCGTCTTGCCATGTGTTGAATTCCCTGTACCCAGCACTGCCACTGTGGGCGCTGACGGAACAGAGGGTGTGGGGGTTTGATGCGCCGTGATCCCCGCTGCTCCAGAGGAAGGGGTGTAGAAATGCAGAAAATACGCTGAGAGTTGCCAAACATCGCTTCTGCTCTGAGCCCCCCACAAACCTGCCTTGCGTGCCTCCGCCACAACGACTCTCGTGTTGTTTCATGGTGGCTTTTGTGATCATGTGTGTCCCTGGTCCCCCATGTCCCCAGCAGACCGAGAGCTATTAGAAACTGCACCCAAGGTTCATCTTTGTGTTCCTAGGCCCTAGTCCAATCTGGTTTACGAAATGAACAGACAAATGAAGGAATGGATGAGCACCCAAGGGGCTGGGGGCACAGCCACTTCCTGGGAGGTGAAAGGACACCCACATGTGACTTTCTCTCTGACCTCCCTGAAGAGGAGACGGACAGTGCCACTGCCAGGCACTCCTCACTGCCAGTGCATGGCGAGGGCCAGCCAGGGACGCCACCCCGTGTGGCACTGACACTTTCTGACGATGCAGAACCCCCCACCGCACACATGGAGGCGGCCATGCTGGAATGTGCCGCTCTCCTCATGAATTACCTCTTTAAGGGTGAGATCTTCCCCTGCTGGTATCGGAGGGCTCCTCCTAAAGAGAAGAACACGCGGTCAGAACTGTGGGGAAAGCTACAGACTTTTGCCTGTTGGCAGGGACAGGACCTTGGGCTGGGGTTCCAGTTGGGCCCGTCCAGGGAACAGGCTAAACATAACGAGTCATCTCAGCTCCAGCTACAAAAGGTCCGGAAGGGCAAGAAGGTCGCCTCGGCTCTGCCAGGAAGCTGTCAGCAGGCCATGGGCTCATGAGTGCCTCTCTTCCCTGCAGGCCACCTGGTAAGGAGGGCCCAGGACGCAGGAGTCCTCGCCAGAGGGGGGCCACTTGCATGCTCTGTGATTTCTAAGGCAACGGCTCTGCAGGTGCAACCCCCCCTGGGCTCACGGGAGCTGCAGTTCCCCCCGCCCCAGTCGCAGCCCCAGAGGTTCTGAGTCAGAGGGTGTGAGGTGGACCCCCAAGATTTCCCGTTTCCCCCCTAAAACAGGAAAATGCTATTTTCCTTGGAATCCATTGATTCTGTTCAACCTAAACCAACACAGATGCCTGGGCACCTATGACTGCAGTAAGAGCTTTAAAGATAAAAACAGAGAAAGCAAAGCCGAGGCAGCACCTACCCCAGGTGCTGACGGCATTGTCCACTCCGGAGGGGTTCCCGTGAATCACTCTCTCCCCCTGGAAGGCCCACTTGTTAATCAATTCCAGATCCTGCTCGGTCCACCTGAAGACACAGAAGCCCGTCTTTACCGTGGTGGCAGGGGCGCCACCAGGGGTCACAGCCTGTGCTGGGCGGAGGCCAAGAGGCAAATGAGCTTGGGCCCTCGAGCTCAGAAAGAACAAGGCAGCTCCAAACCTTCCCTTCCCCTGAAACCCGCCTGGAGCAGTGGAAAGGACCGAGCGGTTTCCCACAGTCCTGCTTTGCCTCTTACCAGCTGGATGCCTCTGGGTCGGCCACCTGACCTCTCTGAGCCTCACTCTCCCCAGCTGGAGAACAGAAGCTCCGCCCTCCTGGGAGGCTAGCTGCATGTGTGCCCAATGCTGGCAGGGTGCCTTGCAAGGCGTGCGGTCAGCAGGTGGTAATTACGACTATGACAGACTGCGTAAGCACCCGCACCCCAGCAAGCCTCCCTTTAAGAAGAGCGAGCGGAGGTGCCACTGCTTCCCAGGGCCCTGCAAGTAGGTCCAAAGCACGATCGTCATAAATCCAAATTCTGGGTGCCCTGGACACCCCGGGGGGCCAGGCTTCTGCTGGCCACCTGCGGTGCTCTCCCGAGCATGTGGCCTCGCTGCCTTCCACGCAGCAGGTGTGAGCTCACAAGCGGTTTGAGTGACAGACCAAAACAACACGAGTAAGGAAGAGGGGAAACAGCCCCGTCCCCACTTTGCTCCCGGCGCTCGGCTCCTGGGGAGGGAATTCTGGGGATTCCCTTCCCCATGAGACGGCAGAAGCCACGGGTGGTTTAGTGACGTCTGAGAATGGCGCGTGGCTCAGTGGCAGAGTGACGGAGTACGCAGGGGTCCGCTGTGAACCCCATTCTGTCACCGACTCACGGGGCATCCCTGAGCAATGGCTTCACCTCTGATGCTGTTTTCTCATCCGTCAAACAGGGTGGTAGTGTCTATCTCACAGGGGCTATGGCGAGAGGAAGAACACGCACACGTGCTTTGTATGACGCCCAGGAGATAGCACGTGCTCCCCCCTAGAGAGACCACCTGGGATCATAGCGCTTCAATGTACTCAAAGCCCAGTCTGACCACTCCTTTGCTGTGCAGCCTTGGGCAAGTCAATTACCCTCTCTGAGTCTCTTTCCACATCTGTCAATTGAGGATTATTTTGGACCTACAACTTACAAGGTAGCCTATAATTACTAATGAGTTCTCACTGGTCAACACTATGGGAAGCGTCGTGGTAGATACCTTCTCAAATGGCCCATCTTCTGTAACTCTCTCAATAACCCTACAGGGAAGGTACAATTATTATCCTGTTTCTTACAGAAGGGGAAACTGAGGCTCAGCTGGGGAAAACAGCACCCTAAGGATGACAGCACCACTCACTGCTATCCCAGAGCCGCATCTGCAGACTTGGAGCCCAAGCTCTTAACTCCTAAACTTTACGGTGCCAACAAGATTCCGTCACTCCTGCGTTCAGTATTTATTGAGCAGCTACCATGTGTCTGCAACTAAGCTCACAGCAGGGAGCCAAACAGACTTCTTGGAGCTTGGAGTCTTTTGGAGAAAGTGGAGGTCAGTGAGCAACTGTACAGTTACGCTGCAGTAGTTAAGTGCAAAGCGATGGCACTTCTGTAAGAGCAATGCAGGCTGCATGGGGTACACCTCATTCTGATTGTGGGGTGCTGAGGGACAAGGGGCAGTCAGCGAGGCAAGCTGGAGGGGAGAGCACTGCAGCCAGCGTGACCAGCTTGTGCAACACCTGAAACTGGACCAGAGCTTGCTGGCCCTTTTCAGGTACCCAAAGGCAGCAGACTGAGAAGAAATGAGCCATCAGAGTAGCAGGTGACCTAGCCCAAGGCCCAGCCTGCTCAACAAATGCCCGTCTTCTTCCTACTCTGTTCACAATTCATTCTTCAGGGGGCTGAGGTTCAAGTCTTCAAAGGAGACCAGGCTCTAGTCCTTTCTGACTTGGAAATACCAAGGCAGGGGGCAGGGCAGGGAAGGGCGGGGCAGGGCAGGGCTTGGGGTCTGCTCTCCCCAAGGGCTCTGAGGAGTGACGGGGCCTTCAGGGACGGGGGGAGAACTGGTTTTCAGAAGCAGCCTGAGAAAGACCATCTGCTGCATGTACTTGCACGCACAGTCAGCCTCTACCTTTTGAAAGGCGGAGTTAGTCGGCCGGCCCATGCACGGGTGTCTGTTCAGTGACCCAGGGCAGCCAGGCCTTCCCTGGTGTCGGTCATAAGCAGCAATTAGCACACAGTGATGAGCAGCTGTGTCAGAGCCTCTCTTCTAAGTCCCCATCGTCCCACAGGTTCACCAGACAGCAAGGCTGCAGGAGGCCCCCAGGGGAGCATCTGGTCCAGCCCCTAATTTTTTCAGCTGAGGAACTGGAGCCCCAAAGAGAAGCAGTTACACAAGGCCACCTGGCAGGTTAAAAGACAAACCTTACACTCTGGGAGGCCAAGGTGGGCGGATCATTTGAGCTCAGGAGTTTGAGAGCAGCCTGAGCAAGAGCGAGAGACCCTGTCTCTACTAAATGGAAAAAATTAGCCGGGCATGGTGGCGCATGCCTGTAGTCCCAGCTACTCGGGAGGCTGAGGTAGTAGGATTGCTTGAGCCCAGGAGTTTGAGGTTGCTGTGAGCTAGGCTGACGCCACGGCACTCACTCTAGCCGGGGCAGCAAAGTGAGACTCTGTCTCAAAAAAAAAAAAAAACAAAAGGCAAACCTTATTGAAATTCTTGTGTTACCTACAGGTACACTCTCTCGTACCAGCTGAGGTCTCCCCTAAGGAAGAGCAGCTCCTACTCTTCCCACACGAGGGGCCATTCAGACCACTCTGGGGAAAGCTGCGAGACAGACCATCGACAGCCCCCAGACCCCGTGTGGCCTGGAAGGATCAATGCAGCCACTGGGCTCAGTGTGAATTCAATTGTGTTTGAACCTACATGTTTCGGACAAGGAATGAGTGGATGTGACACTGAAGCTCCAAGGGACACAGTGACCAGAACAAGGACCCACAGCGAGTGAACGCAGACATTCGTCTAACTCACTGCCCTCTACATCCGGACTCGAGTTCTTTCTGCCACCCCTTGGGCATTTGGACCCACAGGCTGTGGCAGCAGCAGTGGTTCAGCGCAGGCGAGGAGAGCTCTGGCTCTGGATTCCCACAGCCTGGGTTCAGACCCCGCTCTGCCGTCACTCACTGTGCAGCCCTGCGCCAGCCCTTTGGCCTCTTGGGGCCTCAGTTTCCCCATCTGTGAAATGGCCACCATGGCAGCTCTGACCCCCCCCCCCCCGGGTGGCAGGGGGTCTCGGCGGAGAAGCTACACTTGGGTCCTGTTGCATAGGACAGTGACCAGGGCGATGACCGTGATTACCTGCTGGTGTCGTCCCCGTCCCTCAGCGGGTTTGGGATGTCCCCGCAGGCCGTCAGGAGGGCAGCCGCCAGACACACCGAGTACGCGGCACTGGAGCCCAGGCCCGCCCCAGCCGGCAGCTCTGACCACACCATGATGTCCAGGCTCGGCAGGGCCCTGAAACACACCAGGGTGACAGACGTGACTGTCCTGAAGAGAGGTGAGGTGGTGAGAGGTGCCAACGTTGACCCAGGGGCTGGACGCTGATAGGGCCTGACTCTTAGCGTTTGGCCCCGATTTCCAGAGATTTCACGACCCCAAAGGCGTCCCTACTACACGGCAGGACTCATGCTGGGACACACAACTGGAAAACAGGTCCCGATTCACGCGAGTCACTGTGTTGTCCAACCAGAGCTCCTCCTAAAGGTGCCCGGCAAGCCGCCAACCCCTTCATCCAACCTTCGCGCCCCGCCACACGAGGGGCTCTCCGCTGGCACAGGCTGGGCCCTTTGCCTGCGACGGTCTGTCTCAGGCCTCTTCTTTCCCCAGAGAAATTTTCAAGACCTTACAGATGTCACTTCCACCGCGACACTCTCCCTGACTACCTTACGCAGGCCATTCCTGCCTCCCCGCCCAGGGCCCCGGCACGCGACTGCCCTGCTCTGCCGCCTCACCGCAGCGCACCACCACTGTGTGTTCACGCAGAGGCCTCTCCCAGCGGACAGCGCCCCCAACCACGTGTGACACGGGGCTGCTTGTGATCGTTGGAAGATTCAGCACTGCTGCATCCTACCTGTATTTCCCCCACGTGAGAACTGTCAAACTGCGTGCTCAGTCATTTTCACAAGTACTTTTCCCATTTTCCAAATATAAAGATTGTAATAGTGAATGTGCCTTTTCGAATTGTATGTGCCCACCACACCTAGACTGGGAGATTCTGGAATGCCCCCCATCTGCTGAAGGGGACATGCCCCTCTTAAGTTGAAAATCCCCGCTACAGACTGCAAGTGTTGGGCCATTTATGAACGAGCCCTCAGCATAGCACCTGGCCACTGAACAGCGTCTGCTGCTCAAGGGAAGGGCAGCCCTTGATGTTTTTCCCTGTGGGTTCTAGACAAAAAAATAGTGACTACTCATTATGTGCCAGTTACAGTGCTGGGCTCATTTTACATGTATATCGAATCCTCTCTGTAGTTTTCTGGGAAAATTATTATCAATAATAATAGCTAACATGTATCAAGCTGCATGCCAGGCACTTTAGATAAATGAACTCATTTAACTTCATAACTACCCTGTGAGGTCAGTACTATTCCTATACCCATTTTACAGATGAGGAAGCTGAGGCTCAGAGAGGATATGTGCCTTAAGCAAGCTAGTAAGAGGCACGGCAGGGGTGTGACCCAACACAGTCTACCTCTCTAGCTCCTGCTCTCTGGCACAGGCGACACAACCTTAACAGTCGTGGCCCCTCTAGGAGCTGGCTTGCCCAGGGGCACGTAACCCAGATCTTATTGTAAAGGGCAAAGTGAATGCAGGCTCCACTCTGCTGATCGAAGAGCTTCCCAGGAGCCAGTGAGATGTGGAAGGAAGGTACCACTACAAGCAGGGCACGGGAGAGGCCACACCGAGGAGCCGAGAATGGAACTTAGCTTTGGTTCTGCTGAATCCAGGAGACCAGGGGAGGAAGGGTGGGGTTAAGCTGTAGGTGTTGGTATTAAAATGGACTGAATGAGCTTCCTGAGTCTCAGTTTCTCCAGGTGTAAGATGAGGATGGCGCCTCTCTCCTGGGTGGCTGTGAAGGTTAAAAGCCTTGCCTGGCAGGGTGCCTGGCACACGGTGAGGAGGAGGGCTGCTGTTCTTACAAACCAAGAAGGGAGCAGGTGGGCTCGCCAGCAGCGACAAAGACAGAAACACTTCCTGTTCCTCTGTGGGAGGCGGAATCTGGACTCCTTCCCTGGGCCACGCACGTACCTCTGTTTCCGGCAGATGGACAGGTATAAGTAAAGGAAGGCCAGCACAGCCAGGCGCTCGGTGACAGCACAGTCCTCGGGGAAGCATGCCACCTCCTTCAGCTTCTCCACTTGTTCTGGGGTGGGCACTGTGACGTCGCCTTGTTCTGTCCCACAGGCAAACAAGCAAACACAGGTGGGTGAGAGGGCACTTTTAAAAACAGAAAATAGAAAATCGAGTAGTCACTGGAATCAAGAACGTGGACGGACATGAATTCATGGTCCAGACGCCACAACTAAGGTGTACTCATCAACTTCAGGCAGACTTGCGTTTAAATCCTGACTGCACCATTTACTGGCTCTGTGGCCTTGAGCATGTGACTCACCTCTCTGAACCTGTTTCTCTACTTTGTAAAACAGGGATAACAACAATATTATCACTTCTCAGGGTTGCCATGAAGATAAAGCTAAATAAGGGATGCAAAATTTTTAGCACAGCTCCTGGCCTTGTGGGAACTATTTAATTAATTGTTTAAACACACACACACACACACACACTGCTAGCTTAACAATTAAGGGCCAGGGTTTCACCTTCCATTGCACGAAACCAAAAATCAAAGGGAGTCTAAGTTATTCCCCAAATGTTTTCCTCTCCCAAAAGATCATTAGTGAGAATAGAACACTCAAATAAAACCTGTAAACACAAGATGTTGCTTGGGCAGGAAAGGTGAGGTAGCAGGTTTTTTCCCAGTGACATGTAAAGGCTTGGGCCACTTTTCTCGGAGACACGGAGGAGGCAGAGCAAGTCTGACCAGCTTGCCTCTACGAATCACTGCCTGAGCCTCAGGTCAAATTCTAAAGGGAATGGGAAATGGAGCAGGGTGTGCCTGGGTAGGAAACTTCAGGGCACCTATTAGGTGCCCAGTAAATACGTGCTGAATGAATTCATGGTACATCCCAGACAGCCAAGCCAGTGACGTCCCTGAGAGCCCAGATCTTTCAGAGCTCTGTGATGGAGACGGAAGAGTTGTTAGGAGCCTGGCCTCTGGGCTTTAGGGACACCTGGGTCTGAATTCTTTCTGCACCACTAACAAGCTGCGTGCCCTGAGCCATTTCACCTCTGAACCTTAACTTTCACAACTGTATAATGGGGATGAATAACTGCCTACAACATGCTTATCAGCGCCTGGCACACATAAATGCCTGATAAATGTTCACCGTGTTTCTTACTATTAGGGGGGAGCAAAAGGACATTGAAAGATGGTAAATCCTTGCAACCAGGTAGACAAAGTCTCCAAAGCCTCCAATTCTCTGTTTCCTACTGAAATAAGACTACCAAACCCTTTCCTATGGACCGCACTTGGCATCGCAGCCCTGGTGCCCACCTCCAACCCTCTGAATCCTCACAGCAGCCTCAGTCTGACGACACAACCCTGCCCACTGAGGCCCAGGGAATTAAGCGACCTGCCCAGGGCTGCACAGGGAGTGGGAGTGTTCTGAGCATGTTCCACCACACCTGCCTGCTGACTATAAATGTAGCAGCTGGTTTTCAGGGGGCATTTCTGGCCTGGTTGGGCAGCTCCAAGTATCATGGAAAGCAAGTTTCAGGTGCTCTGGCTGGCCATTTTCTGATGCATGCTCCAAAGCAGTGGCTTTTAACTGAGGGTGACCTTGGAACCACCCAGGGGAACCCGTTTCACCACCACTACCAACTCTCACTAGAAGAGGGGTAGGGCCAGGAATCTATCTATGTAGGTAAAAATTAAAGCAACAGCCACAAAAACCTCCCAGGTCACACCAAGGCACAATGGGGTTCAAAATAGTTTCTCTAAAATGAGGATTTTTTAACTCTTACTCCATGTGTATCTAACATATGGGAGTGGCTCTGGCTTATTTTGGGAAGCAGAAAGCAGGTTTCCAGGGTTCAGGGTTCAGGTGCAATTTGGAAAAAAACCCTAGAAGATTTGTCCCACCCTGGCTAAGAAACGCTACTCCAAACAAGGAGGCATCAGCCCAGAGAGGAGACAGCAAATTGAGAACAGAACAAAAACTCCAGCTCAGGCTGGGTGTGGTGGCTCACACCTGTAATCCTAGCACTCTGGGAGGCCAAGGCGGGAGGATCGCTCAGGAGTTCAAAACCAGCCTGAGCAAGAGCAAGACCCTGTCTCTACTAAAAATAGAAAGAAATTAGCTGGACAACTAAAAATATATAGAAAAAATTAGCCGGGCATGGTGGCACATGCCTGCAGTCCCAGCTACTTGGGAGGCTGAGGCAGCAGGATTGCTTGAGCCCAGGAGTTTGAGGTTGCTGTGAGCTAGGCTGATGCCACGACACTCTAGCCCAGACAACAGAGTGAGACTCTGTTTCAAAAAAAACTCCAAAAAAACAAAAAACTGCAGCTCCAGGGCAGGCAGCAACTTCACGTCGGAAAGAGCTGGCCTGCTTATGAGTAGCTGAAACATCCCCAATGCTATCAGAAATTAGCACAGAGACCTTTATTTATTGGCATGGAAAGATAGTCCTGACACAAAGAAGAAAAAATACACATTTTTGAATGGTTTCTATGGCCTGACCCAATTTTGGTTAAGAAACAAGATATTTCCCTATCCCAATCAATCTCACTATCCATCAGAAAATAGTACAGAATGATTAATAGCAAAATGCTTAGAGTCATTATTAAGGGAGGGAAGAGGGTGATTTTCTTTTTCCTTACTATTGCTCAGTAGTGACTGTATTTTCCAATAATAAGTTTAAGTTACTTTTATGTTTAATATATTTTTTAAGAGGCAGGGTCTTGCTCTGCTGCCCAGGCTGGAGTGCAGTGGCACTATCACAGCTCACTGCAGCCTTGAACTCCTGAGCTTAAGCAATCCTCCTACCTCAGCCTCCCAAGTAGTTAGAACTACAGGTGTGTGCCACCACGCCCAGCTAATTTTTAATCTTTTTGTAGAGACAGGGTCTTGCTATGTTGCCCAGGCTGGTCTCAAACTCCTCACCTCATGTGATCCTCTCACCTTGGCTTCCCAAAGTCCTCGGATTAAAGGCATGAGACACTATGCCTGGCCATTTTTAAAAACAATTTTTAATTATACAAGATGCCAAAATATTCTCCTTCTTAAAACATTATAGAACATAAGGATTTTTTTGCCCACTCCCCATCTGTAGGATCCTCCCAGAGAAACTGATCACTATGGCCAGTTTGATGTCTATCCCCTGAGATCTTTTTCTATGCATTTCTACACATACTTATACATAAATATGTATGCATGCTGTTTGCTTTTTTTTTTTCTTTTTTGAGACAGAGTCTCACTTGTTGCCCAGGTTACAGTGACGTGGCGTCAGCCTAGCTCACAGCAACCTCAAACTTTTAAATTTTAAAATAAATAAATAAGCGAAGCTAATTTTATGAGGTCAAGATAGAAAACACCCCTGGAATAGATGGCCTCTGGCTCCCTCGGGGACATAACTACCTGGAATAACTACCCAGCTGCCCTCCTTCCATCCTCTCTTCAGGGCTCCAGGCTCTTCCCACACCTGGGTTCTCCTCCTTGTACCTACCCAGAAAGTTTGTGTCCAGCAGCTGAAGCCTGGCTACATCCCAGACCCGCTCGACACCAATGTTCGGTAAGTGGAGGCCCACTTTCCCATTGCTGTGGGGTTCAAGCTGGAGGAATGTTCTCAAGTTCAAGGCCACAGCCAGGGCTACCTAAAGAATAAAGGGCAAAAACAATAAGCCTAGGGTAGGTGGCAAAGGGGATGGTGCCAATGTACTGAAAAGAGGGCAAACATCAGCATGCAGGCCACTCCCCCCATGCCCTTGGCAGACACTGCTAATCAACCCTGGCACACTCTCCCACTAAGCCTGGGCACAGCAACCACCAATCGATTAGGAGTTAATATCCACTTATATTTGCCTTCCCTATGTGAAACTTCAGAGGTTCTCAACACCAAGGAATTGCTTCCCCATAATCACCATGTTTTCAAAGAGAAATATAAGTTAGGAACATTAAGAATGGCAGTTAGAGTGGAGGATGGAAAAAGTATGAACTTTGGGTTCAGACAGACTTAGACTCACTCTAAGCTCTACCAAGGTGTATGAGACCTTGGTTACGTTACCAATTCTCTCCTAAGCCTCAGCTTCTACAACTGTAAAACAGGATAATAAAAGGATGTACCTCAGCAGGGTAGTTGTAAGGGTTAAATGAGGTAATGCATGGGCTAGATCATCTTTCCAACTTCTAAACATCTGAGTGTCCCAGAGCTCAGTCCTCAAACCTATTTTCTTCTCCACCGAAGATCACGTCCTAGGTGATCTCATTCCACTTGCAGGGCTTTATATATCATCTTTTTGCTACCATACTAAGTGAAACCAGAAAAGCCCTTCAGTGGGCAAAAGACTTATCTTTTCCTTGCCTGGCTGGGAAGGAACTGACTTCCTCTCTAATTTGCTCCCAAGCTATGCCTCAGAGCTTCCTTTTACCTTCTTATAAGATTAGTGACAGGGAGAAGTGGTGTCCAATCCTCGAAGGCTCTAGGAGCTTCTTACCTTGCCATGGACCACAGCATGTTCTCCATGAAGGATGACTTTACCCGGAGCAGACACCAGCAGGACTTCTGACAACATGGCTCCTGGGAATCCTAAAAGGGAAAGCCAAAGAGAAGAGCAAAGATTCCCAGATGTTGGAATCTGTAGGAAGAGGCCGGGCATGGTGGCTCACGCCTGTAATCCTATCACTCTAGGAGGCCAAGGTGGGAGGACTGCTGAAGGTCAGGAGTTCAAAACCAGCCTGAGCAAAAGAGAGACCCCGTCTCTACTAAAAATAGAAAGAAATTAATTGGCCAACTAAAAATATATAGAAAAAACTTAGCCGGGCATGGTGGCGCATGCCTGTAGTCCCAGCTACTCAGGAGGCTGTAGCAGGAGAATTGCCTGAGCCCAGGAGTTGGAGGTTGCTGTGAGCTAGGCTGACGCCACAGCACTCTAGCCCAGGCAACACAGTGAGACTCTGTCTCAAAATAAGTAAATAAATTAATTAAATAATCTGCAGGAAGAAATCTTTATTTATTTTTTCAGTAACCATAAGACGACTGAAGGAAGAGATCTTGGGGAATGCCTAGTTCAAGCCCATCATTATAACAAAAAAAAAGTTACTATCCAGCACTTGCTATGTACCAGAAAGGCAGCATAGTGCAGCAGTCAACTGAACACATCAGACAGACCTGTGTTCAAATCCCAGCTCTTCCACTCCCAAGTAATGTCATCTTAGCTAACTCACTTAAATGACTATGAACCTCGGTTTCTCCACGTTATACGGGGATACAATAACTATACCTACCTCAATGGGTTGTTGGGAAGGTTAAGTTAATGCAAGGGAAACACTTAGCAGTGTCTGGCACATGGTAATCACTCAATTACTGATAGCTACTTTTTACTGGCTCTGTTCTTGATTTCAGCTTTCATTATTATTTAATACTATTTCTGTTGAAGGTAGAAATTCAAATAAAATCACAGACCAGAAAGAACTCTTTCCTGGATATTTAGGCTTTCCAATGTGTCACAATTACAATACAAGGCTGCAGAAAACACCTGTTACGCCCCGTTTTGCACATTTATGTGATGTCTCTGCAAGTCAGAGTCCTGGAAAGGGGCTTGCAGGGTCTACATTTTTATAAATAACTCAAAACTTATACTAACCTCTTATACTAAAACCTCAATCGCACTATGAGTCAAGTACTGTCGTGATACCCATTTCTTCATGGAGAAAACCTAAGGCTCAGAGCGGGGAAGCCTCTCTCGCTTATCTGAAGTTCAAAATCACTGTCAGATTCGAGGTTGCCAACCCCTCAAGACGGATTCTCAAAGTTGGGGAAACTGAGCCAGAGCAGCTGGGCGCCTGGCTCAGGGTCGTCCTGGTCTCGGACCTCGCGTCCCCCGGGCCCGCGCCCCCAGCCTCTCACCTGTAGCCGCCGCCAAACCCTCTTGGCCGGAGCCGGAGCAGCTCGGTTACTCTAGAGTCCCAGAGCGCCCATGCCCCAGGGAGTGGCGGCCTCTTCCGTCTAGCCAATCAGAGCGCGTGAGCTGGGAGTCTCTTTACCAATTGGCTTGAACATTAGCCAATAGGTGTTGTAGCTGGGCAGCCTCGGGTTTCCTCGCCCAGCTTCCTCTATAAGCCAATGGGAAACAAGTTCTTGGGAGTGTCCCGCCCTGGGGCGAGAGTTACGGACCAATGGAAAATGGCGGCTGAGCGGTGGCGCGGCTGGCTGTAGGTGGAGTCACCCCGGGGCCTGGACGGGAGCCTGGTGGGGTCAGCCCCCATCAAGCGGCCTGGATCATGGCTGTGTGGGGAGTGGGAGGCCGCCTAGGCCTGCGCGGGTGTCTCGGCGCCGGCAGGCTCCTAAGTCCCCGTTTCCAGAGCCGCGGCCCTCAGGACGCGGAAGACGGGGACAGGTGAGTGTCTGGCCGGGAGGGTAACTAACACCTGCCTCGAATTGCGGTGTCGTCGCCATGGGTACGTCACACCGCCGTGAGGTCACCGCGGCAACCGTCGCTGACAACCCCTGTCGGTCCTGACGTCACCATGGCAACGTGGGCACCGTGAACACCAGATCCCGGGAATTCCTTGGACAAGTCAGAGCGAAGCCCAGCTGTCATGAGGCAGGGGAGGGCATATCCCAGATTCTGACCCCTCTCCAAAGCAGTTTACACTCCAAGACACAGATAACCCACACGATCTGAAAATGGCTTTCCTCACACACCTTGAACTTGCACCCCGACCCACACCTCAGAACCTAGAGAGGTACCATGTATTAGTACCATAGTAGAGGTACCATGTAGATTCATATAGTTCATAGATCCAGTGATTTGACCTTTGAATAACCTTGTAATGTCATGTTTTAATTTTGAGCTATATATTTGTTATGCTATTATATGAAAATGCTAGTTTTTGAACCCTGTTTTGGCAAATCTTGGTTTCTACGTATACTTGAAACCTCATAGAATGGAAGTGGCCCATGTTTCTTTCCCTCCAAGAGGACCAGACTTGGTGGAGTAGAGGATAAGAGTTTAGGTAGGATAGAGGTTACAGTTTGTGCTCTGGAGTAGGACAGTCTTGGCTCTTGGGCATGAATCCTAGTCCTGCCTCTCCCTTCTTGGATGCCTGAGGAAGGTGAGTCTGACTCTGTGAGCTACGGTTTCCTCAACAGTAAAAGAAAGGTAATAGGTAGTACCTACCTTTGGGGCTATGGAAAGACTCCAGAGAAAATACCAGAAGATAATGCCCGTAATCCATATAGCACAGTGCAGGGACTACGGTAAGTGATTGGTTCTTTTAGCAAATATTTATTGAGCATCTACCTTGTGCAATGCACTGCATCAGCTACTCTGCAGATACACATATGGGCAAGACTCAAAGCTTGCCCACAAGTGCTTGCAACTAGACGGGTTGAGAGGAATGGTGAGGTGTGGAGGCTCATGCCTGTAATCCTAGCACTCTGGGAGGCTGAGGCGGGAGGATTGCTTGAGGTCAGGAGTTCAAGACCAGCCTGAGCAAAAGGGAGACCCTGTCTACTAAAAATGGAAAACATTAGTCTGGTGTAGTGGCATGCACCTGTAGTCCCGAGGCTAAGGCAGGAGGATTGCTTGAGCCCAGGAATTTGAGGTTGCTGTGAGCTGGACTGATGCCACAGCACTCTAGCCTAGGCAGCACAGTGAGACTCTGTCTCAAAAAAAAAAAAAAAAAAAAAAGGGAGGGTAGGGGAAGAGGGGGAAAAGATGTCAACAAGAAATTAGGGGTAAATCCTGCCTCTGAGGTTACAAGCAGCAGTCTGGGATCCACTGAAGGAGGGGTCCCTTTGTGTAAGCCATTCCAACCCATCACCTCTTGCTATCTGTTTCTCATTAGGCTACAGCCTTCCTTGAGGACACTCAAGATCCCAAAGATCTACACCAAAACAGGAGACAAAGGTAGGGTAGGAACAGGTGAAAAATGCAAAGAAATACTTATGGCAGACACCATTTTAAAGTTCTTTCAAATTCTTTGCAGCCATTAAAAAGTATCAATGTATATATCACATCTCAATATGTATCAAAAAAATGTGACGTGAAGGGAAAAACACCCAAGATATATTAAGTGATAAAAGCAAGTTGCCCATTACTCCATTTGGATAATGCATATGTGTGTTAAGACATGTGTAGAATAGTCTGAAAGGTTACACCTGAGGTTGCTACCTGGGAGAGAGAGTGAGTTGTAGGGGAGGGGAATGAACAGAAGGGCTTTCATTATTTACATACTTTTATCCTATTCTGTTATTTTTTGTAATGAGCATATATTACTTTGATAATTTTTAAACTACCAGAACATGATGTTGTATAGAAAAAAGGAAGCTGCAGAGGAATACATCAGTATGATACCATTTTTTGAAGTTTAAAACCATGCAGATCACAAGTATATATTGTGCAAGAGCAAGACCAGTCTCTACAAAAAAATAGAAAAATCAACCCAACATGGTGGCACCTAACTCTAGTCCCAGCTACTCAAGAGGCTGAGGCAGGAGGATCACTTGAGCACAAGAGTTTGAGGTTACAGAGAGCTATGATGACACCACTGCACTCTAGCCTGGATGACAGAGTGAGACCCAGAGTGTCTCAAAAAAAAAAAAAATTCAAAATAGTAAATTTTCTGTTACGTATATTTTACCACAATAAAAAAAAAAACATACATAGAAATAACAAACAGCAGATGGTATTGTTGATGCCCTCCCGCCAGACCTCCAGGGACAATCTCTAGTCAAACAAAGTTAGGTCAGTTGACTCATTAGAACAAAGTGTGGGGCGGTTCAGGAAGAGGATGCTGGAAAGGACGGTAGGATCGGGTGTGTGTTGGGTGGTTTGGGGGAGGATTTAAGGAAGTGGGGGTTGCTCTGGATTTGATGGTGTCAGGGAGCAGGGCTAATTCTGTAATCAGGTATCTTAATAGTTTTTCTGTAGAAGGGAGAAGGGACAGAGAGGTGCTAAAGCTGTCATGGATAAAGATGCAGCACTTACATTAGCCAGGAAAGGGGGACGTTTGTTCATCTTTTGTAGTTTGGACTATGTTCTGTGCTCAGACGAGATTGCAGAGTGGCCTTGTTTGGGCTTTGATCCATCGCAGCCATAGAGTGGCCTGTCTCAAGGTGTTCTGTGAAATGGTTTGTGTTCAGCAAAATACCACCACCTACGTGTGAGTGCCAGTCCAGCACCTGGCAACGCCAAAGCCTACCTTTGTGCCAGAGTATCTCCCGACTCTCAGGGGTGGTTTTTCGCTTTCTCAGAGATTGGGAGAGAAAAACAGAGACTGTGACCCAGGGAGAGGTGAAGAGACCTTTGATTTTCTGTGAAATATTAACATAATGATAATGTGTATATAATGTACACACATATGTTTTATTTCTGTAGCAGGATGGTTAGTATAAAATAAAAGCCTATAAGGAAACTAAGTGAGGATAGTGGTTACTCTTGGAGGGTAGCACTGAAAGAGGGTACATGGGCGCTTCTGGGGTGTTGATCGTGTTCAATTTCTTGACCTGGGTGCTGATCACAGTCAGTTAGTAGCAATTCATCAACCTGTGATTTGAGCACTTTTCTGTGTGTATGTTACACTTCAAGTTGAAAGTTTTACTAAAACAACATATCAGGAAAACAAAATCTTAATTTGGGCGGCTCAACATCTTTTCACAGGGTTTTCTAGCACCTTCACTGGAGAAAGGAGACCCAAAGATGACCAAGTGTTTGAAGCCGTGGGAACTACAGATGAATTAAGTTCAGCTATCGGGTAAGGGAGACGAGATTGGCCTTGAGGTTGTGTTTGAATTGGGCACCAGTACATGTGACGGTCTCATGAGTGCTGGGCATAGATATGGCGGCTGTTAGGATGGGAAAGCTGACAGCCATGCCTGCAGGTCTGATAAATGCATCTATCAGTGTACATGCTGCTAGAGTAGAGGAATACAAAAAGCAGCTAATGAAACCAGAGCAGCTCCCAATATATACTGCACCACCTCTCCAGTCTAAATATGTTGAAGAGCAGTCTGGTCATTTACAAATGGGCTTTGCTTCCATCCGTACTACAACTGGTCATTATGTTGCCTGGTGCAAGGGTGTTTATGTCTTTGTGAAAAATGAGATAATGGATACAGTACAATTTGAAAAAGATGCATATGTCTATCTGAAGAATCTGCCTCAAGATTTTCTTCCGAAAATGGGAGCGATTACAGTGTCAGGATTGGTGGGCTTGGTTTCATCAAGAAAGGGTTCAAGGTTTAAGAAAATTACTTACCCTCTGGGATTGGCTCCTTTAGGAGCAACTGGTTGCTACCCAGTTCAGTCAGTAATGATTGCTAAGGTAACTGGGAAAAGTATATATGCTACAAGACAGCAAATATATGAAGGAGTTAAATCATTATGGACAAAAAGCAGCAAAAAAGAGTCACTCCCTGAATCTAATGAAAAAACTAAGCTAGGAAGCTCTGGTGGAATCGAATTACCTACAAGAACAACTCATATCCTGAAACACTCAGTGCCTTTACCGTCAGAACTCAGCTCTGAAACAAAGACTAAATCAGAATCTATGTCAGGTGCTACACAGTTTATGCCTGACCCCAAGTTCATGGATCACGGGCAATCCCACCCAGAAAATGTAGATATGTACAGCACTAGAAGCTGAAGTAGACTGCACAGACTGCATAGAAACTACAAGATGTGTGAAGTTGTAAATTATGATTTAAAAATCATGTGATTAGTAACTGACACATAGATTATAACTTAAATCAAGTTTTTCAAAATCAAGTTTTTGAAAACTTGATTTCAAAATCAAGTTTTTCTCTTATATCTTCAAATGTACAGTTTGATCAACCACATAAATGATTAAAACACACTGAACACAATCCAAATATTAAATGATTGATGAGGAGACACAGCTAGAAATATTAGGTTGCATGTGATGACTTTTAAGGGTATTTATTAAAACAAAACAAAACAAAACAAAATAAAGATGAACACCAATGAGATTAAAATCTGAAATACAGATGTGTGTATACATACATATTTATACATATGCATATGTGCTCTAGCTTTTCTGAATTAATGTCAGTTAAATTAGAATGGTATGTATGTTAGAGGATGTGTTCCCCCATTTTTTTCATTTTCTAGAGCTGGAATAAAATACCTATATTTGATGGCAAAAAGAAAAAAAATGAGTGCTGGGCAGTCCTGCAGTCACCCCTCAGTGTCACCCCTCAGTGTCACCCCTCAGTGAACTTGCCTCGGCCTGGAAGCATAGGCCAGTCAGCTCCCTGGGGCTGCCAGGCTACAGATACCTTTCGCTTCTGGCCCTGCCTGCTCCTGTCCCAGCTTTTGTCCCACGCCCTGTGAAGCTGCCTTCCCCTCCTTCCCTGGCTCCATTGCCTTTCAAGTGAGCCTGTGTATGCCATTGAGGTCGATATATTAAGTGAAAGAGGTGAGTCAGTATAGTATACAGTACATCAAATGTGATCCCTTTTGTTAATATTTTTTAAATAAGCCTAAGTTTAAAAGGTTGACTCAAGGAATCAGTCAGGACAGGTCAGGTCATGCTGTGGAAAGAAACAACCCCCAAATCTCGTGGCTTATAACACTGAAGGTGGATTTCCTGCTCCTACTTCAAGCCCCACACAGGGTGGGCGTGTTTCTGCTCCATGTGGCCTTCACTCTTGTACTCAGACTGGCAGGACAGCCTCTGTCTGGGGCGATACCAATCATTGTGGCAGAAGGAAAATAGGTCATGGTGAAGCTCACAGTGGCTCTTAAGGCTTCCAGAGGAATGATACTCCGATCTACTCACATTTCATTGGCCAGAGCCAGTCACGTGGACACACCGGACATCAGTAGGGTGGGTGAGGCAGCACATACCTGAGAACAAGAGCACAATCCACCACGGTCAGCAAACTGGTCACAGTGTGAGCAGTGATGATCTCAAGTGCTGGCTCCTGAGATTTGACCCATGGCCATGTAGTTATTGGGTGCACGAGAATTCGGCAGACCTGGGTTCTAGTTCTGCACCACCGCTGACTGTCTCTGGGACTTCAGGCAAATTGCCTGGCCTCTCTGAGCCTCAGTTTACTGTTCTTTCAAATTATTGTAGTAATAATATCCATCTCACTGCGTTCTTGTGAGGATTAAATGAGATAATTGCATGTGTCACCCTAACAGTGCCTAACACCAGTAATAATAATGTTAGCTATTATCATTATTATTATTCTTAAGCCCTAGCAGGCCTGACTAGGTAAGATTTTCGAGACAGATGATGACAGGTGTGGCTAGTCTGCCAGCCGGGCAGACTAGGCAGACCTCTGAATGCAGGGGGAAGGGCTCAGGGAGGCAGTCACAGGTGACGCAGGCAGAGGGGAGGAGGCCCATTCTAGCATCAGCTACATAGAACCTGCTGCTAGGCGGCCATCGTCTCTCAGCTGAGGTGGGGCAGGAGGGCAGGGAAACCTCAGTTGTGGATGCTTCCGTAGTCAGAGGTTGACCAGGCAGGCCCCGTGCCAGGCACTGCTCAGCAGACAGCCTTGAGCAGTCTGCCCTGCCCTCACGCAGCCACAGTCTGGGGGATGTTCAGGGAGACAATAACTGGGCAGTGAGAAGTGAGGAGGGCCCTGCCACTGGCCTGGGTCACAGAGCGCCTCTCCATGAGTATCAGTGAGCAGATACTTCTGGACACCTGCTGTGAGCCAGGCCTGGGGCACGCTGCCCTGCTGAGGACAGACTGCTCCAGCCCAACAGCCCTTACAGTCCAGACTCGTGTGGCCTTCTCGATCCTTGAGTGCAGCCTTTTGGCCGAATCCAAATTGTACAGAACAAATCCTTTTTATAAAGGGATTTTGTTTGGGGAAGTTTGGATTCGGCCGAGGGGCTGCACGTGGGCAGCTAGAGGGCCACACGTGGCCGAGGCCGCAGGTCCCCACCCTGCTTGAGGCAGACATGTTTATTTGCCTCATTCTAATTGTAAGACGTGCTGGGAAGATGTCTGGTTATTCTTCATTCGCCCTTTCAAATCCATTTTCCACCCTTCTCTTTACCTTTCTGCGCCTGGGAGACTGACCTTACTGACTGCATCACCCCAATCCCCTGGTCTTCTGGCTTTCAGGTGGGTCCAGCCAAAGGGAGGCGCCCACAGGAGATGGGAGAGTGAGCGGAGAGAGGTTTGGGAGTGCGTGTGACCCTGTCCCACAGTGCATGTGGCTCTTGTGGCAGCTGGGCTCTGTCCCCAACTCTCTCCCTGCTGGGGGCTCCTGTCGGTGGCTCCAGGGTCAGTAGCTCCTCCTCTCCGCACCCCTTCATCCTCCTGCCTTGGCCAGTCTTTGCCATCTCTTACCAATTCCTGTGACTCTGCCCACACCTCCGTGGAGAGTCTCTTCCCCTCCTCCAGGAATCCTTCCCATGGGCCACTGTCTGGCCCTGCCAGGACCCTAACTGGTGCAGGATGGGAATGCTGCGTTCCGAAGGAGGCCAGAGCCAGGGTCCCAACCTCCGTCTGGGGCAGTTTGCTTTCCATGCCGCACCTCACCTTACCAGGGAGCCCCTACTCAGCCTGCAAAGTCTACCTGTAGCATCACTTCCTCTAAGAAGCCCTCCTTGTCCCCCTAGCTGAGGCCAGGTTAGCTTCTGTTGCCCTTCCTTCTGGGCACTGATGTCAGTTTGCCTCTTCACCTTCGGTAGCGTGCTGTCTGATTCACGCCTCCCTCGCCTGTCAGACAGAACCTGTGTCAGCTTCTGCTCACTTCTGAGTCACCTGGGCCTGGCCATACTAGGTGTTCAAACAGGAACTGTGGACTAGAAATAATGAGCATAAGAAAAGGCATTTCGAGAAACAAATATTCCATCTAAATGGAAGGTTATAATGTTCTTATCGTCAGCAAGAAAAATGACATCATGGCTATTACAGCTAAATTAGCTAAGCAGCCTACCACCTGACAATCTATTGTCTTACAGCAAGACAGGGCCTGGGGACATTATATTAGAGGCAAACTCTTTTTCCTTTTTCTTCATAGGTTTGCTATGGAATTAATCGAGGAAAAGGGCCACACCTTTGCTGAAGAGCTTCAGAAAGTGAGTGCCGTGGTCTTACCTCAAGCTGGGGTCTTTCATCCCTGAGTCCTGCGAATCCCATAAGTAGATTCACCATCCAACCATCACTTCCCCTTTTTGTCACCTGGGGCTAGTCACCATTCTTCAGTGAGTCTCAGTTTCTTCATCTGTAGAATGGGGACAGAGATAATCCTCCTTCACAGGTGAGTGGTGAGGTTTGTGCTCAGTGAGAGTTTCGCCAACTTAGGAGCCTGCTGGTCGTTTGTCATGTAGGGGTCCTTTCAGCAGACCTTGGCAGGCCACCTCTGTTCCAAGCAGACCCACTCTCATTAGATAGAGCCCAGGCCTCAGCCAGGTAAGCTTCCTGCTCCTAGGACCCCCACACGCCCCAGCTGACTTCATGTCCTCAAGGCTCCTTGTCCTTTACAGCTTAGAAAGCACTGTCCTGTTTGGTCTCTTGGCCCAACTATTACAGGTTAGAAAACCAAAGCTGTCAAGTGTAGAGAAGAGAAAACCTCACAGGGCCTAGGTGCACGGGAGAGTGGGCCAGAGCTGAGATTGTTCCTCTTGGCCAGCACGGGGGCGCCTGATACCCCTTGTCCGCACAGCCCAGCTGCCCCGTGGGAGCCTCTTCCTCCCGCAGGTTCCAAAGGAGCCGCACCTTGTCCTCCTCCAAGGGACACATTGTGCTGAAGGTTCAGACAGAGTTTGCCATTAAATGCCAGCTAACTCGACGTCTGGCAGCCCCGCACACGCTACTTCTTGCATGCTTTGCCCACGTTAGGTGGCACCTCTACACATGAAACTACGTCATCTCTGCCCGGCAGACCTTTACTGACACCTCCTGCTGCTTCCCCAGATCCAGTGTGTGCTGCAGGACATCGGCTCCGCTTTGGCGACTCCGCGCTCCTCGGCCAGGGAAGCTCACTTAAGTAATGCTCTGAGCCTGCCCTGGGTGTCCAGAGGGTTGCGGGGGGGGGGGGGGGGGGGGGGGGGGGGGGGAGGGTGTGCTCCTGGTGGTTACCACTTGGGAGCCCGGTCCCCCAGGGACCCACAGTCAGGCAGTGGCCTCACGGCAGTTTCCCTCCGCTCCTGGACTCCGCAGAGCACACCGCATTCGAGGCAGAGCCCATCCTGGAGCTTGAGCAGTGGATCGACAGATACACCAGCCAGCTGCCCCCACTCACGGCCTTCATCCTGCCTGTAGGTGCTGGGCTTCCTCACCCTGGGGGCGGCTGCAGGCCGGGCACAGTGACAGAAACCCAGGGGAAGTCCCTGGAGACTTCTGGAGAAGTCCCTCTTGTTAGCTGTTCACAGTGACAGAAGATATCCCTCAGTCCCCTAAGATCCTCTAGGTCCTCGCTGGTCCTTCCCCAGCTTGCCCTTTCTGGAGGGGGTGCTCAGTAGGTGCCCAGCAGGGCCCCCTGGGGGCAGAACTCTGCCCAGTGGAGGGGCTGGGGGCAGGGCCTGGATGTCCCTGTCTGCAGGGGGACACGCCTTCCCAGCCCTGTCCCAGCCAACACCCAATTTCTCCTTTCAGTCAGGAGGCAAGAGCAGCTCTGCGTTGCATTTCTGTCGGGCTGTGTGCCGCCGAGCAGAGAGATGGTAAGAGACCCTCCTCGTGGTGGGCAGGTGGCAGGCACAGCAGGGGCGACCCTGTGCCATCTGGGTGCTCCTCGACAGACCCTGTCCAGGCATCTTCACTGTGCCAGGCAGGGACCAGGACAGACCAAGTCCCTGTTCTCAGAGCCCTGCACTGTGGAGGGGAGATAGTGATCATGGTCAAAGGAAGTGACAAATGATGTATTTGCATGTGACTCACAGGGCCAGAGGGGGTCTGCCTTTATTCTGACAGCAACAGGAAGCCACTGATGAGTTCTACACCATGGAGGGTAGTGGCACAAAAGGACCCTGGTGGCTGCTGGGTGCAGAAGGGACTGGAGGAGCCAGCGTGGCTGTCAGGGGCCCAGGTGGAAGCTGTCAACAGACCAGCCACCCACTGCCCCAACCCCTCCCCCAGTTCAGGATTGGGAAGAGGAGGGACCCCCAAAAGCTACTGACAATCTTTCCAAGGAAAATTTAGACAAGGAATTGCAAAATCTCCATTCACACTGCTCATAGACCAGGCTGCGCCCAGACCTACAGAGAAATAGGAGTGAAGTCCTGCTCTGACACCACAGGCGGGGCCGTGCCAGGGACCGTGTGCTCATAATTTCACTGATTCCTCATGATAACCCTGGGAGAGAGGTGGTGGCAGCCCCTACATTTATAGGAGTCAGGAAGTGGGCTCAGAGAAGTGACGTTGTAGCCAGGGTCACCAAAGTGGCCATAGGAGAACCCAGACCTGAGCCCAGGTCTGTCTGGTCCAAACCCTGAGCTCTTTCCACCGGCCCACATCACAGAGGTTTTCTCCTTCAGGAAAAGTTCTTGGGCCCACATAGCTCCTAAGGGATCATGGGTAACAGAAAGAGTTTTGGCTTCAAAAGAAAAAAGTGTCATTTGTACAAAGCCATCCACATGAGCAGTGCTCATAATAGCAAAAAACTGGAAATGACCCTAAGGTCCAGCAAAGAAGACTGGCTGGGCAGATGATGGGTCCTTAAGACACATCCTCAAGTTGCACAGGCACAGCAGTGACCAGTGTGCAGACTGTCCGTGAGGTGGGGACACACGCATGGGGCACCTCAGGCGAAGGAGCTCCCTGCTGAGTGCAAAGTGCCCACAGAGGCAGCCTTGTGCACACCCTGCTGGGCCACTAGCCAGTGTGTGGCCTGGGACAAGGACAAGAACCCTGAGGCCAGGTTGTGGGGAGAGGGCCTCCCAGCAAGCGTTATGCAGCAGGGTGACATGCTTGAAAGGGCCAGCAGGGGCCACGTCACTGGTGCCCAGGAGATGGCAGTCCGCTGACAGTCTGCACGTGGTGGGCATGGACAGCAGGGAATTCAGAATCGTGTGGGACGGGGTTGGTTTGGTCGGGTCTATTTCTCCCCTGCGAAGTTGCTCTAAGTCATACATAGAAGGGGCATAAAGGAGCAGCTTCTTGGGAATTAAGGGTCATCCTCCCCCTTCCTTTGTGGGCTGGAGGCTGACGTCCCCACCCAGGGAGGACCCCGGCCCTGGGCCCAGTGGGACAAAGGCTGCAGGTTGTGATGTGGTACAGCCTGCCACCCTCAAGTCCCCTGCCGTCCTCCGTCCCTCCTCAGCCAGGCCTTCGTGTGATGCGGGCCAGGAAAGGGGGGTTGAGTGACCCATTTAGACCCGCTGGGGATGGATTTTGTCATCTCTAATGGTGGCTGAGTTTGTGTAGGTCCAGGCTGGGCGGTGGCAGGTGTGAAAGGCCAGCTGGGGTTTAGGCAGGTCCCAGAGCATGTTGAGCCCCCTGACATTGTGTGATCCTGTGTTCCCTCCCTTCCCAGCGTGGTGCCTCTCGTCCAGATGGGAGAGACTGACGCCAACGTGGCCAAGTTCTTAAACAGGTACTTGGATGGAATTGGGAGACTTTTTCCCTGCAAAAAAGGCACATTTGAGAAGTAACCGCAGTGCAGAGGGCCCGAGTACAGCACCCAGCGTGCCCACGCACGCACTCGTTCACTTCGTGTCTGTGAGCGTCTGCCAAGTGCTGAGCACCACGCACCATGCCCAAGGTGGACAAATGCAGATGCCTGTCAAAGGAAAAAGCTGGAGGGGCTAGGTTCTGTCACTAGAATACTCCAGGCTGGTGCTTCTCAACCAGGACATTCAGTGATGTCTAGAGACATTATCGGTGGTCACACTGGGTGGTGGTGGGAAGGTGCTACTGGCATCTAGTGGGTAGAGGCCAAAGATGCTACATGGGACAGCCCCAACCACAAAGATTATCCAGAATGTCAGTAGTGGTGAAGTCGAGCACCCTGACTAGGGCCCTGTACTCAGAGTACAGCCTCCTCAGTCCAGTAGGGTCAGCGTCAACCAGGTGGGCACTAGACACTCAGAATCCCGGGCCTGGCCCAGCCCTCCCAAATCAAAATCTGCATGTCGCTATGATCCCCAGGTAATGCGTGTACATACACACTCCAGTTTGGAAACACTCAAACTGGTCACTCAAAGGTGCAGAAAACGGTTGGGTATGGTGGCTCATGCCTGTATCCCTGCACTTTCAGAGGCCGAGGCAGGAGGATCACTTGAGCCCAGGAATTAGAGACCAGCCTGGGCAATATGGCAAGACCCTGTCTCTACAAAAAGCTTTAAAAAAATTTAGCTGTTCCTAGTGATGCACCTCTGTTGTCCCAGCAACTTGGGAGACTGAGGTGGGAGGATCGCTTGAGCCCATAAGTTCAAGGTTACAGTGAGCTATAATGGTGCCACTGCACTTCAGCCTGGGTGACAAAGCAAAATCTTGTCTGAAAAAAAAGGTACAGAAACCAGCTCAGAGAGGAGTCAAAGTCACCTGCCCCACAGGGTGGGGGAAGGCAGTGGCCTCTCCCTGCAGGAACGGCCCCAGCCCTGGCACTAGCGTCGGGCCTTTGGCTCTCATGGAAGCTGGCCGAGTGCCATCCATCAAGCCCGAGATGGCCGGGCACCCGCCATCTCCGCGTGATGCTCCTGAGGGCACATAATTTGTGTTTCCTCCTTGAAGGCCACTGTGGGAAGACCCAATTAGCATTGATCTCCTTTCAGATCACTTTGTCTCTCTCTCTGCCCCGCCAGACTCAGCGACTACCTCTTCACATTGGCCAGATACGCAGCCATGAAGGAGGGGAATCGAGAAAAAATCTACAAGAAAAGCGACCCATAGGACTGAGCCCGAGGCCTTTTCGAGATAACAGAAAGGGGGAGATTTGTGGACCCCTCCATGGCGATGTCGGAGAAGGGAAGAGCTTGCCCTTCCCTTGTCCTGGTTCCTGAAGATTCCCCCAGTGGGGCAGGAAGCAGCCCTCTGTCCCGGCTCAGCTTTGTAGCCCAACCCCTGCCACTTCTCTACAGGGACCGTGGCCCTCTGAGGATGCTGCCCCGTCCCCAGGCTTGGAGGGCAGTGGGAGTGACCTCAGTATCGTCGGCAAGGACGATAAAGTGCCACAACGAGAAGGAGCCCTGTGGATAAATGAATAAAAGTGGGAAGGCTTGAGTTGTGTGTGAGTGTGTGTGTGTGTGTGTGTGAGTGAGTGAGTGTAAGAGAGAGAGAGACAGAGAAAGAGAGAGAGCCCTCCCCCTGCCAGCTCGGCTTGCTCAAGGATTTGGAATGGTACCAGAGGCCCTTGGAAATGTAATTGTGATTTACCTGTGCCAAAGGGGCTTTAAATGTCACGTTTATAAAGGGGAAGGCGGACAGGATTTGGAAGTTTAGTCACCTCTGAGCCACCCATCGCTGCCAAAGTGTGGGTGGGTGCTGGGCAGTGGCAGACTGACAGGTGAGGCCTCAGAACCCTGGGCTCGGGTTGAAGCGTGTGCGGCGGTGCGGGTGCAACACAGAGGATCCCCGCTAAAAGGGACAGAGACCCGGGTGGGACCAACACCATCACTGGAAGGCAGCGCACAGAGCGCAGGGGCCGAGGGGAGCGAATGCGGCTTGAGAAAACGAGGTCTTCAGTTTCCGGCAAGGCTGACACCAGACCGACTTCTCTGATGTCGCACACTTGGCTGGTTTATGCCTCTGAGATCCATGCCACGGCTGTATTTTATTTCAGTTGTCACCACCGCTCCCTCCCGCTATGAAATGACGCTGCCAGTGCCAGCTGTGTCCTTGGGAAGGGGGATATTTATGAAGGGCAGAGAGGCAGCCCGGAGAACCTAAAGATTCCACGCTGCTAATTGCAGGAAATGAATTCCAAAGGGCAGGCGCTTGCCGACCGGCGGGGTGGACACGCCTGGCGCAGTCATCATTTACTGATGGGGTGCCCACTCAGCATGGCCACCACGCTGGGCTCGGGAAGCCCGGTCACTCTGGCCACTGTCCTTGCTGGCAAGTCGGCAAAGGTTAAATTCTCAGCTGTGCGCATCGTTTTGCCTTCGTTCCTGCCACCTCGCCAGCTAACTTTGCAGGCAGGCCAGGCACGTGTGTGTCTTCTGGGTGCTTTCAATGCTGACAGTGCCGATGACCATGAGTGAATGTCCTCTAGGAGGTGGCCGTGTCCAGTGCCTCCCACTCCGTAGTCAGTACCAGGTGTGGTACTGAGTAGGTGCTTAGTATTTGCAAACAGAACTGCAAACAGGGAGATCTGGAGTGTTCGGGAGAAGCTGATGGTGGTTAACTGCCGAGCGGTCGGTCCCCGCTGGGCACGGGAGGTGGACGCTGCGAGAGCTCGCCGAACTGCTCCACTCTGCCGGCGCCTCCACGTCTTCCTGGAAAGCGCAGGATGGACATAATAAAGCGACAGCCCCACAATCCTAGCCATGGTAAAGCATAGCCAACAAAGGACGAGGAACGCTCTTTGAGTAAATACAACATCCTCAAGCGACAGTCTTTGAACAAGGCCTTTGCCTGTTGCCAAGTCCTGTCCCCACCTGGCCTTCCAGGAGCGGCTGAATTACAGGCCAGACGTTAACGCTGGTTCTCAGGCCCCCGCCTCTATCTATCGTCTGGTTCACCAGCAAACGCTCCCCTGAGAGATGGCCCAGGTGCAGGGCAGACGTGACATCTTGGCAGGTTTTCTCCCTCTGCTGGAAAAACTGAGAAGGCTGGCTTTGGGGCCAGGAGGATGGGTTGTGTGAAGCGTTTGCTCTTCCATGGTGTGTTATGAAGCTATTTTAGAGGCCAAAGCAAAAGGAAAAATGTGGACCCCTCTGTACCCTGACCAAAGCGTCCTCCCATATTTGGAACCAAGTGGGCAGTTAATAAAAGTTCTATCAAAAAACAGGTCTATCGATAAAGCCTGTGTTGCCCCTTGTGTTTAGCCCTCATCAATGATCATTCTCATCGCGCAGCAATGTGGGGCTGTGAAACAAACAGCAGCCTGTTTTTACATAAAATTGTGGCCCCTTGTTTATCATAGTTTTTTTCATAACTTGATTTTTGAAAATATTGCATGGAAATATTTCTTGATCGCTGAGTTCTCTGGCACTCCCCTGCATTTTGCACCCACAAAAGCGCCTCACCCAGGTGCAGCCCGGGCTCCCTGGGACACGTTGCATAGCATCCTTACAGAGACGAGCCGGTGGTTGGATCTTACACCTGAAGACAAGCCCAAGGGTGACAATGACACCAGCCAAGTTGTGGAAGGGTCCCCTGGCCAAGTGCTCTGCAGATGTTATCTCATTTAAACCTCAGAGCAACCCTGGGAGGAGGCATTCAAGGTGCCCCACTTTGCAGGTGAGGAAACTGAGGCGTAGAGAGGGGAACCGAGCTGTCCCGGTGAGTCGGTGCCAAAACGTGGGCCCAGGCCGTGGCCTCACGACTCCCACCCTACTGCCACTTGACAGTCATGTTGATCACAACCTGGATTGCAGCGAACAACGCCAGGCACCCATAGATTCTGATGTCTTGTTTCTCAACCTAGTTTCCCTTAACTTATATTTCACGGCTATTGTTAATGTGCATTTTTCACTGAGTAATTTCCACAGCCCGAACTTGTAACGCATCCCGATGACAAACGTCCCTGGTTCCCAATCCCGTGTCAGCTGCAATGTCACCCTTGCCTCCTTCCGACAGCCCATCCAGTTTTATGATCGCTCTGTCCCAGTGATCACTACTGAACCTTTAAGAATCCAGACACATTTCAAGTTTAATTGAATAAAATTCTTTGTATAATAAATTCCGCATGAGTGATACATAGATCAGTGCCTGGGAGGATTTGTGGCTCATCCCTCCCCTCCGACAGGGCCTGGGAAGTTTCTGCCAATGCCGGCCCCACACTGGAATAGACTCATAGGTGCAGTCCAGCTGGGGGCGCAGTTTTGATTTGCCTTGGCCTGTTGCTCTTCTCGTCTAGAGTCCTCTTGGAAGATAGTGCTCAAGTCCAAGTGGAGGTATGGATGGGCAGGTTGGGGAGACCCAGGAGCTTTGGTGATGTCCCTTGTGTTCTCCCACTGCACGGCATCAAAAACTTCTCAAGCTGTGGTTTTTCACCTTTGGAATTCTGATGAAAGCCTTGTACACTCTCTCCCTAGGTAGACGCACGCACACATTCACAAGTTTGCTTGCAATCTTAGGAAGTCCGTGGAACCCCTAGGTCGGAATCCCTATTGTAAGAGAACCGGTGCAACATCCCTCTTCACGACGCTGCCTTCTCCAGCAACCTCTTGGGGGCTTCAGAGAGCCCCAGTCCTGAAGTGTGAGGAGGTCCCCCTGGGCCCCTGCTGGGTCACCTCTGATGCCTGCAAGACTGTACGGGACAGTGAGGGACTGTCAGACACCTGGATTGGGCGTTGGCTGCAGGCAGACTCTGGCTTGAGACCAGTTGTCCCTTTTCGCTTCATGACTCTGAGGAAGTCATTCCATCTCTCTCAGACTTGCTTCTCCATCTATAAAATGGGAATAATATATACCCATGGGGTCATTGGGAGAGTTTAATGAGGCAATATTTAAAAGGGTAGTATTGCCCCAGGACAAATGGTAGCTGCTATTATTATAATTGTTTATTATTATTGCTATTTTAATTCAAATTCCAGCTTTACACTTCCTAGCAGAGTCACTTTGAGCAAATGGTCTAACCACTCTGATCTTCAATCTTTATCTTTTATAACTGGAAACGATAATACCAGCTGCCAGGGTTTCAGGGGATACATCCACGGGCCTGCCACATGGTAGCAACCAAAAAACAAAAAAAGTAACTATTGTTGAATCACGTCTTACCCTTCTCAAAGCACTTGCCGATGGCTCAAGCCCAGGGAAAGCAAGGCCACTCAGCAACGCCTCTGGTTTGTCGGACTTGCTGAGTGGGCTGGGGAGACAAGTGACCTCCAGAGTAAGTGGCCACAATCTGACAAGACCAGGAGGATGTGGCTCTAGGAACACGGTGCCAAAGTGAGAGGGAGAGTGACTAGCAGCATAATGAGGGCTGAACAGGATTGCAGAGATCATTGCACCCACTTTATGGATGAGGAAACGAAGGCCCAGAGAAGATACTATAATAAATATTAATAAAGCCCACAAATTGAGCACTGATTATGTCTAGGCATCCTAAGAACAGTTCATTTAATTCTCTCAACAGTGTATTAATATTATTATCATCCCTAACTTGCATATGAGGAAACAGGCCTAGAGAGTAGAAATGACTTCCTCAAGGTCACACAGCTAGAGGAGATGGAGCAAGGCTTTACATCAGGGCTCCAAGCACCATGGTAGCATTTGCTCAACACTGAGCTATATGCTCAATCGCACCACAACTCCAGGGTTTTTTTTAATGTGTCTTTTTATTTCTCAGAACCCTACGAAGTATATAGTTACCCTCCCCATTTCACAGCTGAGGAAACTGAGGCTCAGAGGGG